>CM050890.1:4715000-5027500 GCA_027726005.1 Juncus effusus | reverse complement strand
AAAATCTTGACTTTAAATGGCACACGGCTAAATCTTAACCTTTGGATGATCAAATCTAATGATCAATATCAAATGCCTATGTGGCTTAATGAGATGAGAGGAGTTTTTTTTAGAATTAATAACTATTAATAATAGTGATGCAAATAGTGGTATGTTGCAGCGCAATAGCGGCGTTGTAGCAGTTTCTAGAAGCTAAACGATGCGACGAAGTGATTTTGTTGTTGTTTAGCATTTTTCAATGATTTAGTGGTGAAGCAGACTGCAATACCGTATTATGCGTGTGTGTTACGGTGTAGTGGTCCGCAATAGCGTTTTTTAATAAATATGTTGTATCTTAATATTTTAATATTAATCATATTTTGATTTCTAACATGTAACTTTTGGTAAGGACATTTCAAATTTTTGTTGTCAATATTTTAATATTAATAATATTTTAGTATTGTATATTTCTTCTTTTAGATTTTCTAGTGCATATAATACGTAGTAGTATATAGAGAAAAAATATTTAAACATATTATCCCTACAAAAATTTAGCTCCACAACATCATGCGTTATATGCTATTCGCTATATGGAAATTCTAAACGCAACACACCGCAGAACGCAATATGCAACATTGAATTGTAATAATAATAATAATAATAATAATAATAATAATAATAATAATAATAATAATAATAATAATAATAATAAGAACAACAACAAGAACAACAACAATATTATTATTATTATTAATAATAATAATAATAATAATAATAATAATAATAATATTTATGCACATATGTGAGATGTGTCAAAATATCAATCTTTAGATTTGTAATTCAATGGACATGATTATAGAATAATGTGGCTAAATATGGTGAGAGAAAATCTTTTAGAGTTAATAACTATTAATAATGTAGTTTAGTTTGAGATAATTAGTGTTTTAACTGATGCTTATATGGTCACTGGTAAAATAAATTTATTTATCTACCCATACATCTTACGAAGTGACAAAAATTAGCTAATAACAAAAATATAAAAATTTGTTTTTATTTATTGTTTATCATAGTAAATACCATGAATACAAATACATCTAATCAAATAACTAATATGTATTATCGAAATCATGTATATACATCTAATCAAATAACTAATATGTATTATCGAAATCATGTATTGTTATATTCATGTATTTAGATATCTTTCATTCTCAAAATACACCAAATCAAACATGACCCCTGTAGATGGTAATTTGTATAGATGGCAATTTGATGATTATTGTATTTGATGGTAAACCTAATTTGTATTGACGGTAATTTGATAATTTTTTGGGGGCTTGATATGGGACAACAATTTTTTGGGATAATTTCGTATATGTCACTACAAAAATTCAAAATATCATATTTACCATTACAAAAACTTAAATATCATTAAATATCATATTTGCCATCATAAAAACTTAAATTATCATATATGCCATTACGAAAACTTAAAATATCATATTTGCCATTACAAAAACTTAATATATCATATTTGCCATCAAATTTATTCAAAATTTAAAATCATTCATTTTTTTTCCGTTTAAAATTAACGGTTCAATCTTATAATTATTATTATATCCCTAAATTTAATTAATAAATTAGATTTGATATTATACATTCATTTGATTTGATTTGATTTGATGAACTCTCTTCCTCTCTCACTCTCTCGCATGCGCACTCTTTTGGCGCCGCCGCATACCTCTTTCTTTCTCACAAATCAGATGAAGGCCACAATTGTTGACGGAAGAAAATGACGCACTGAGGTTGTATTTGAAACTTTTGAGATCAAATTGGGCAGCTTCTTTGATCCCAAACTGGTAAGGCTCAATATCTCAAAAGGGGGCTTTTTGTGTCTTTTAAAACTTAATTTGGTTTAGTCAATTTGGTTGCTTGGAAAATAATTCCTGCTGTTGCAGATTCTCATTGATATATTTATTTGATTTTCTTACGTTATAAGAAATTAAGCTTTTGATTTGTGCTAATTTCATTGTTATTTATTTGAGATTAGCTGAATTGTTTATATGTCATGGGCTCTTAAATTGACCAATTATTGAATGAATTTTCAGAACGGCTTAATTAATAATGTCTTAGCCTCTATTTGTAGTTTGAATGCTGCGGATTAATGAAATTCACTGATTTTGACTTATTGAAGTCATAGAAGCACAGTTGGATTTAATTCAGGCATGAGAGTGAGACACTTTTGTTAACAACTTTTTAATTGAGTGAGAGCAGATTATTAATAGCAGTTTTGATTATACATAGTATGGAGGAGCAGGTATGTTAATCTGTTCACTGTTTGCATACCAACAGGTGATTTAAATTATCTTAGTAGTTAGCTATTGTGTTCTCATTTTAACTTCTCCACTTAATTGAGATGAAAAAGAGAAGAATATGACGTGCAGTTAACAC
This sequence comes from Juncus effusus, assembly GCA_027726005.1. NCBI lineage: Eukaryota > Viridiplantae > Streptophyta > Magnoliopsida > Poales > Juncaceae > Juncus > Juncus effusus. The sequence continues at coordinate 5,025,070 of CM050890.1, read as the reverse complement.
CTAGGATTTCGGAAACCAAGAATTGAAGTTTTAATTGGTTTTACAACATTCATTTTTACTTATTCAGTCCCAATTAGTCCTCAGTTATGCTCTAGTTGTCCACACAAACCTTAATTAACAGTGGTGTGTGCAATTATGTATAATTTAAGACCCAATTTATCATCTATTTGCGCTCAACTACGTAATCAAGCAGAAAACAAGCAATGAAAAGTAGTATAACAGAAAACTATTTTTAAAGTCCATTGATAGTTTATTATTCAATTCATGTCCCTATTGTCCCCTTTATAGGTAAGAAGATCTATATAGTTATTTGTTTCACATTGAGCGATTTACTTAGGGATTGATCTTTGGTATAGCAAAATATTAGTATCCATCCTATTAGTTTTGATGTGATAAATGGTTTTTATTAGTGTCCATCCATTAATAATTTCAGAAACTCATTTGACATGTTACAGCTTCATTGTTGTTTTTACTTTTGCTCTGTTTTGGATCTCCATGAAGTTCGAACTTCATAAATTTACCTCAAAAATTTATGAAGTCACATATGGGTAGAGATTATCATATTGGAGGTATACATTGTTTGATAGAACATCACATGAGGATTGTCATTCATAGGTACGGCTTAACATTTTTTTTTTGTTTCTTAATTTTAGTTTGTAAGAGTACTTATATGTTAACCCTTCTGTGCAATTTGTGAGCATTAATGAATGAAAGTAAGTCAATTAAATGTCTTTGCATAAGAATAATTAACCCCCCATATGGAGGCAGTGCATTTTGGAACTCCTTGGAGAGACACGTAGGCTTTTTTTTGTGATTTTCAACCTTTTATTTATTTTTTAAAATTTTGATCTTCTGAAACTTTGGCTTTTGAAATATATATCTTTGTAATATTTTGATTTGTTCATCCGTGCTAGCGAGATTGAGTGTGAACCGTCTCTTTCAATCTACAGAGAAAGGTTAGCCCCACCGGCCTCTATTGTTCTCTTCTTCCTCTCTGTAGCTCTCCCCCTCTCACACGAACCACACAGCCCCTCTCTGTCTTAACTCTTAACGCACCGAACTGCCCCGCCTCTCTCTCCTCTTTCTGTCGGACGCCTCCTTTTTTGCGAACACACGACGTCACCTCGTCTCGTCGCATTTGCTCTCCTCACTGTCGCGTCGCTTGAGATCCTCCTCTCTTTTGCAGCAAGCCAAAACCAAACCAATAAATCCAACAACACTAAACAAAAACAAATCTCTCCTCTCTTAATCTCTCTGTGCTCTTTCCGTATTGGGGAAAGAAGAAAAGAAAAAGATGTAATCAATGAAGATTGCTCGACCAAGATACCTGCTTTAGATCAGATCGAGATCAATTGGGACAAGTATGCTTCCTTCTCTGTCTTTTTTCTTTCCTTTTTAGTCGTGGTCTTATATTTCATATTTGAGCTTCTATATTGAATCCATTAGACAATGATCATCTCAAATTTCTGTGCATACTTATTTGAATTGGTTAGAGCACTTTCATTTCTCAAATGATTTATCAGATTAAGAAATGATCTTCATTTCATCTTGTATCCAATTAAAACTGAAAATGACAAATTTACCCTTTGAATAGGTGAGTCAGAAGCTGATGGTGCAGGGGTATTCTGGTCACGCAAAATATAACTTGGAATAGATTTGACTAGGAAAATAATGAAGGTGTTCATTTGCAAGTATCATATTGGCCTCTTCACTTCAGGTGGCACTCGTCTTCTCTCGCCCGACTCGACATACCTATTGAGTTGGTGTCTTTGCATGGTGTTCATTTGCAAGTATCATATATATTGCCTTTCTTCTGTTTATTTCCAAGAAACTTGTGCTTTTGTATATGGAAAAATCGGGTTAAAGTTTTCTCCGAATGGATTCAAGATGATAACGCTCGTGAGGTATTCGATAAAATGCTTCTTCATGGATTGGTTTTCTTTTATAATCATTCATGATGATTTAATTTGCATCTTCTAAATTTAAGACAAGAATCAGAGACCTTGGGTTTTGACTGATTTTTCTCTTCTCCTTCTTTGGAGAGAGAGTCGTAGCTTTCCGAGAAATTTAAAACAAAAGGTAGAACACATTAAATAGACTAAAGAAAAACTAAACTAAGAAAAAGCAAGGGAGCAACACATCAATTCCTTCATCTTCCAAAGTCTTAGCCCTCAGTAACTCTTAATGGGTGATTTTGGCTCTTGTCTTTGATGCTCATGTGAAAAGACAAAAAATTATGAATTGGATTAGCGTAAGTTGTTATCGAACGGTATAAATATAGTTTAAGTTGTCATTATATGGGCAGAAGATAAGGGGTGAAATTTGATTTATTTTTTGTTTTATGTTTTAATTTTCCATCTACTAATTTTAGTAACAACTTTTATTTTTTTTAATATTTTGTTATTGGCAGTAGAAATTTACGTGGCAAAATTTATGTTGGTTAAAGCATTTGCATGTGTAGCAAGAGGTCATGGGTTCAACTATCGGCAAACGCAATATAACGCATATTTAGCAAATTCTCTCAACCCAATGGGTTAAACATCAAAAAAAAAAAAAAACATGATAGCGCTTGCCAAGTACTTGATAAAAATGCTTCTTCAGAGATTAGTCTTTCTTTTTGAGTGGCTTGTGGCTTTTTTCTGAATTGGTAAAACTAAAATTTGATTTTCAGTTTTATTGTTTTCTTGTTATAATTTTTTTTAACTTTTAAATGGAAAAGTTAACTTAAAACATATATTTAAGGGATTCAAGATGAGAAAAAGGTTTGATAAATTGCTTCCTGAAATATTTTTGTCTTCTTCTAATCATTTAGGGTTTTTTCTTTCTCTTTCGTGTTGAAAGAATTTATTGTGTTGATTCATTCCTGTCTACACTACTAGCTATACTCAATTAGTGTTTTTATCAATTTATCACAAATTTTTTTTACTTCATGAAATTTAATTGCTGCTTGACAAAACTTTCGGTAACTCCCACCAAAACAATTATGAGGTAAGTTTCATAACTACTAGGATGAACAAATATCGTATCAAATTTAACTTCAACCTTCAATTCATGGCCCTAAATCAGATTCAGGCTCTTGATTCATCATACAAATAAGTAGTTGCTTTATGATTCCCCTATAACTCCTCTATTTCTTAAGAACTTTTAGCTTTGAATAGGTTTGGCGACCAAGGTTCTTTTTTCACTGTTGTTGCCTTTTCAATTGCCACATTAATTCAAGATCTATGCTGGAAATTTGGACCGAGAGAACTGTACTTATCTAAATTGAAGTTGGTATATATACAGTTTAGATTTATGGAATTGTCCTTTTTACCCTCTCACTGTCAACCCTAATCCCAAAAGGCACTGGCACAAATGCAATTGAGCTGCCAATATTTGCTATTAGAGTAATGAGCTGTGCAATTGAGAGAAATAAATTTTGAGGTACTAGGGTATGATTTTGAGGTACTATAGAAGACTGAAACAAATGCATAACGAGTTGGCTATATTTGCTATTAGGGTAAATTTATTTCTGTCTTTGTAATGCTATTATTATAGAGTGTTGTGCTAAGCACTTTTGTAATGTTATGTAATGCAAAGCTAAGAAAAAAGATGTATTACGTTATCAGACTGTGTCGCATAATTATACTGGATGTGTGATTGTGTTGTATAACATTTTATATTTTAGTTCTCACGCTTCTATTGAGCTGCCATCAAAAGTTTTATTGGAAATGTTTATAGCTGATTATATTGTATGAACTGCCGAATTAAAATCCCGCAGCGTAGCGCGGGTATTATTCTAGTATTCTCATTATAATGTGGCTTTGGCAGTTTCTGAAGATATCCATCCATTTTGTTTCAAATCCAGTTGAGAGAGGTTCTAGACGACTTCTTAAACACAAAACCGGTAAAAAGTTAGCAACTTTTCTCTTCATAACTAAAGGAATTAGTACAACCATGAACAGAGTGTGATATGCAGAGTGATGTCTTATTTTGTTTAAGCTCTGTGGTTGCGACAACTAATGCTATTATTGGTGGTTTATTGTTCTATGCACTTCAATTATCATTAGTTGCAAACTGTAAAGTATCAAGAGTTATGTAGTTTACATATTATATGGATTTTGATTAAATTTTGTCATAAATAGACTTTTTTTATATGTATAATTTGTTATTCATTTTTTTATATTCACATTTTTTTTATTTCTCTTATCATTTCTCTTAGTTATATAATTCATGGGAAAAAAATGATCTCATGTAAATTCTTTAAAGGGGCGATGTTAAATTATGTTATTTTTCTTATTTCAAAGGGGTATATGATATAAGTGATTTTTTCCATATTTCAAAGAGCATACCTGATATTTTATTCAATCTTCATTATGTTACTTTTCTCAGATATTACAGATAATGAGATTAGAATTAGAATGACTTATCCTAAAAACAAATAACTTTACAAGCTACTTCAAAATTGAAAGAAAACAAGAAATTAATTCAGAATTGAAATAGAAAAATAAACAGAAATTTTGAGTGGAATGAATGTGACTTATAAATTTTTGTAGGGAAAAAGGTTCACTTTTAGCTCTTTATTACCTCCAATGTTCAATCAAGCTTCAAACTTTTTAATTTGTTCAATCAATACCTTTACGTATTCTATTTTGTTCAGTCAAACTCTTTGATTAATTAAATGTGGCTGTTAAATGACAACAGCCCCGAACCGAAGCGCAGTGAGGTCCACTCTAGTTGACCTGGAAGCTGGTAAATATTGTACATATGAAGATAGATTTATTGTAAAATTAGTGATAAATTTATTTTGGTGTATCTGTCGTGATAAATTCTTCATGAACGTCGCCTTAAACTTGTGTATTATTTAATCTTATTCATATAACTCAAATATAGTTAATTGTTTTAAACTAGACGGGACCGCGCTCCGCTTCATTATCACAATACTTTCTTTGGTACTTATATAAAAAAGTTGAAAAAAGATCAAAAATTAAACATCATAATTTAAACAATACACAATCGTTTTATATTTTAGATGAATAGAATAAATATTTTGATTTATATCATGTGTATATGAACAGTAAATTTACATTTGAAAATGATATCTTTATATTTTGTTTTATAAGAGTGCATAATTTAAAAAAAAATGTCTTGTTTACGAAAATATTTGATGAAGATTAGAAGACAAAAAAACAGGTCAAGACAAAACAAATAGCACACAAACATGACTCATCATGCAGCAAGTTATGGACAATGACACCATGGAAGCGGGTCAAAATACCATTATGTGATATTTAAAAATAATCGTATTACTATAATATAATTATGTCATGTAAGATATTAGTAATATAAATTTTCTTATTCATAACCATATGATTAAAATAATTAATATACTTAATATGATATGATACTTATGTGTCAAGTTGGTAACTAATACTAATAATTTAACTTATTTCAAGTCAAACTATAGAAAAAATGCCATGCAAATTGAGAAGTTTGTTGTTATTTTTTATTTATTTTAAATCACACTCAAGCTTGTGCCTACGACTCTATTGCCCAATTTTTATTATATTATAGTTGTATGGTACAATGCATATGTGTGGATATGAGTAATGGGCTGAATTTGGGTCTAATATAAACCATGCATTATAGTTGTACGGTACAATGCATATGTGTGATGAGTAATGGGCTGAATTTGGGCCTAATATAAACCATGCAACATGTAGAGTTGAGTATAATTTTTGTTGCAAAAAATATAAGAGTTGGGTTGGGACATTGTGTCATCTCTTGGAAAAACGTCCAAAATTGTTATATAGTAAAAATATCATTAAACAGAGAACAACACTTCTAAGATCGGAGGTTTTTTTTGGGGCGGCTAGAATTTTCACGGGGAGAGAAGGAAGAGGGGAGATGACAATCTAGGTCTGTAGAAATGTTTACTTTCAAATTTTGGGTTAAGATTTGAGAGATCTGAATTTCTAGATTATATCATAATCGATAATTGAGACTTGGGAGATCTGATTTTTTCCATTATATTGAACTCAAGATTTAGCGAATATGAATTTTCGCATTACATAGAACATGGTTTTCTGTGTAATAAGATTTGAATATCAGTTTTCAAATTTGAATTCTCAGACAAATATTTCAAATCTTGGGCTGAGACTTAAGAAATTTGAAAATTTGAACTAAACCATGGAATTTTTTTGAACAGTAGCACTATTTTGAAGAATATTTAATCAGATAGCATGATTTTCAAAATATTTGGGTAGGTAGCACTTCCGCCAGACCTTCTGGCGGAACTGAGTAGTTCCGCCAGAGGGTCTGGCGGAACAAGGGAATTTTTTTTTTTGGGTAATCTCGGCCATTTGGCACCCTTAAACAACCTTAATTAATGAAAAAGCCTAGTTCCGCCAGTGGGGTAAAATTTAGTTTTGGCCCAATTTAGACGGTGAAATTGGCCCAAAAATGACGAAAATGATTTGGCGGAACTATCTAGTTCCGCCAGACCCTTTGGCGGAACTATCTAGTTCCGCCAGTGGGTCTGGTGGAGCTAGACCATTTTTAGGGTTTACAATCTGACCCAAAAAGTCCAAAAAAAGGGTCTAGTTCCGCCAGACCCTCTGGCGGAACTAGCTATTTTCTAGCTAGTTCCGCCAGACCCTTTGGCAGAACTAGCTAGTTCCGCCAGTGGGTCTGGCGGAACTAGACCATTTTCCCAACTTACAATCTGACCCCAAAAGTCCCAAAAAATGGTCTAGTTCCGCCAGACCCTTTGGCGGAACTAGCTAGAAAATATCTAGTTCCGCCAGACCCTCTGGCGGAACTAGACCCTGTTTTTGGACTTTTTGGGTCAGATTGTAAACCCTAAAAATGGTCTAACTCCGCCAGACCCACTGGCGGAACTAGCTAGTTCCGCCAAAGGGTCTGGCGGAACTAGCTAGAAAATAGCTAGTTCCGCCAGTGGGTCTGGCGGAGCTAGACCATTTTTAGGGTTTACAATCTGACCCAAAAAGTCCAAAAAAGGGTCTAGTTCCGCCAGACCCTCTGGCGGAACTAGCTATTTTCTAGCTAGTTCCGCCAGACCCTTTGGCGGAACTACCTAGTTCCGCCAGTGGGTCTGGCGGAACTAGACCATTTTCCCAACTTACAATCTGACCCAAAAAGTCCCAAAAAATGGTCTAGTTCCGCCAGACCCTCTGGCGGAACTAGCTATTTTCTAGCTAGTTCCGCCATACCCACTGGCGGAACTAGCTAGAAATAAGTAGTTCCTATATAATTTTTTTTTTTTAAATATAAATAATAATTAAACAATTACTATAAATAAATTACTTCAATCTTTTTTTAATATAAACAAATTATTTCACTCTTTTTTTTAATAGGAATAATACTATATAGTCAAAAATAAAACCTAACAAATCACTATAAATAAATATATTACTAAACAAATATATATTATATTTTTTTCTTAAAATAACTACATATTGAAAATTAATTATTAAATATTTTCATACCGAATAAAATTGATAAAAATATCCCTATAAAAATAATAACTACACAATATATTTTTACATAACTAAATAAACATACTATTTAACACAAAAATAAGCAAATTGCTTCATTCTATTTTTTTTAATACAAAAAATTGTATATATTAAAAAAAACCATACACAATTACTATAAATAAATATATTACTAAATAAATATATATTATATTTTTCTTTACAATAACTAAGTAATAAAAAATAATTACAAATTTTTTTCATACCGAATAAATTTGACGAAAAATTTACTTCCTCCTTCTTCTTCTTCTTCTTCTTCTCCTCCTCCTCCTTCTTCTTCTTCTTCTTCTTCTTCTTCTTATTTTCCTCTAAAGAAATCAACAAAAATTCAAACAAATTTCAATACTATCAACCTATTTAAACCAATTTCAAACTAATCTCACTAAATCCATACCTATTTCGCACTAATTTCACTCAATCAAAACTTATTTCAATTCAACCAAATCAACAAAAATAACTAATCAAAACTCAAAATCAAACAAAATAACTTATATATTTCTTCTTCTTTCTAACTTCTCCTCCTCTTCCTTTAATTTCTCCCCTCTTTCTCCTTTAATTCCTCCAAAATCGCCAGAAATTTCGCCCCCAAATTTTTCTCTCTTTTTTTCGAACGGCCGGGTAGGGTTAAAATGAGGGTCGGACGGGTTTAAATTGGGGTTTAAAAAAACGCAGTGGGAAGTTCCGTCAGACCCTTTGGCAGAACTAGCTATTTTCTAGCTAGTTCCGCCAGAGTTCTTCTAATTTCTCCTTAACTATTATTACAAAACGAAAAATACCATAAATATATCCCGCATCACTGATCCATCTCAAATTTGTTCAGAAAATTCTACTCCTAAAAAATCATTGAGTTGGGTCAATTTTATCATTTGAATCTTAGATCTAAGATTGATTCTCAACAAATCATATATCCATATCCATGATTGATTCTCAACGAATCATATATCCATATCCATTTATTATATGAAATATTTTCGTATCAATTTAATATCCAACCTGTATTCAGATTCGAGACAATCTGAATCCGGAAAAAAATATGACATTATCAATATCTGAACCGAATCCGACCGTTTACATCTCTACTAATAAAACCGAGGTAAGATAAGATATGAATTCCCAGATTACCACGTACTAACCCGAGATACTGGGAGATGTTTGATTTAGTTATTTTGAAATACATGGATATTATAAATATATGGATTTGATGATCCATGGTTTTGTTGATCCATATGAGTTTTTTGACTAGATATATTTTAAAATGTATACAAAAATCAATTGTTTGATTGTTGATGTAAATTTAGGATTTTGAATTTTAGTTTAAGTTGGTATTTGTTGTATGTTTAAATTATATATACCAAATTTTATAATAAACTTTATTTGATAATAGAAAAGTAGAAGAATGTATACAAAATAATAAATAATATTAATATTAATGAGGATGATGATAATAACAATGATAATAATAATAATAATAATAATAATAATAATAATAATAATAATAATAATAATAATAATAAATAATAATAATAACAATAATAAGTATTATTATAATAATAATCAATGTTGCAAATTTCGTTTTGCGGTGTGTTGTGTTTAGGATTTTCATATAGAGAATATCGTATAGCGCAACGCTGTTACGGAGCTGCATTTATATAGCAGATAATATGTGTAAATATGTTTTACCTATATACCACTATGTAACATACACATTACAAAATCTAAAAGAAAAAATATGCAACATTAAAATATGATTAATATTAAAAAATTTAACAATAAGTTTTTGAAATGTCCTTACCAAAAGTTATATATCTTAAATTAAAATATGATTAATATTAAAATATTAAAATACAATATATCCATTTAAAAACGCGACTGCGAACCGCTACATCGCAACACACACACACAACACGCTATTGCGGACCAATTCACCGCTAAATCATTAAAAAATACTACACAACAACAAAAACATTGCGTCGCAGCATTTAGCTTCCAGGAACCGCTATAGCGCCGCTACATACCGCTATTTGCAACACTGATAATAATAAATAATATTATTAATAATAATAAATCATAGTATTGAGAAAATGATAATGAATAATTAGTATTAATGAATAATTATAATAATAATAAAATAATAAAAATAACAATAATAATTATTATAATAATAATAAAAATAAATAATAACAATAATAATAATAATATAAATAAAATAATTATATTAAAACTAATGAAAATAATTATTAAAAATAATAATTATAATATAAATAAAATATACTAATAAATTAAAGAATGTTTTATAATAATAATAATAATAATAATAATAATAATAATAATAATAATAATAATAATAATAATCTCATCCATGGATCTTACCTCCTCAGATTCTCATCCCCCAAATCAAACAGTAGATTTTGACTCAAATCCATGATTTTAAAATACAATCCACCTAAATATACCAAATAAAAAATTGAAATCAGGGGTTTAGCGAGCCTAAATATACAAAATAAAAAATTGAAATCAGGGCGATTTGAAATCCGGGCTGCGTCCATTTCTCATTGATTCGTTGGACAAAACACACGGCTATAAAAGCCACAGAAAAGTCGGACTTCCCTTCTCCCCGCCCCGCATTCGTCTTTCCCTTCTTCCCTTCTCACAAGTCGCAATTCCTACTTCTTACAACATCCATCATGCTTCGGCGGTTACTGAGAACTTCAAGGCTTGCACGGCCTGAGCTCTCATGGCAGCGACCCTTAGCCTCCGCCGGTACAGCGCCAGTTCCTCATCCGTCTCTTTTCTCACTACACCGCCTTTCATCCGCTAATCTTCAATCAGAACCGAGTCCGGAATTCAAATCTCGCTTCTCGCCTTCAATTTTCTTCCCAGCCGCCGTCTTGGTCAGCGCCGTCAGTTTCGGGTCAACGCAGGTCGCTTATGCAGACACAAATGAGGTTGAGTTCAAGTTTCCATCTTTGTCATCATGGAATCCTCTAGTGTTTTCTTTGCACTGAACTAATTTGAATTTACTGCAGGAGGAGAAAGAGACTAAGAGTGAATTGGAGAAAGAGACTAAGAGCGAATTGGGACCTGTGAATAGCTCCGAAGAAATAGAGGATTTGGGAGGCCATGAGAGGAAGCGTATAGAGGACCTTCTGAAGAGCAAAGGAATGCAGCACGGGACCTACCCTCCCTATATAGTTTCTGTCAAAGGCCAAAAGGTAAATTCCATTTATCTTTTAGATGTTATTTATTTCCTCTAATCTTTAAGCTCATTTATATCTAAATTGAGCTGTCTTCATTGTAGGTAACTGTGAAATTTAATATTCCGCCAGCATGTGAATTATCACGCATAATTGTCGATCTGGTGACTCGTCTTGGCCTCAAGTCTGAGCAGCATAGTGGCGGGTCAGAAATGTCAATACGAGCTTGGGACAAGTACATAACCAACTTGATCATCTTATTATTTAAACTAATTAATCTCCCTTAGAATGTTCAGTCGATGTGTTCTAATCACGTGCTTTGAATTCAGTGCAGCTGCAAGACAGATAACCCTAAACCCGATTGAAAAGGGCGATGAGGAGTTCTGTGTTTTGATATTCGAATCCCTTATAGGCGATGAGTTTTCAGTGAGTTCCTCCTCTTCTCTCAAGAATTGTAAATTTATAATACCATTATATCATTTCACGCTTAGTTTTAATTTTTTTTCTGTTCTAGGAAATTGAGTTTATTAAGCGGGGTAGTTTTACCTCAGGAGAACTCGAAGCGGTAGCCAGTGCATTAAAACTAGCGAGTAAAAAAGAAACTAAAAGAAAAGGATATAATGAGCAAAAAAGGCAATTGACTTCTAATTCTGATAAATCAATATCTGCTTTGGAGTCCATGGGAGTCAGAGTGTATGGTTTTGACGAAACAACTGGTACACCAATGGACGGTACCATTACATGGGAGAACATTGCTGGATACGATGAACAAAAACGGTACTTAACAATCCCAATTATCTATGTTGTTTTTGTTTTTTGGGAAATTTGCAAAAAAGCCCCTGCATTATCCCTAAATTGCAAAAAAGCCCCTGCATTATTGAAAATTGCAAAAAAACCTCTATATTATTGCCAAAATTGCAAAAAAGCCCCTAGCATTAGATGGAAGCTAACACCGCTAGTGTCAATAGTTTAATAACTTGAAAATTGCTTTTAAAATATCAATTTAGGCAATATAATGTAGGGGCTTTTTTGCAAATTTCCCTTCTTTTTTTTCAAAATTTTGGTGGAATGTATATTTACAATTTGGTCCCTGAATTTGTAGGGAAATAGAAGATACAGTGCTTTTGGCTTTGCAAAGTCCGGAAGTGTATGATGACATCGCACGTGGGACCCGGCGTGTGTTTGAGACTAACAGACCTCGTGCTGTCCTTTTCGAAGGCCCACCTGGTATGTTTTTTCATTTACACCCCAGCAAAATGGCTCAATATCAAATACACCCCTGCAAATTGGGAAATGTCAAACATACTCCTGCAAAATGGGAAATGTCGAATATACCCCTGCAAAGTGGGAAATGTCAAATATACCCCTGCAAAATGGGAAATGTCAGATATACACGTACAAAAGGAGGGGCGTTTAAGATATTTCTATGTTTTATAGGGGTATTCATTATATTTTCACCTTGTCTAATGCATTGAATGGTTCTTTCGTTCGTGTTTTTAGGGACTGGAAAGACATCCTCAGCTAGGGTTATAGCCAAGCAAGCGGTACATTGTTTATATTCTTTGTTAAGTAAATGATTACCTATTATGCTTTATTAATGACATTTTTTTTGTTTTTCTGAATGTTAGGGGGTTCCATTGCTCTATGTACCACTTGAAGTCATAATGTCTAAGTACTATGGTGAAAGCGAGAGATTATTGGGAAATGTGTTTTCCCTTGCTAATGATCTACCTAATGGAGCAATTATTTTCTTAGATGAGGTTATTTAATTCCCTTGGTGATATTATTTTTCTTTAATATAAGGATTCTCATGCTAGGTTTATCAAGTATTTTGAAATTTGGTTGTTCTTAGATTGTTGTTTACTGTGTAAAGTGTGGTTTTCTAGATGTAATTGAACTTCTGATTTATAATTGCTATATAGGTTGATTCATTTGCTGTGGCTAGAGATAGTGAAATGCATGAAGCTACTCGAAGAATTTTGTCAGTTATTTTGCGCCAGGTAGAGTTTCTATATTTCATTTTCTTTTTGAACTGAGACTCTATAATTTCATCAATTCATTATTTAGTATTAATTATTTATATCTTATTCTTCTACTACTCTTTTAATGTGTATATATTTTGGTTCCTTTTGTGAAGATTGATGGTTTTGAGCAAGAAAAGAGAGTGGTGGTTATAGCTGCAACCAATAGAAAAGAAGACCTTGATCCTGCTCTTATCAGGTCGTAATTTGATTTCATAATCATTTTTATTAAATTGAATTGATTAATTGTTTTCCCGTGACGTATAAATATTGATATTCATATAAAGTTTGATATTTAATTGCAGCCGTTTTGATTCGATGATTACATTTGATTTACCTGATCTGGAAACAAGGGTGGAAATAGCAGCTCAATATGCAAAACATTTGAACAAGAATGAATTTTTTCAGTTTGCTTCAGTTACAGAAGGGTAAGTAGTACCATATCTCCTCTTTTATATAATTTTTTTCTAAACACATTTTTTTCATAATTTTAGTGAACTTTATTTACCTATATTTTGAATATAGCATGTCTGGAAGAGATATAAGAGACGTCTGTCAGCAAGCAGAAAGACATTGGGCTTCAAAGGTAAAACTAAAATCATTTTTTTTTAGATTAACTCATGTTTGATGAGTTGAGAGACTTTGTTTTATGTGCTACATAAGTTTGCGTTTGCTGAGATTTGAACTCATAACCTCTAGCTTCATATGTAATTGCTTTACCAACTAGGCTAGAGATCATTTGCAAAACTAAAATCATTAGTCCAGTTTCTTTCTAATTCCTGCATCAATTTAAACTAAAATAAATAATTTAATTTTTTACAGTTGATAAGAGGAAAAGTACCTAAAGATGAAAAAGGGCAGCCAACTCTTCCTTCAATTGAAGAGTATGTAAAGTGTGCAGAACAAAGAAGGAAGGCTTTGCCAGCTTGGATTGCGAAAAATAGATCTAATTCAAGGCCTTTAGCACTCGCATGAAGGATATTTTGTATTTACATGTTATTTATTTATTTGATTAATAAGGGTTGGAGAATATACTTCCTCTAGGAGGCGAAAGTTTTATAGAGCGTAAGGAAAATATAAGCTGGATTCGAAAAATTCCCCATTTCCTTTTTCTTTTTAAAGATTTAAATATGAAGAGTTGAGAGAATGTACAAGTTAAGAGAATAATTTGGGTTATATATCACTCATTATCAACCCAAAAGGGTGGATCAAACATGCATGAAATATCCATTTTTTTGGTCAGTAATCAGAACCAGTTTGATGTGGTAAACTTAGGTTTGGATATGGTCCTCATTTGGATCTAAAGAGTGATGCATGTGAGCTCCCGAAAACCATGCTGGCTCCTCTGCGCAATTATTCCCATTGTTTATATGCGAAAGTATAAAAAGTTATATTTTTTCCATTAATAAGATTACAAAAAAATTACTCCAATAACATTACAAATAAAGTACGACTTCATAAAGAGTTACATGCAGTGGTATGGTAGAGCTTCACAGAGATCAGAAGGGGTCATGCCCCTCCAAGATTTTCGATCCAGTAGTGTATATTATAAAGGTTTTATATATAAAATTTCGGAAGCTATTAATTTTTATTTGTATTGGCTCCTCCCAAATTTCCATACAATCTTATTTGTCCGTTAAAAATTCGGAAATTGATATTGCCAGGCACTTTTTTGAGGAGTACAGGTTTAAAAGTTTTTTATGACAACTTTACCCCTGCAATGAATGCACCATTTAAAATTCCTAAACATGCTATCTTTCCAATTTAGAATTTTAATAGTCAAATGAAAAATTATCATTTTCTTTATATAAATAATATTTTTTTATTAGTTAGATTTGGTATAGAGAAAATATTCGCACCGCCCACTTAAACAACGCTTAAACAACGCCACCATATATTTATAGCTTTTTAGTTGTCCACTAATTGTGCTAATTGAAAAATAATATTGTTTGTATATCAATATACCTTTATATGTATACATTCTACCTTTTTTTGTTTATCAATATAATTTTTTGTAATTTTATTATACCTTTCTGAATTCGGGCGATGCAGGACGCCAAATAAGCTGGCGGTGCGTATCAGATCTCTTTTGTAAATATATAAAAAAGAATGCAAAGTATATTTCCATGTATGTGGTGATTTTTATATCAATCCTTATATTTTTCATATCATATTCTGTAAAATATTTATTTTCTTAAAAAATTTATTAAAAAAATGTGATACAGCAATTCATTTGCCAAGCCCAAATAAATATTATAAAGATATAAACATTTTTGTATTATTCATTGATACATAAATTCTTTTATGATTTTAATTTTTTTTTGAAAGGATTTATGATTTTAATTTTATGCATGAAGTAAATATCAAATCTTTCTTAATCATGAGCTTAATTATATTATAATATTCAATCACAATTTTTTAGTTATTTATTATCTTGTTTATTCAGTTTTGCACTTTTAAAAATTAAAAAAAGAGATGAATAATATTTGAGATTAATTATAGGGAGAGTCTTTTAATTTGGCTGTCAAGATATTTAAGTGATGCATTTATCATAAGAGGAAAAAGATAATTGTATATATTCCAACAATTGCCTGCCTGGAAATATCAATTCTCAAAAATTTATACCAGCTCCCTCAAAATATCGAGTCAAGCTCCGCCGCTAGCTCCATATAAATTAACCCCAACCCTTTATTTTTCACCTACTTTTGAGCCTCCTCAAAAGGCCACATCATCACTTTTATCTCGACTGTTCGATAAATTTTTTTATCGAATCTTAGCCATGCATTTTCTCAAATTTATTGATATTTTATGGCAATATTTATTGGTTATTAAAACATAAACATATGATTAGTTGAATTGATGTTTTGTGTTCCATACCAGATTTAGTGAGAACCGTTGTGAGTTTATTTGTAACCATCAGATCTTAATCTGATGGTTTCAATGAGTCATGGTACAAAGTTACGTTCAATTATTAATACCAGTAATTAATGAAGAGCTAACTCATTAATATATAAATAATTTTTCTTTTCTTCTGTAAAAAATTATAATTCTTAATGAAATATTTTATTTCTAATGTTAAAATCATCAAATATAAATTTGTTGGAATTTTCTCTTTATTTTGAGTTTCATGTTGTTATGGCTCCATTTTTTTCCTTGCTAAAATATGTGAATATAAACTATATGAAAGAAGATGTATAAAATTAATATGCTCATTAACTTATATCTTATACCTAACTTTTTATCTCTTTTTGAGCATTTTCAAGAGACATATTGTCAATTTTATCTCGGCCGTTGGATCAATTTTTTTTTAAATCTTATCTTTTCATTTAAATTATTACCACAATATCACATATACTAATAGTTAATGAAAAGTTTACTCATTAAAATATAAATAATTTTTCTTTTTTTTTCCTTCAAAAATTATAATTCTTAATGAAATATTTTATTTCTCATGTTAAAATAATCAAATATAATTTGTTGGAATTTTCTCTTTATTTTGAGTTCCATATTGTTATGGTTCCAATTTTTTTTCTTGCTAAAATATGGGAATATAGACTATATAAATGAAGGTGTACAAAAATGATATGCTCATTAACTTATACCTTATATCTTATTTTTCATCTCTCTTTGAGCATTCTTAAGAGATCTATTGTCAATTTTATCTCGGCCGTTGGATCAAATTTTTTTTTTTTGAAATCTTAACTTTTCATTTAAATTGTTGCTACAATATCACATAAAAATATATTGTTATGATTCCAATTTCATATTTTCTTGATAAATATGTGAATATAGACTATATAAAAGAACATGTAATAAAATAATAAGCTCATTTACTATTATCATATTATTTTACCCCTCTTTGAAAATTTTCAAGAGAATTATTATCAATTTTCTCTCCGCCATCAAATCAAAATTTTTATCAAATCATGGCTTTTAATTTAAATTATTATCATAATATCACATGATTAGTTAGATTAATGTTCCGTTTTATATATTCGTTATGTGAGACCTATCATAACAAAATTTCAGAATATTGAAAACTATATTATATTACTTAATGTATTACGGATTTCATAATATATATGTGTAATCCATATCATTTTAATATCTAAAAAAAATAAGAAAAATAACAGTAACAATTTTTTGAAGAAAAGAAGTAATATTACATTTTCCTATATAGTATACATATTTTTCCTATATATATACAATATTAAATATAATTACTTTTTTTTAAGTTAATCATCTGTACTTTAATCTTATGTAGTTTCAACTAAAATCTTCGAAATAAATTATCTTGCATTTTATTTTTTTTTCTGATCTCATTCATATAAGCCTGATTAATACTTAATTTGTTTTTCTAATATAATATATTATTTATATACTATGGATTCACAAATATTAATTTTGAATTTTCATAATTATAAATTATGCATTATTAGATTGAAATAACTATTAAAATTGAAATACTCGCGCTTTATTATAGTTAGAGAAAAGTCCAATTTTGCCCCCTCAACTATTCAAATAGCTCATTTTTGGTCCCTCAACTTTTTATTATTCCAATTTTAGTCCCTCAACTATTCAATAAGTCTATTTTTAGTTCTTCCATCCGTTAAGTGCTTACGTGTTAGTTAAATTTGACATGTAAGCAATACATGATATATATTCTTGATACATATTCCAACGTGGCAATTGTGACATGACAAATATTTGAAAAAAAAATTCTTAATTTCCTTCTTTTCTTAAAATATTATTTTATTGTAGATATTTGTGGTGTATGTTTATTTAAAAAATATATTATTGCTTATGTGTCAAGAATATATGTAATGTCATTGTTTATGTGTCAAGTTTAACTGATATGTAAGTACTTAACGGATGGAAGGATCAGAAATAGACTTATTGAATAGTTGAAGGACTAAAATTGGATTAATGAAAAGGGCAGATTTGGACTTTTCTCTTGACTGAAATCATATCATCTACAGCATACATACGGGTACCTATTTAGCGCAATACTACGAGACAAAGAAAACTATAAATTAATAAAAGCGCGCATAAATTAAGCAGTAATTCCGTAGAAAAATCAGTCATCAAACAGCTGTTGTGTCACTCACTAATGGCTTTCTCTGACGAATCTCCTCCCTCCTCCGCGGCCGCCGAATCAAATCTTCTCTCCATATCCCTGCCACCATCTCCGCATGAAGACTCTCCTCCTCCTCCGCTCTACCTCTCCCGATCCCACTCGCTCACCCCTCGCAGCTCTCAGCCGAGCCGTCTCTCGCGTTTCGCGCCGAGGCAGCCGGGGAGGAAAAAGAAGAGCTCGCAGCGCAGGAGGCGAGGGGTTCTGATCTGGAGCGCCTTGCTGGCGTTCTTCTTTCTCATGAACTGGTGGATGTTCTCTCGATTGCAAGATCCAATGTCCCTGCCCAGACGGGCTGGCCCAGGATTAGGGTTTCTCAAGCGGTCGGTTTCTAATTCTTCATTATCCCTGGTATAATCACATCTAGATCTCTTCAATTGTTGTTTTATTATCTCAATTCCTGAAAATTGCTAATATTTATTTGATTAGTAGCAATTTTACTAACTGATGTATGTGAAAAATACGTTTTATGCTGCTTTTTATAGAAGGATCAACTGCATAACCTAGCAAGAAGGAAGAGGCCTCACAAAGTCATGCTGTCCAGGCTCCGAGCATTGGCTGCTCATGCCTTGGCAGAGGTAGGTTTGAAAACTTATTTACTAATATTGAATTATTGAAATAACTAATCCACTTATTATATATTAAAATGATATATATTTTGTCTGTTATTACAATATGAAACCTAGGCAGAGAGAAAACCTGAGCCTTTAGATCTTTGGAAAGAGCCAGTGGACCCCACCACTTCATGGAAACCTTGTGCAGACAAATGTAATTGGGAGCCTTGTGGTAATGTCAGTTTCTTATATTATTTCCTTAATTTTAATCTGTGCTTGTATTCCCTTAATTATTTTTAATTTATAATTTGCTGTTAATTATTGTAGAAGGGAAAAATGGGTACATTCTAGTCAGTGCAAATGGAGGCATAAATCAGCAGAGAGTTGCTGTAAGCATTTCGTTTTGTTTTTAGTTTTCTTTCTAGTAATTTGTTTAACTTGTTTTGAGAAAACATTAATTTATTTAAACAGATATGCAATGCTGTTGCTATTGCTCGTCTCCTTAATTCTACTCTTGTAATTCCTAAATTCTTGTACAATAGTGTTTGGAGAGATGTAAGGTAATAAATAGTGCATTTTCCTTCTCTTTTCTTTTCTATAAATTTCTTTTTAGAATATACATAATTATATATTTTTTTGGACCTTAGCCAGTTCAGCAATATATATCAGGAGGATTATTTCATAAACTACTTAAAAAATGATATTCACATTGTAAAGCAGCTTCCATTGGAACTACAGTCCTTGGATCTAGAGGCAATTGGTAGCCTTGTATGTTTTTTTCAACTTAATGATATATTTTAATTAATATCATGAAAAAAATATCTGTGCTGATTTCCCTAACTAAGTTTCATTGAATTGATCAGGTCACTGATGCTGAGTTGGCGAAAGAATCAAAGCCGAGTTTTTATTTGAAAAAGATATTGCCTATTCTGCTAAAAAATGGAGTTGTCCATTTTGTTGGATTTGGAAACCGGTTATCTTTCGACCCAATACCGTTTGAGCTACAAGTACATTTTCACCTTAATAAATACTTTCTACCTACTTTAAAATAATATTATAATATTCTATTGATGAAAAGTATTTTTATTTCAATGCAGAGACTTAGGTGTAGATGTAATTTCCACGCGCTTAAATTTGAGAATAAAATACAAGAAACCGGAGCGTTAATAATCAAAAGAATGCACGGAAACCGGCCTGAGCCTTCATTACTAGAGCAAAATATTTTAGGAGAATACGCTAATAAATCCATAGAAGTAAAAGGGAAGAAAAAGAGAAAGAATTCAAAGTATTTGGCGGTTCATTTGAGATTTGAAATGGACATGGCTGCATACTCCATGTGTTATTTTGGAGGAGGAAGAGAAGAAGAAGAAGAGTTGGAAATTTACAGACAAATTCACTTTCCTGCTCTCACAAACCTGAGAAAAACCACCAAGTATGTTAAAATCAAGGGAAATTTGCAAACAAATCCTTGCATTATTGAAAATTACAAAAAAGCCCCTGAACTGCAAAAAGCTCTCTAGAGTTAGAAGCTAACACCGTTAGTTTTATTTTTTCTAATTATTTAGATTTTTTTTGAAAGTTAATCCACATCTCTCTCCCTCTCCAACTATGATGTTAATTGATTCTAAGATAAAGACGTTAATTAAATTTTAAGACATTTTGGTTTGAATCGTCATTGAAGTTAATTCAAATGCGATTTTTTGCAAAAGTAATTCAAATTGAAGCTTTAAAATGTGATTTTAGAGTGGGAAACTAACGATGTTACTTTGTAACTAGCGGTAGGGAGTTTTTTTTGCAATTTCAGCAATTATGTAAGGGCTTTTTTGCAATTGCGGCATAATACAAAGTCTTTTTTCGCAAATTTCCCTAAACTCAATTGCAGATTCAATACAACACATACCACAAATTTTGATCTTAAAATAATACTTAACATCTCAAAAATTAGGGTTCCTTCTGCTGTGCATTTAAGAGCGGAAGGGCAGTGTCCTCTGACTCCGGAAGAGGCTGTGTTAATGCTGGCAGCTCTGGGTTTTAAAAGAAGCACAAATATATACATTGCTGGTGCAGAAATATACGGAGGAAAGTCAAGAATGGCTGCTATAAGACATTTGTACCCTAAAATTTCCACCAAGGAAACTCTACTTTCTCAATCGGAAATCCGGCCCTTCCTTAATTTCTCCTCCCAGGTTAGTAAACCTTCATCTTTGTGAGAAATCATGGCTTATAATTTCTAGAGTTTAAGTCTATAGGGCTCTAGCATTGTTGTATTTATATGGGTTTTCAGAAACAAAGCCTCTTGTATTTCTCTCACCTTTTTACCTCTCTTTTACGTGTGGTAAGAAAAACATCTCATGATGGTAAGCGGAAATAATCAGAATCGCTTGCCAACACAATGATTATCTCTTACCATCACACCACATTTTGCTTACCACCTGTTTGTCAGAGCGGAAAAAGTGGGGAGAATTTAGGGCCTTAGTAACATTTTGCATTTTACATTGGCTGGTATTCTATAATCTATACCTAGTATACCACTCACAACCTGTATGCAACCATAAAGTCCTTTTTTACAATATTTCCCTTTTTTCACTTAAAGGAGTAAGCTCGAACCCTACTTCCAAATCTATTAATAAAAAATTATTTACAAAAATACAAGAGAAAAAGCAAACAAAAACTAACAAGTTATTTCCAACATTTCTATTTTTGCAGTTAGCGGCATTAGATTTTATCGCTTGCGCGGCTTCCGATGCATTTGCAATGACAGACTCAGGCAGCCAGCTGTCGTCCCTTGTACAGGGAATGCGCATGTATTTCGGAGAGAACAATCTGCCTTCTATACGCCCCAATAAGAGACGCTTAGCGAGTATTTTCTCTAAAAATACGACTATTGAGTGGAAGGAATTTGAAGATAGGGTTAGGAAGTTGATTAAGCAGACTAAGCAGGTCCATGATAGACCGGTCGCACGCAGCGTTTACAGGCATCCCAGGTGTGCTGAGTGTATGTGTAAAGTAGAGAATAATAATAATAATAATTTAATTGTGGAGAATAAAGGTTGATTATTTTGTCTGTTTAGAGTTTAGATCATTTTTTGGGGTAAATGGGAGGCCGTGTTTTTTCTTGTTTATGTAGAATTGTAGCTTTGTTCAGGAAATTGGGCTTATTTAATTATTATTTTTCTCATCTTTAACCCTTTTATTTGATTGTTTTATTCAGAAAATTTGAGTTTTTTATGTGATGATAATCAATTTACGGATTTGTATTTGTATGCGGGTTATAATCAGTATCCGGATTTGTATTTATCAAGGTGTCATAATCACATAAATTGGAAATTCTTGCATTTTGAGTTATTTTCCATCGGAAGCTTTTCTATGTATGTATGTTATGCTGAGTGCAGACGAAAGGTTGCTTGATATGAGCACATAAAAATGACTTTATTACGCCATGCATTTCTTATAAATATTGTGGATTAGGTTTACTAATACATTCCAATTAGGCCAAATTTCACCGTGTACCTCACAAAACATCATAATTTCATGTAACCGTACAAAAAGTGAAATATTACTAATGCCCCTACAAAATCACTTAAATATCATGGATACTCCTATGATATATATATATATATATATATATATATATATATATATATATATATATATATAATGTTAATATCAATGTTATTTTTTTTATTTCTTTTTCCACTATATAAATATGATAAGGATTTATATTGAGTCATTTATGTTCTTTTCAGTTTATATATTTATATGGTAGGTTCAAGATGAATATATATTTGAGAGATAAACTTATAATTTGCTAAAAAAATTTAATAAAAAATAAAAAATAGTATATAATAATAATTTTATATTTTTAATAAAGTAATTTCTACTAATCAAGGTTGTAAATAGTGTTTAGTGGTTTGCAGCATTGAGATCATTTTCTAGCTTATAATGTTTAGCAAACGCTATAGCGTACGATATAACAGATGTTAGAGTATTTAGCGCTTGCTGTTATTAAGTATCATTTAGAAGAAATACATTCTTTTATAAAAAAAAAGTGATAATTTAGCTTATTTGTAATCAAAAAATATCGTAATTATACCATTTCTTCATTAAATAAGTTTTTAAATTCAAATATCTTATTTTTATAGCTCAAACGATGATATTTAGAGTTAAAAAAATATTGCGTAAAAAAACTTACAGCGTGTAACGTTTTGCCGTTGACTCGTACCGTTTCATGCTATAGCGAAGCTATAGCGCGCTATTTGCAACTATGCTACTAATGCAATGATTATAGATTTTATTTGACTGATAGATTTTAACGGAATATTAACGACAAGGATATTGATGATATTTTAAGAATTTTGTAGGGGTATTCATGATATATATGTGGTTTTCTAGGGGTATCCATGATATTTGAGTGATTTTTTAGGGTACTAGTGACATTTTACTTTTTATAGGGGTATACATGAAATTATGAGGCTTTACAGGTGTATATATGAAATTTAGCCTTCAAATATATTATTCACTATATAAAGAAAATGACCAATGACCATAAATTTGACGATGCATAAGACTGACCAAATATCTATTCAAAAGTTTTTTTTAAAGAGAAAATATTCACATCATCCGCTTAAACAACGTCTAAACAACGCCATCATACATTTATAGTTTTTAATTGTCTACTAATTAAGCTAATTGAAAAATAATATCATTTGTATATTAAGATATATTTATATGTATTCATTCTATCTTTTTTGTTTATCAATATTTTTTTGTAATTTTGATATACCTTTTTGAATTCGGGTGATACTGGACGGTAAATAAGCAGGGGCGCCTATCAAGACCCTTTTTTAAATTAAGTTTGAATGAATTATATAATCAGCCAATGGATTTGCTAAATAAAGAGCCAGTTGTCCATTTGGGGGTTGAACTAACTTTATAATTCGACTCGTCCTTTTGACAACGGGACTCGTTTCCCTGCAATTAATTAACGTGCCATTCATTTCTCCATTTTCAAATTCTTGGCGTTTGTTCATTTATGAAATCATGCTTGCACGGTTGCACCGAAAATCCCAAGAGTTGAGCATTGTTTTCCAAGGCTAGTTTACTAATATATCGTGGATTAGGTTTGCTGATATATTCAAAAGATATATTCACATTGATAGTATATGAAGAAAATGACACAAGTTGCTGTTTCAAAAAAAAAAAAAAAATGACACACGTTGATAGTAAATGAAGAAAATGACTAACGACCAGAAATGATGGATTTGGCAATGCATAGGACAGATCAAATATTTATTCGAAAGAAAAAGCATTTCTTTTTAAATAAACAGTTTGAAAGAAGAGTCCATATACATAGAGAGCTGATACTGCACGACAGTACTGTAGCGACGGTATATAAAAACTGAAAAAAAAACATATAAACTGAAAACAAACAGTATATAAAAAATTCATTCGGTAAAATAATATATATTTAAAAAAAAAATAAAAACAGTATATAAAAACATATAAACTGAAAACAAACAGTATATAAAAATTCATTCGGTAAATAGTATATATTTAAAAAAAATGAAAACAGTATATAACGTATATAGAAACGCGAGAAAACAGTATATAATTTCAATCCGTCGCTATATGGTCACTACAGTCTCCCCGTCGTGATTTCCCATTTTCCGGATACATAACGCCGGCTTATATGCCACCATAGCACCGACTCACTCAGAAACCGCCACGTCATCCAAAAAAACATGCGCGCACGTCACAAAAAGGAATCACCCATGCGCGCGTAGGTGAAACACGTTAATGTATTATTGATCCTATGACACATCACAACGCACGATGAATATAAAAGATATGTGAGCACAAAACGCAATACAGCAATACAAAAAAATATATCATTAAGCACAAAACGCATATCAGCAATACCAAAAAATTTACAAAAAAAGATGGAGTTTGAGAATAAATGATTCTTGAATTTGAAAGAGATAATAATAATTTGGGTCGTCTTTTTGACAGATCGCGTGGTTAAATTGAACTCACGTTGTTAGAAGACTTAATGTAGGCCGGTGATGTTTGAGTGCGACGCCTTATTTAATTGGCTGTGTTTAATTGTTAGCATGTCGGTGATAGATAGTATATAAGTGGGTGGTGACATGGATAATTTCTCCTGAAACAATTATATAATCAGCCAACGATCATATAATGGATTCAAAAAGTCTAGGAATTATGCATTCAAATTCCAAATTAATCCTGAAATGTTAAATAAGAAAGAAGAAAATGAAAATAAGATATGAGATATTTTCTTGTTTAGTATTTCGAGATAGATTCTTGATCCGGTTGTGTGATCCTTATATAGTTAGATTTATTGTAGTGAACTAGGTGCATCTCTCGTTCCGTTTCGGGAATGTATTTTTTTTATTAAGAATAACTTTGATATTTTAAAATTTTAGAAAAATATATACAAAATTTTTTTAAAAAAAAATTAATTAGATTTTTATGAGATACAATTTGGGTGTACAAAACAAATTCTCTAATAAAATCTATTGCTATAGAGAACAAATAATAGTGTCATATCCAACTCTGAATAAATCATACATTTGTTGTGTTAAATCAATCAGACCCATCACCCATATGTAACTGTGAAAGATTATAACGCGTACCACTCGTGGCTTAAACAAAAAATACGTTAATTAAAAAAATATTAATTAAAAATACATACTTTGAAGAAAATTTCCTTGAACCAAAATACATGGCAAAAAGATAATATTTAACTTCTCAAGAATTTTTGAAAATTCTGAGAAAAATATTGTATATTATAAAATCAAAATAATTATTAGAAAGTTACATGAGTATATGTTTGTATTTTAAATAAACAGTTCAATTTCATATTATATAATAAACAAATAATTTGAGAGAAATATTTAATAGATATTTAATTTGCATTAAAAAATTTCAACACAAAAATTAATTCTATTGATAGTTTGAAATTTAAAGAACTCAAACAAATTAAATGAATAATCAAAGGATTGTCTCTTAAATAGCCAAGTTCTAAGGGGCTTTAGCAAAATTCTATAAACCCAAATCATTTTTTTATGAACCGGCCAATTTTTTTTGTAATTTTGTGTGAAACCCTCAACCAAAGAACCATACTTTTAATAGAAATAACAAAAACGCCACTAGAGTCTTCATGACTTCAACACACATTGACATACATGGTACTTACATTAAACTTTATGGGTGTTAAACGCAAAGCATGGCCATAAATAATCGGACAAATAACTCATCATGTAACTAACTGTGAACTGGGTATATTTTTTATGTAAACATGACCCGTTACATATTCTTAAGTATTATATTTGCCATTGAAAATATGGAGGATAGACACGTGTCACCTACACGTACGAAGTTCATATCCTTGTATCTTTTTAAGAAAAAACTAGCGAGAATCTCGCTCCGCTTCGGAATACATGAAATATAATTTACATTTTAACAATATCTTAACTAAATTATAAGATATTCTTTTAATAAATTAATAATAGTTAGTTCACATATGATAAAAATCTTAATTACAAAATTGAAGTTTTCAATTGCAAAGTATATTGCAATCCATACAACCTTTACAAATTTTAATTTGAAATATTTAAATTACAAATAATTACACAATCCACACATTAACATTATACATTCCAACTATACGGAACTTATATTGAGTTGAAATTTTCATGAGAGTTTTGAGGGCAAATATGGCCTATTGAAAGTTGTCCAATAATCTTGATGAAATATTATCATCGAATTATTTAACCTGTCCCAAGGCCCGTCGTTAACTCCGACTTAACAATCGACAATGAAAGTCCGCTACAAAAAAATAACATAAAAAATTATCAACTTTACAAATTATATTTAACAAAAAATAACAAAATAAACAAAAAAAATATCAAACTATGCGAAAAATATTAAAGAAAACAACTTAATTAACACAGAACTTAATACAAACAATTTTTTAAAGCTTAATTAACTTTTTTTTTATAAATATTTCTAAATTATGTCTTAATTATCCAATTTTTGTAAGAAATATTACTGAATTATACCTAAATTTCAATTCAGCCATTGAATTATGCTTCGGACTGCTAGACAATTGGGCAGAGAAACTAAGTGCTCGATTTGGGGAAGAAAATTGGGGTTTCTGCTCAATCATATTAGGGTTTTCGCGTTGTGCTCGATTCAGGCCATGGCATGATAGAAATTGGCGTTTCTGCTCAAATCATGAGGAAAATTGAGGTTTCTGCTCAAATCGTACGTTAGGGTTTCACGACTCGGGTCGGGTCTCATAAGGAAAGCTTCTGTCGGAGGCGAATGGCGTCGAAGAGTCCTCCTTGTCGAAGCTCTGTCTGAGGTGTCGTTTCTCTGGCGATATCTGGGCATACCTTCTCGAATCTCTGTCCGTCCGGTTCGTGAGAGGAAGAGGGGGGGTCTTGTGAGGCACGGGGAGATGGATCAAGAGGGAGTGAGAGGAGGATCGTGAGGAAGAGGGAAAGGGAGAGGGAGAGAGACATAGTAAGAGAGAGAGAGAGCTCTTGAGAAGAAAAGAGGAGCAGGTAGGGGTGTAAACGGGTTGGATAATATCCGTATCCGAACCGTACCGTATCCGCAAAATATCCATATCCGAATAAAAATATCCGTATCCGACGGATACGGATACGGATAAGGATAATTTATACGGATATGGATACGGATATAGTATCTATTTTATGATGCGGATAAGGATACGGATACGGATATTATCCGTATCCTGATAAAATTTTTATTCGGATATCCGTTTTTATGAGATCCAATTTAGTTATTTATATCCATTAAATATTAATTTCCTTTTATTTCACAGCCATAAATTCCATATACCTCTCTATGATAATGGTGGTAGGAAAGAATCGGAAGAATTGTATAAAGTAATAAAGAATTTACATTCGGAATATACATCAAAGTTTCGAAATAGTGTAGATCATGTGGATCAACCAGGTAGTATTCGCATTCCCATTGGTAATTCGGGTTATGGTGATGACGATGATGATGATGATATGGAGAATAATTTGGTTCAATTTATGAGGGAGAGAAGTCAACCGACTTCTTTCAAGTCTGACTTGGACAACTACATGGAGAGACGCCCGACTTCTTTATCGGAAAATTTTGATATACTTTCCTGGTGGAAAACAGAAGGAAAAGAATATCCTATTTTATCAAGAATTGCACGTGATGTGTTAGCTATACCGGTTTCTACAGTTGCATCTGAGTCAGCTTTTAGCACGGGTGGCCGAATAGTTGACCCTTATAGAAGTAGATTGGACTCGGAGATTATCGAAGCGTTGATTTGCATACAAGATTGGATTAAAGGGAATAGAAAAGTTAATGTTCTTCAAACATTGAAGGAAGATGATGAATATGTCTGTGAACAGTAGGATGGATAATTTTTTGGAGTACTTTTTATAGTATGACTATTGGAATAAAGACATTTTGTTTGTTTTGGCTAAAATATTTGGACTAGTTATAATTTTGTTTGTAGTACGGCTACAATTAAATTAGTGATATTTTGTTTTAGTACGGTTATTATATTAAAATTAATGGTATTTCTTTGTAGTTTGACTATGTAGAACAAATGAACAATGATATATCTAGTGCAATTACTTGGTTAATTTTTTTTTTCTTTTAATAGTTATATTTATATAGCAATTTTCTAAGCTACTTATTAAAATATCCGTTTTAACAATCCGAAATGAGTCCGTATTCGTATTCGTATCCGAGATATCCGAACCGTATCCATATCCGTTTAAGATCCGAACCGTATTCGTATCCGTATTCGAATCCGAAAAAAAATATGGATACGGATATGGTAAGAGCATTATCCGAACCGTATTCGAACCGTTTACACTCCTAGGAGCAGGTCGTGAGAAAGAGAGGAGCTCTATGGGAGAGAGGAGATCAGAAAAGAAAGGCAAAACAATAAAAAAATATGTAATGGATATTATTGGGCTTGAAATGACCCGTATCTTTTGCTTGCGTTATAGAGTTGCCACAGAAAATCTACCAATACGACATGTGTCAGCACTCGGATGCACCTGACTTAAAAACACATCCAGTTTTATTATATATAGTATAATATAATATAATTTGTCAACCTAAACGTCAATTGTCAATTTGGAGGTTGTACAACTTTATAATTAGACTCATTAATTCTGACAGAGCGGCTTTTCAACTTCCAACAGCACTTAGAAATTCATGATTGACATACAACAAACTATATTAGTACATTCAAATACAATAAGTAAAAAAAGATATTGTGTTCAAATATACGAGTGCATAAGATTCACAAATGTATAGCGATTAAAAAAAGTAAAAATAACATAGATAAAGACATAATGAGATACAAAACTAGAGCGGGCAGAATAAAATTCTAATATGAGATGGACAGTTTAGATGGCAAGTAGCTGGTGATATAAAATATTTCCCAATGTTTATTTATTTATTTTTCCGAAAGGACCTTACAATTTTATGCGTCAGTGCCAACGAATTCTTCAGTAAATTAACCCGACAAATAAACCTTTCTGCAATTTCAAATAATATAGTTTGCAAGTTAACTCTTCTTGTAATTGACAAATCATTTTCCATCACAAGAATATCATAATTTTGATGTCAGCATCAATCTAATTTAAATATTTTAAATATAATGTTATTGCTTATAACTAGAGATCCTAGACGCAAGTGTGTGAATCACACGCTCAACAGTTATGAAAGCCCCCAAACTTAAATACTTGTGCGTGCGCCACACATGCACTAGATATTTATTTTGTCAAAACTTACTAGTTCAAGTGACAGACACTTATTAAAATTTAGAATATATCTCAAATTTAAGTTGTTACATTCCGGATTCATTTTAGACCCGAGATGTAATGGTCGTATATTCCGAAGAATCTACGGCACTAAAAATCGTATTACAGCGGAAAAATACAGGAATATATAAAATCAAATATCTAAAATATTTATTGCATTTACATTTATTTATTTGTTTATATTTATTTTATCGAGTTTGATGACGACGCTCAACGCAAGTCTCCCATTTAATTGAACTTGGAAAATTTTATAAAAACAAAAGGATGAGTACAAAAATACTCAGTAAGGTATGCTCGCATATAATTAAAAAAATGATACTGTTAAAATAAATGATTATATAAATTTATATATATAAAAATATTCATTTTAGTAAACGTAACTATAAGAAAATAAAAATTGTCTTTGGGATATATATTTCTTTCTCACTTATCATTTCACACGTATAAACACTAAATAATGCTCCATGGCATCGAGTACACCACAAATACATATCTTTCCGAGCTCGTTATTGGATGATTGGCGGCCCTAGCTTCCACATATTAAGTACGGCCTTTCACCTACGCAAATCAGCGGCCTTGGCTTCCACTACCAAGTACGGCTGTATTCACCTTACTGTCACTTTTCACACATCTCACTATATCCCGCATACAAAAATATTTTCTTCAAAATATATACTATTCTCAAATATTTTGTTTCATGACTTGTTAAAATCTTTTCTTTGAGCCATATAAGCTCTAGTTATGTTAAAGAAATACTTTTATAATAATATTACTAATAATTATAATATTAAAATAATTAAGGAGAAAACGTATACGAGCAAGAATGCTTACCTCGAAAGACTCTTGATTCGACTAAATGAGGTTTCAACTTCAATCTATCATGATTGTTGAGAAATAGTTACTTTGTTTAGAAAACGAATTTCAGTTCTAATCTTATTATGATATGAAGAACTAAATATAAATAGAAGAATAATTTCTTGATTGAAAAAATTATGATCATTAAATCTTTTATCTCATAAAATCAAAGGAAGAATGTACCAGATTAATAATTCATGTATTAGACAAGTCAAAAGTTCCTTATTATGTAAAGATGGAATGAATTAGAAATAAATATGAAGCCATCCATACACATATTTAATCACTCTTGAACCAAGGATCATTAATAATGAATCTAGATGCTAGTAACCAACCGATTCAACGAATATGCAAAATTTCTTTAAAATATAATAATAATAATAATAATAATAATAATAATAATAATAATAATAATAATAGTAATAATAAACAATTTAGAAATTATGAAGTTTCAGTTTATCAAAAATATATAAAATATCATTTTCATAATATACTGAATTTTGAAAATATGACTTAAAATTTTTAAATATTTTAATTTATAAAAATATCCCAAGATAAATTATTTATAAAAAAAAATACGGGTTATAACATAAGTTATGGTGAACACATTTAATATTGTTGATATTTAGCAAGTTTTTCAATCAACTAATTATATAATGGGTCTGAACCACAAAAAAAAAAAAAAAAAATTGAGATTCTAGGGAGATTTAGATTACACCAAAACTTTGAATTGGATTCCGCCAACTTTTTAGATTAGTTCCTTGGATATATAAACCCAAATCAGGCTATTTTAATGCTGCTTTGTTATCTAGCAACACCGGCTAAGAGATTATAAAGACTAATTATTTCAACTAGAATTGTAGTTATTATTTGGAAAAGCTTATTATAAAATTAAAGAATAAGAAGAATAATAGAGAATTTTGAGTAGATAAATTGTAATATATCAAACTAATTTTACTGATATTCAACAATCCTTGAGACTTAAGAGGCCTCAATTAAATACTTTTGAAAGTTCATATCTAAAATCGGGTAGCATTTCACTAAACTTTCAAAGTAGTGGTAGATTCTGTTAGATTCCTTCATTAATTGGGAGGTCAACTTGTAATTTTCTGTTTAATGATATTTAAAATATTTTCAAACTGCTAACTATATTTGAGTTCTATGAACAAGATTGGATAATACACAAGTTCAAGTCGACGTGTTTGATGATTTTATCGCGAAAGATGCAACATGATCAAAAGAGTATCTCGAAGACCTCAAGATTTAACCTCAAGACGTTCATGACCTGAAGATCTCGACGAGTATTTTCTAGTAATTAAATGTCA
Organism: Juncus effusus; assembly: GCA_027726005.1. Classification (NCBI taxonomy): domain Eukaryota; kingdom Viridiplantae; phylum Streptophyta; class Magnoliopsida; order Poales; family Juncaceae; genus Juncus; species Juncus effusus. The sequence goes on along the minus strand of CM050890.1, from coordinate 4,993,581 downwards.
AAGTGAATAACTTAATTTAACACCAGAGAGAAAAATAAATAATCAATCATTTGATCACCGTCCGTTCGAACGAAACAGATCAAAACTTTGTTTAATTCTGTTATCAGTCTGTTTGAACGGACTATTTAATGAGTAAACGTTTGAACAAATCTCATCATTTATTGGCTTTCCACTTCTGCAGTCCATTCGAACAGACCATCAGTCCGTTCAAACGTCCTTGCGGCTGATTCCTAAAATACATGGGTGCTCTTTCCTCTTTAGAAGAGAGCAACCCCCAATTTGTTTTGTCATCCAATTTTTGAGCAAAATCTATTGAAATCTCTCTCTAGTACCTAGTTAAATTACACAATAATTTCAAGTGAGATTAGGGAGAAACGAGAGGTGTTAGTTTGTTAACATTGAAAGAAATCTCGGTTCTTTTGTTTCAACAATTGCTACGAGTTGTAAAGGGATCTTTTGTTTCAACAATTGTTTCTACTAGCGGGAAATATATGCGTATTAGATTATTGAAATTTACATTGCAAACTTGTAATGTCTACTATTGATCTCTATCATTAGTCGAGAACTTCTGAAACATGTACTTGTGTATCCTTGTTCCTCTATTCTGAACGATTCTTTGTTCAGAACATAGATCGTCAGGCTTTAAGAGCACTCAGAACTACTCCTAGTTCCAAGATCAAGTTTTGATCTAAGCATACATGTTGTCCGCTTCTAAAGCGACAATATGATTTTGTTTCAGTTATAGTATCTTGTTTGGAACTCTTTCCAAATTACTGTGTTCAAAATAAACGAATTGCGATAATGATCCATGTTAGAAAAGTGTAATCTCTTACCACTATTTAGGTCCTCATAGATCGGGATATCTTAGTTCTTCATAAGAACTTACATATCAAATGACTATTATTTGCTCTCTTATGCTCTAAGCATATTGCACAGTTAATTGTATGGTTTGAAGAATCTTATTCATCCCGTTAACAAGAATTGTTTCTTGTATATTGAACCTTTCAATAAACGGACGATAAGCGCATGTCTTCATTATATGAACGTCGTAGGCAAGAATCCTCTCTTGCATATTGAACTCTTTCAATATATATTGTTGAAAGCATAGAATCCAATTCATGTGCCTTTCATTGTTCATATTAGTGCCATAAACAAGAACTCTTTCTTGCATATTGAATATTCAATATATATGGTCGAAGGTATAGAATTCAATTCTTATATCCTTGTATAGCTCAAGTGAATGCCATAAGCAAGAACTATTTCTTGCATATTGAACACTTCAATATATGGCTGAAGGCATAGAATCTCATTCGTATGTCTTTCATCAAGAACATTTGTTGCGTATTGAATTCTTTCAATATCTTACCAATGTACTTTATCTTACGACCATAAGTCTACATAGACTTCAACTCCCAATTATTTGGATGGTGAAGGTTCTTTGTTGTAATACTAGAGAAGGCTGTCATACTCCCACTGAATTTCTTGAAACGGATGTGGTCTTATCTATATTGATTAAGTCAAATTCTTCAATTTACTTTGTCAAATACATTCATCCTGAGATGCTTTCTTTAACCCATTCATTAATTCGAAGTCTGTAACCTTTCAGAATTCTTGTGATCATAAAACTCTTGCCATGTATCGAAGATACATCCACAGTAAAGTTTCTGTAAAGGAATGTGAGTTTTATATCTCTGTTCCATCATTCACAATCGCATTGTGCTATGGAAGTTATAATTCGTAATAGTAACAAGTGAGAAAGTCCTTTACTACAGTCCATACTATAGCAACTTTCTTTTGCTATTTATAGGTTAACTATGCAATGGTCATCAAGCCATTGGATACTCCAACCAATTTCAAACTTGACTGGGTTGCATCTCAGTTCTCATGGTCCAACCATTGATTCTTCACAGTCTCCTCGGTAGAAAATCGACTCATCCTCTATGGGCATCTTTTATGAGAGATCATATCTCTCAGCCTAATGTCTACCAGGTCTGCGAGGAGGACCTTATGTTTCAAGTATAGCCTTATCAACTACTTGATAGCCTCATTGATGGTTCATCATTAGTTTGTGGACCTCGAACCTTTCGAGATGTATTACACTCCCACTGCTTCTTTAGGAGATGAGATCTCTTTTAAAGAAGTTCGAATTATGAGTAGCAAACAATTTGAACTCATAATGGATGTAAAACAATATCGAGTTGATATTCCAGAAAGATTGTTGTGTTGATGCTGTCAAACCTTTTGACACGATTCGTACTTCAATCTTTAAAGACAATTTGGGACTATTCCAAACCCATATCATATATGGTGTCCATTTGAACCTTATGATATTCAGTGTTTAGTATATTCAAGAGTATAAACCTATAAGAATCTCGGAGGCATAGACTGAATCTTATCCAATAAGTTTCATTTTCTTCTTTATGTGCAAATCGTGAGATGCTGCATATAGAATTAATTGCGAAACCTTTTTCATAATTTCTAAGATAGTTGTCAAACTATTGACTCAAATACTTGCCACTTCGATCTGATCGAAGTGCTCTTATTATCTTGTCAAGATGATATCGAATTTCATTCTTAAATGCTTTGAATATTTCAAAAATTTTGTGTTTCATTAAGTAAACCTTTTACTTAAAACACTTTAATATGAAATTCTGATATTCCTTATTTCTAGCCGGCTTGCTTTTTGTCTCTCGTGCATCTATATGCATGAGACTCAACAAACTAACCCATCAACTTTGTGATGGTTGCCCATTCTTGTCATCCTGTTCGATAAATAAAATTCGCACGTCTCAATTGTTCCTAGATCCAGTGAGTCAAACTTTCCACATAGGGTGGAGTTTTAGAAATGCGATTCTTATTCTGTGACTTAGATGGCATTGCTAGAAGTATGGAATCAATGGACTTATTATTTAGCATATAAAGGTTATTTTCTAAGTGAACATTTCAAATAGATAAATTCAGGAAAAATTTATTATTCCAAATAATAAATTTTACAACCATTTTAACGCTAATGTCGAAATAACATTTATTTCATTACAAGTCCACAATGGCTAAGTCAATAAAGTTTTAGAGCTAATATAGCAACGCTTGCTTCATTCCCCACTTGTAGGTTGACTTCTCCTCTAGCTAATCTTCTACTTCTGAGTAATATCCTGCACATTCAAAATGTGAGAATTACAGTGGATATCCAATATTCAAGTAGAGATTTAGGAAGAGGAATACCTGAAATGGCAGCCATTGATTCTTCTTCTTGACATATCTTACATCCTCCTCTCCAGTGATCACGCATAGAACATGCAATCACTTCTTCGGATTCCTCAGGTTTAGGCAACTCTTTGTCTTCACTCTTGATCCAGCTCTCCCATGCGGCCTGTCTATTCAACTCCCTTTCCCTTTCAATCCTGAGGGCATTAATGACAACTCTTGCCTCTATGTCCTTCTCTGCCTGTTTAAGCATCTTATGCAATTCCGTGATCGACGTCTCCATCCGACGCTTATGATATTCAGTAATGAACAAATCAAAGCTCGGAGGAAGCGATTCAAGAATCATGTCAACCGCGAATTCTCTTGGAATAGGCGAACCAAGTCTCTCTAAGTAATCAATGTGGCTTCTCATCTTGAACACATGAGTATCCACAGAGGAGCCCTGAGCCATCTTGCTCTTGATTAATAACTTGGTGACCTTATAGCGCTGAATACTAGCCTGCTTTCGGAACATTTCCTTAAGCGCCTTGACCATATCATAGGCATCCATAAAACCTATCTGCTTCCGAAGGTTAGGTTTCATTCCTGCTAACATCATCCAGGCTACTTTATCAGAATCATCAATACACTTCTGATAAGTATCTTGAACGACTCTAGAAGCGGTCGAAGGCGGTGGATTTGGGATGGGTGTCTTAAGGACATAGAACTTTTCTTCACTCTTGAGAATAATTCTCAGAGTCCTGAACCATTTAGGGAAGTTTGTGCCATCGAGCTTATCCTTCTCAAGGATAGATCGCAAGTCCGTAAATTTCGAACTCATTCTACAAGTTTAATATGTAATGTAAAGTTTATATTTAGAGTTATTCTGATTTTGTTTCATATATTATACTCCCACTATTTTCTTCAAATCAAACACCTTCAGTAGTATTGATTCAGAAACATCAACTAGATGAGGTTTCATAGTGAGTCAAGATCCGTATTTCATTGAGTATTAAGTGTGCTTTTGCGCAACCCTCAATACACAACTATTTAGGTAGGAACACTTCCAATTGTATCATATACAACTCTTTCATTTTATGGAATGAGCATCATATGGCCGATGTATTATTCCATCTTATGCCTTGAGCCCAAGTCCGACTTGCTTGCTCAGTTAAGTTTAACCATGTATGATTATCGGCGAAATAGAGTCCAACACACTCAGCTTTGGCATGACCCATGCTGGACGCCATTTCCCGCATACCCTCCTTTACAAAGGCAATCCCCCATATGCTCAGCTTTGGCATGACCCACATGGAAGACTGTCTAAGTACCAAGGGCTTCTGTGACATGGGGGACACTTCCTTCCTTAACATTCTGAAGGATTTTGTTTTAGATTTATAAATATAAACAACACAAAAACTAAGTTAAATATGGTATGAGCCTATTCCTCATGAGCGATCATGAGGTTTCTAATCCTAGATCTATCTTTAGATTGCAGGAGTAATTTTCAACGAACCCTTCGTTGTGTGTGCGCGAAGATCCAATGCCATCTTCCGAAGATTGCGTCAAGATCCTTGTCTTGTAGTCTTGATATAATATCTACCCTAACAACTATCCTATTGCTAGAAAAAGTAATTTACAATTTTGAACAACTCGCAGGTTGCCATAATTACAACTTTGGACAACTCACTGGTAGCCATAGATATTAAATAAAATTACAAGCATTCACACACAAGATTACATCACAGAACAATCACAGATCTAAAGCTCATACCATATTCGTATATTAAATAAAATTCCATGTATAACAAAAATTAGGGTTTCTCGCAAAATCAGCATTATTCCGTTGGGAACGGAACATGTGCTGAAAAATTCATGAATTTCCTGCGTTACTCCGTTCTCAACGGAACTATTCCGTTGGGAACGGAGACGTGCTGGAAATTCGTATTTCCTTTAGTTTTAGTTCCGTTTCCAAAACGGATTTCGAAAAACTATTTTTTCGAAACTCTAGAAAATCATAATATCCAATATTATATTCCTAGAAACTATTTCCATGATGTTTTGAAATAATATTTTCAAAACCCTAAAATTTATTATAGTAGAATTTACTAAATTTTAAATATATAATCGACGATTGTTTCCTTAACGAACGCTCTGATGGCATTGTTGGGTAACCCGTAGCCATGTACGTTACATGCGCAGCGGAACCTACGGGTTCAACCCGCCCTAGGATCATCGTTAAGGAAATAAAAGTACGAGATTATGCTATTAAAATTTATACCTCGGATCTTCCTGATCCGGGAGAGAGAAGCGGATGTAGGTCTGAACGAACTTCCGTCTTGATTCCTTCTCCTTCGTGCTCCTAAAGCTCGACTCGAGCGAACTCCTTGCTTCTCCTAGGGAAAAGAAATTGATCGCTCGCTAGTCTTCAAAGCAGAAGACCTCTACTCGTATCCACGTCGAACTTCGAATCGTCGGAATAACCGGACTCGACTAGACGAGTCCGGAAATACTTTCAGGAGGCTCTCTCTCTTTCTCTCTGTATTACGGCCGCCTGGAGGCTCTGTAATGTCTGTCTAATAGAGGGGGACTGCCCCTCTATTTTTACTAGAGAGGGAGGCGAAGGATTGCTTAGTTACCATAACTAAAACTCTAATTACAGCGCTTATCCGTTCCCAACGGACCTATTCCGTTGGCAACGGAATAGGGTTTCCTAATCTGAAAACTTGGCTGTCGAGAAATTGGCTGAGTTCTGTTGCCAACGGAACTGTTCCATTGGCAACGGAACTTCTCCATTGGCACTCTTGGTGAGGCAATTCGGTGAATTTCGAGCACGTGAGAAACGGTTCAATGAAAACCATTGACGCAATAACCAAAAGACCTATTGTTTTGAGTGTTACCAGAAGGGGAACACGATCAACAACTGCTACACTTTGCAACCGAAGCTAGCTCTTTGGAACAAGAAAGAAAGTGAGAAATGAGAAGATGATCCGACGATCGAGGTGAGAGACGCGAAGGACGATTGATAGGGGTATTTTATATAGATAATTATCGCTTATCTTATATCTTACTTTATGCACTTTTATTAGTTATTTCAGTATTTTACTTATGTTTTTGTCCAAGAATCAAGTTACTGCCAAGATTATGTGTGATTGTAGGAATTGGAGCAAAACAACCAAAAAAGATGCTAAAAGAGGCACAAGGAAGTTGGAGCGCGATTGGAGCCGATGATGCAATGCCGTACCACCCCCGGGTGTGATACTATTTGACCTATCAGCATGGATCTAAGGGAATCACAACTCAAGTGGAGCGGCTCAACGGCACCCAATTAAGGGAGGGACACCAAGACTGAAATCACGGACTGATTAAAGATTTGATTGGTAATTAAAGGAAAAGTCTAGCCACGCTGGGCACATGCGATCAGGAAGGATTAGATCGGGAAAGAATCAATCAAGGGATTGATGGTGTTATGCTCTAGGCCAAAGTGTTTGTGACCTAGGTTGACGGATTGAATTAACAAACATTATAATTATTCTAAGATATTTCATATAATATGTGCGTCTAGGTTATTTTAATATAATTAAAATAGACCATGAATATGGATTCAGCTTTACGTCATCAAAGTGTGTGACTTTGATAGTAAAACTATAAAGTATTATGAATGCTATTCTAAATCGTCTCTGGTCATTTATAGGATATTTGTGGAGACAAATATACTTGCGGATATAAATAAATATATATTTATATACAAGCTATAAATGTACGCCAGTATATTAGTTGACTGATGATCATGTTTTACTGATCATGGATAAATAGTTATCAAGTCATTAACATAGGTATATGTTAGAGACCATATACTGGACTGACCCTCCATAAGAATGCTACATGTTTTACGTCATTAGCGATTCTTGTAACATAAAGTATTTATGGTCCTTTGACCTGAGATTGTCTCGGTTCCCAACATGAGTAATTTTATACTTTAATATAATCTAACACTGCCTTTAACCGGGTAGTTATAACGGTTATGATTAGGTATATAATGAATTATGTAGAGGGATGAGTGCAATCAAGACATGATTTGTTCCTCTCATAAATGAGAGAGATATCCTTAGGCCTCTTGTTGAATTGAACTGAAGAAATGTATGGCCATACTCAAATGAATTAATAAGAGTTATTAATGTTATTTGTTCTTGTTAAGTTTAATTTGGGATCAAGAAATATTAATCGATTTATATAAGGATGATGTATTACATGCCTTATGATCGATATAGATATCGCGTGAGAAAGGGACTAAATACGTGATTGTTGATTAGGTAAATCAGATCACCGATATTCACTTAAATTGGGTAGTCATGATGGCTTGCTAGAGTCCGCTCATGATTTATAGACTGTCAAGTCTATTGCTAACATTAAGTGAACCTACAGGGTCACACACAAAGAAAAAACTGAAACAGGCGTAGAAAATCCTAGCGACTTATATGATGAGTTGCATAAGAATGACACAAAAGATATTTTCATCTTATGTGATAAGATGTGATATATATGTATATAAAGACTATGAGCGGAAAAGATCATGTAATCTAGAAGAGTCTAGATGATGACATGTGGATAATGATGAGTGATGTCATACACATATTTTAGTGTGAAGAGACATGACTCTTCACCTCTATATAAGGACATAGAGGGCTCCAAATTTAGAACAACACATTATTCTCTCTCTCATTATTTCTCATTCTCTTTTGTGAGACAAAAGAGAGAAAATATACTTTCTAATTTGTATGACAAAACTATGAAAGGGTGCTTTTCTTTTGTATGACAAAAACGAAAGAGTGTGATTATATGAGAGAAATTATACATCTTTTGTGTGAAAAAATAAGAAGAAGAAAAATAGTTTTCTTATGTAAGAGAAGAACAAGCTACTAGCATATATATTGTTCTTCTTCCCGTTTTAAGAAGTTTGTTCGTGTTGATACCAGTAGAGGCGTTCGTACTTTCGGCGCTTGTGATCAATTCGGCCTAAGAAGATGAGATCGGGTTGTTGAGAGTTTCGGTGGAGACCGATTGTGTGTGCGGTAGATGGCTTCTGCACGATCCGATCTGGACGGCCTAGACGGACGGAGAATCGGTTAGGACGGTAACCGGTTTAGAGGCGCTTAGACAACATGCATGATTTGAGCGTCACGGATTAAGCGTAATCCGAAAGGTATCTTTAAGATTTATTGCTTTGATTTAACCGATACGCACAGATCCTCGGATTGGTTTTGGACGAAATTTTTGTTTTTCCGCTGCGTTATGCATGTCCGAAACCCAACAGTGGTATCCGAGCGACGTGCGTGTTTCGGTTAAATTGAGAGAGTACATATGTGATATGTATTATGTTGATACCATTTATAAATTCTGATTTATAGTTATAAGGCTTGCATATTGAATATTCAAACATGAAAAGGGTTGCAAGAGTTGTACCCAAACGTTGCCAGTAATAGATGTGATCTAAAATTATACCATGTTTCATAATCAGATTATTAGATGTCACCTAAAGAGATAAATTCACGTTTAAAATGTTTGTAACGAAAGTATGTTAACACGTTGTTTGTTTGGAAGTGTTCCTGATGAGAACAAGAGATCATGTACATACATGGTTAAAACTTTTTTGTGATAAACGTGTCTGAACTCTTTTGATCCATACTCAATTCAAAAGTTGTATGTGAGTGATACGACTAATACATATGATTAAGAAATATAGTCCAAATGTTGTGACTAAGTGGCGTGATTCAAAAGGTTGCATCCAAAAAGTCATGACCAAAGAATACGATTCAGAAGTTGTGTCCAAAAGATACTGTCAAGGGATGCGATTCAACGGTTGAGTCCAAGAATTGCGACCAACGGGTACGATCAAGGATGCGATCCAAATGTCACATCCAAGGGATGCGTCAAAAGGTTGTGTCTAAAGAGTTGCGGCCAATGGGTGCAACTAAAGGTTGCGACCAAAATGTGCGATCAAAAGGTCCGACTAACAAGTGCAGTCAAATGGTGCGACTAAAGTGTGCGACCAATGGATATGATCCAAATGTCACGTCCAATAGGTTGCGACCAAGAGGTGCGACCAACGGGTGTAATCGACATGCGCAACCAAGAGGTACGACCGAAAAGGTACAATCACAAGAGTTACGACCTCTTGAATAGTTGTGTTTTTACGAAAGGATGCATGTGATGTATCAGATTCATGATATAATGTTTCGACCAAAGATTGATAAAATTTAACATGAATTTGAAACCTCAGTTTCCTCACTAGTCGTTACTCTAATTTGACGAATTTGATCAATATGTTGATCGAGTAAACTTTTGTGCTTTTCATAAATTCGTGTTAAATTATCAATCTGGTTGTTTGTCTCATGTGAAAAAGTTGCATCGTATTATATGGTAACTACATAGATCTGTTGTATCAAAAATGGACTAAGAGTTAGGTCGGCAAAGCCTCTCTATATATTGTCACCAAGGGTTGTGTGATTTAAGGGCGTGTAACTAAAAGGGTGCCACATAGAGGGTTAAATGACCATGTGTTCTGTATGATATGATCGTACTAAAAGCCGCCGAATTTCATCTGTATGAATGGTCATGACCAATAACATGATTCATGGCAGCCACTCAAATGAATTATTTGATAATTTATTTGATACATGGTCATGACCAATAACATGTATAATTATGAAATTATATGGCTGCACCTATAATATAATAATATTCATATATAACTTGAGAGTTTGGTAAAGATACGATAAATGGATGTGATCCAAAACTATGTCTAAGGGGTGCGACTAAAGGATGAGATCCAAGAGTTGCGTCTAAGAGGTGCGATCAAAGGATATGATTCAAATGTTGCGAGCAAGAATTGCGACCAACAGGTGCGACTAACGGGTGCGACCAACAGATGTGACCAAAATTTATGATCAAGAGTTGAGTCCAAGAAATGGGACCAAGAGATGTGATGAATGGATATGATCCAGAAGTTGCATCCAAGGGTCAGGTCCAAGAGGTGCGACCGAAAATGTGCAATTGCATGTGTTGTGACCTCTTAAATAGTTGTTAAATTCATGAAATGATGCATCTGATGCACTAATGTGTAGAAATATTTGTGTTGACCCTGTTGACCATGTTGGCAGTTGACTGTTGACCCACTGTGTTGATTGTTAATTGTTGACAGTTGACTACATTGATTTTATCCATGGACTGTTGACCAACATTGATCAAAACATGGTCAAACGTTGACCATGACTGGTCAAATGTTGACTGTTGACCGATCCAAATGTTGACTAAGCGAAATATTGATTTTTGACTTGTCAAATATTGACAATGATGACCGCGCCCCGAATTTGCATTCGTAAGCCTTATATATATATATTTTATAAATGGGTAGTAAATAATTGAAACATAATATGATTATGTTTATATTTGATATATTTGTTGATATGTGTTGATATAACGAAAGAGTTCATTAGACATAACACATGCATCATGGAGATGAAGGAGTTCATCGTCCATCATGAATACATCATTAAGATGACAAGTTCATTTTCAACCACACATCACGGCAATGAAAGAGTTCATCGATTTCTATACATGGAGATAAGATTTCCATATACAATCTAAGAAAAATTTCATGGAGATGAAATATATATTATGAAATCTTTATGTTAGTTCATAAAGATCAAGGCCATGATATAGCGTCGTTATTATCTTTATTCTATTAGTACATATGATGTTCTTTGAAGATTGCATAATAACATATAATATTAAATAAAATCCCTCAAAATAATGTTAAGTCATGAAGTGCCTTCCATAAGTCTAAATCTCTCGATACTCTGATCGACCCTGCATAGGTCATGCCAAAGCTGGATATGTAGGGACAATCTTAGGAGGAGAGAATGCGGGAAATGGGAACCAACATAGGTCATGTCAAAGCTGAGTGTGTTGGGTACTATTTTGCCGATGATTAGACATGTTTTGACTTAACTTGGCTATCAAGTCGGACTTGGGCTCGGGGCATACGATAGGATATATACGTCGGGCATATGATGCTTATCTTATGTTGTTCAAGAGTTGTATGAGATACAATTGGAATTGTTCCTACCTAAATAAGTTAAGTTCTGGGCGATGAGCCAAAGCTTACTTAGGACTTAATTGAAATATGGATCTTGTCTCACTATGAAACTTCAAGGATTGAAAGTTTCCGAATCAATGCGATTGAGGGTTATTGATTTGATTAAAAATAGTGGGAGCCATTATATGGAATATTTAAAGAATAATAGTCTTTGCATATTATTCAAATCGAATAGTATATCTATTTATGTCTCACAATAGGTCCTTAAGAAGGACAGAAAACATAAGATGCTTATAATCGTTAAAATGAACATGGACAAGTGTTGTCAATAATGTTCTCGTGCTTAAAAGGAACGTAAAAAGTACTCCCAAAGATAAGGGCAAGATGTTGCCGGGGCTTCGGCCTTAGGTAAGAAATTAGGATATTTCGCAATGAATTGATTCATTGAAAGAAACCATAATTTATCAAGAAGATATGAAAAGGGAAAGAAAGGATGACTACCGCTTCAACTATTTTTGTTATAGAAATTAACTTGTCTATTTCACAACATGTGTATTAGATACACGATGTGAATCACACATTTATGAAAATATGCTGACTAAGTTGTAGACTATTGAGTAAATATGATGTTAGCAGATGAGTGACAAATGTAGCAAAAGTTGTCGCATTTTCTCAAGTAACTCATTTTTCTTTGGAAATGTTCGAATAGAAAAATTACCTTATGTGTTATATCGAACAAGATAATTATAAGTCCATCTATAACATTAATATTAAGTATTTAAATCTAGCATTGTCACTTGGTCTACTTAAATAAGATGAACATTTATTAAATCCATTAAGATGGATTTTCAAATTCATTTGATTTTGAATCATTTGAATCATGTGTAACTTATTTATTAGACAAGATGACATATACGTCTTTCACAAAGTAAGGTGAAAGCAAGTTACTTATTGACTCTCATACAGAGTGATGTATGTTCGTCAATGAGTGAAGGTGCTAGAGAGAAAACTACTTCAGCACTTTATTGAAACAGTAAATTTGAATATTTTGAAAAGTTCAAAACTTACAAATAATGAAGTAGAGAATAAATTTGGCTTCGAAAAATCAAATTTCTTTGATGAGATCGAGGAGTCGAGAACCAAGTGTTTGATCATCATGATAACGATATCGAACTTTATTAGATATAGTTCGATCATGATGAGTCAAATATATCTTCTATTTCTTTTGGGGTTACGCTCTTATTGCGTTCATACTGAACATAATTTCATCTAAAGCAGTTATGAAAGATTCCATATGAGGTATGGACTGGTAGGTATATCAGATTGTCGTTTCTCAAGATTTGAGGATATGATACTTATTTGAACCATCATGTATCTAATCAGATTAGTGCTTATTGTGGAATATCCTAAGAAAATGAAAGGATGTTACTTCTATAATTAATAAGAGACCAAAGTGTTTGTTACTCGAAAATTATATCTCTTTGAAAGTAGTGTTTCCAAAAGAATTAGTGGGAGTAAATTTGAATAAATTCAAATTCCATATAACAGCGCAATTTTCGGATGGAAAATAATTCAGATTTTCAACTGACCGTTGAGTCTGTAATTAATCAATTAGACTCTCAAGAAGTTGAAAAGTCTGGGTATATAACATAAGTGTATTTATGTAGATTTATTAGAATTTATCATAGGCCCAAAAAATATTGATTTTTCGTGACCGATGATAAGATATGGTACTCATATATGATGAGCCACATTCCATTAATAGACTATGATGAGTCAAGGTTCTAATGGTTAGAGATTTTGAAAGTTGAGATGTAATCCATGTCAGACAATTAAATTTGGAATTTGATTGATCCATCAGATGGAAATACGGTTTTAAAAGGAAGACCGATATGGATAATATACAAACATATAATGCATGATTTGTGGTTAAGATAAACTCATAGTATAGACTATGATAATATTTTTCCAAGTCAACATGCTAATATATTTCAGAATATTCTTGGGCATATGTTCATAGTATGACTATGAATGATACCAAGTGGATTGTTGATCCTATAAATTTTGAAAAGAGTTTGCAAGTTGAATGAATTCATTTATGAATTAAAGCAAACATCTCTAGGTGAGAATTTATTATTTGATGAAATAACCAAACAGTTTGGTTTTATCAAAAATTAAAGATAAATCTTATGTTGACAAGAAGTTCAGCGGGAGCATAATTACATGTGATGTGAATTAAGTGCAACAAGCACACATAAGTTTAATCTTAGTGATAGTCACTAGATAATAATCAAGAGTATAACTATATACTTGAGAAGGATAAAGTATTCTTCTTAGTTTATGGTGGACATAAAAATATGCAAAGTATTTGTATATGATAATATTTGATAATCTGTTTAAGAAGCCAATCCCGCAAGTACATGATAGTGTTCATGTTAGGTCAATGGGTTTATATCTTTTAGATCAACGAGTATGAGATATTTGGTTGATTTGACCTAGTGCAAGTGGGAGATTGATGGTGTTATGCCCTAGGTCAAAGTGTTTGTGACCTTGGTTGACGGATTGAATTAACAAACATTATAATTATTCTAAGATATTTCATATAATATGTGCATGTAGGTTATTTTAATATAATTAAAATAGATCATGAATATGCAATTCAGCTTTATGTCATCAAAGTGCGTGACTTTGATAGTAAAACTATAAAGTATTATGAATGCTATTCTAAATCGTTCCTGGTCATTTATAGGATATTTGTGGAGACAAATATACTTGCGGATATAAATAAATATATATTTATATACAAGTTATAAATGTACGCCAGTATATTAGTTGACTGATGATCATGTTTTACTGATCATGGATAAATAGTTATCAAGTCATTAACATAGGTATATGATAGAGACCATATACTGGACTGACCCGCCATAAGAATGTTACATGTTTTACGTCATTAGCGATTCTTGTAACATAAAGTATTTATGGTCCTTTGACCTGAGATTGTCTCGGTTCCCAACATGAGTAATTTTATACTTTAATATAATCTAACACTGCCTTTAACCGGGTAGTCATAACGGTTATGATTAGGTATATAATGAATCATGTAGAGGGATGAGTGCAATCAAGACATGATTTGTTCCTCTCATAAATGAGTGAGATATCTTTAGGTCTCTTGATGAATTGAACTGAAGAAATGTATGGCCATACTCAAATGAATTAATAAGAGTTATTAATGTTATTTGTTCTTGTTAAGTTTAATTTGGAATCAAGAAATATTAATCGATTTATATAAGGATGATGTATTACATGCCTTATGATCGATATAGATATCGCGTGAGAAAGGGACTAAATACGTGATTGTTGATTAGGTAAATCAGATCACCAATATTCACTTAAATTGGGTAGTCATGATGGCTTGCTAGACCACCAAAGATCCGATGATTGAAACGAGAAAAAACACGATAGATGGCGTGATGACAAAGGAAAGGACAAGAAGAAGAAGTTAAATAATCAGTCCGCCAATGTAGCCATCTGGGTAGACAACTCGAGCGATTCCTCCAACTCCTCCGACTCAGACTCAGAAGTGGTGAATGCTGATCTCATGGCGGGGATCTTTAACTCTGTGGATCACGTAGTCGAGCGAGCCGGGTTGCTCCTCCAGCATCTCCAGCGGTCTCCTCACTCGACACATCGTCTTCCGGTTCTTCCCATGACATGAGTCACGAGGTATATCCTAATCTTGATCTTGATTTTAATAATGAAATGAACGATGTTGAATCATTCATTGAAACAGTTCAAGTTCCAAGTTCAATCAAATGAAATAATGTTGAACTTGGATCACGTGATGAATTAGTATAAGAATTGGATCGGCTTCGTGAGCATCTTTAGTATTCAACAATAAATTTTCGAGTCTGAAGCTTCGGTAAAATCGTACAAGGGACAAATAAAAAAATTTGATAAAATAAATTTAATAAATTGTGAATGTAAGAATTTAAAAAGTGAATAAGTCATCTAAAAATCTAACTCTTAAGTTTAAATAATGAAAATAGCTACCTCAAGTCTGCTTATGTCAGAAATGTCCCAAGTAAGACTGAGTTAGATAAAATTTAAATACGACAAAAACCAAATGATAAATCCGGTGTAGGTTCAAGAAGGAGATCAATTCAAAACCTTCTTCTTCAAGGCCTAAAGGGAGCGTCGCAATATATTTTGTGGGTTTTATTGATGACTATTCAAGAAAGGTGTCGGTGTATTTGCTGAAATCTAAAGACCATGTTTTGGAGGCTTTCAAGGGGTTTCATGCTTGAGTTGAAAGAGAATCTGGCTATCAGTTCAAATGTGTTTGAGTCGATAATGGTGGAGAATATTGAGAGAATCTGGCTATCATTTAAAATGTGTTTTGAGTCGATAATGGTGGAGAATATCGAGGATCATTCAAGTATTATTGCAAGATTCATGGTATAAGATTGGAGAAGACCCCGCCAAATACACCTTAGCTGCATGAAGTAGCCAGAGGATGAACATTACTATCAAACATATGATCTATTGTACATTGTCACATGAAAAGTTTTTAAAGTATTTACGGAGAGAGCATTACGTTGTAGATATCATAAATATATCATCGTCTGTTCCTTTTAATTGACTTATCCTAGCGGAAATTCGGTCAAATAAGAAAATATACTACTGATGGACCGGATGCAGTCGTATTGAAATAAAATCCCGAAATACAAGGTGTGCTCACGCTCTCATGACCTATGCGTAGTACTTTAGGTATCGAGAGGCAAGTTTGGTTGGAGTACCGGACTAGTAATTGTTATAGTAATTTAAAGCGAATCAAAACACGGGTTGGTTGATTTTGTTGTTATATTAAATTTATTATTCAATGTTGTTATTTTAAATATAATAATTTGTATGGTCTTTAGTGGGGGTTAGAATTAGAGGGAATAATGGAGTTAGTGGGTATTGATGTGAGTCAATGCTATTAGAGAAAATAAAAGGTCACCATGTATGCTATATAAACATGGTTATGTTGTAGCGTCAAAATATATAAGAAAAATTGTAAAAGAGATATTCCAATATAATAAATTTAGAGAGTCCATTTTTAAATAATATAATATTGTTTTTTCATCTATAAGATTTGACAAACGATTGGTTGAATAGAAACTAAAAGAAAAAGAAATAGGGAGGCCCGCGTATGCGTTTAACTGCGTGTGCGGGAGATTACTAATGAGGTATGGTGGTTGTGAGAGGTCTAGGGCTTCATACTTTCACTTAGATCCACTTGTTCTATTGTTTAGGTGTCTATTTCATTCACTTGTTTTGGCAGGTGAGGGGGACTCGTCCTCAAGTCATGAAGCCGGCTTTTGTAGTGAATCATGGTTTTCATAACCCCGAGATGCCCGATTGAACCCCTTGAGCTTGTGACTCTCCTTGTTCCCTGAAGTCTACCCTAGCTAGTTCCGTGCATCATCGCTTTTAGTCTGCCATGTGGGTCTGGCTTTTGATTTCACCTTCCAATCCGTTGTCTACTCGCCTGTATACTAAAATGTACATGACCCTTCATATTTTAAAGTATGAATTCAATCACACAAAACAAATCACTGAAGGAGTTATGCCCTAGGCCAAAGTGTTGGACTAGAGGTTAGATTATGAGAAACATGCTTATTCACTTCATATATGAAGGAGTGTATGGGTGACTAACATATTTACATATATTAGATCGACCATGAATGACACTTCGGGCAGAATACATGATTCTGATAGTAGAACTGTGAACCAACGAATGACATTCTAAACCGTCCCTAGTGTTATGTAGGATGTTTATAGAGATAAACATACTTCCAGTAAGAAGCTACATATCCACACTAGTATATTCGCAGACTTGATCATGTTCTGCTGATCATGGACATAGAGATGTCAAGTCTGTAATATAGGTATGTGTTAGAGAACTCGTACTGGACTGACCACACTATGAGAATATGTATGGTACATGTCATTAGTGATTCTCATATGAATAGTGTGCTTGTTCTTACGACCTGAGGTCAGGATGGATTCCTGTAAGTGAAACTGCATACTTTAATATGATCCTACGTCATCCGTAACGGGATGATCATTAGGGTCATCATAGGTATGCACTGAATCATGACGAGGGATGTGAGTGATCAAGATAAGATTTGTTCCCCTCGTCAAGAAAGAGATATCTCTGGGCTCCCTGATGAACTAGGACTGAAGGAAATACATGGTCATGCTCAAAATAGATTACACATGTGTTGTTAATATCATTTTGTATTTACTCAGTTTAATTCTCGATCAGGAAAGAGACTTTGATCAAACTCAAGGATGACATATCACTGTGCCTTGTGATCAAGATGTATATCGTAGAACAAAAGGAATAAGTAAATGTAACACCTCGGACTGGAACGAAAGGGGGGCTAGTTGATTAGTCCCATCTTCACTTGTGAATGTGGATTTGTGTTACTTAAATAGGCCAGTGCATTAACTACTAGCACTAACAAAGCTTAAGCCTTTTTCAGGACAATATGGTATGGGCTTGAAGGTTGGGCTAAGCCAGTTAATGCACTAGGCTCTTACATATGGTATCAAAGCAGTTCGATCCTGAGGGTACTATCGTGCGGCCCATATGGATATGTATAGGTCGAAAGAGACCTGAAGTACTATCGTATGGCGGTACACACGGATGTGTACTAGGATGCGGCTGGACAAGTCAGAATTTAAGTGGGGGAGTTTGTAACACCCCGGACCGGAACGAAAGTAGGGCTAGTTGATTAGTCTCACCTTCACTTTTGAATGTGGATTTGTGTTACTTAAATAGGCTAGTGCATTAACTACTAGCACCAACCAAGCTTAAGTCTTTTTTAGGACAATATGGTGTGGGCTTGAAGGTTGGGCTGGGCCAGTTAATGCACTAGACTCTTACAGTAAATATCTATTCGTATAGGTTGATGATCGCTGATCATTTCATTTAACATGGTTACTCAGATTGCTCAGTTACCATAACTGAAAACCTAATTTTCTACGCATATTCCGTTCAGAACGGAATATAGTTTCCAAAACTGCGAAAACCTTGCTGCCAAAAAACTGGCACCTTCTGTTCTGAATGAAATCCATCCATTCAGAACGGAAGTGTGCTGATTTGCACAATCAATCATCTAATGATTGATTATTTCGTTCACCAATTTATACATCTCATGTACAACTATTTTAAGGTATTTTCATCCCGTATGAATGGAGTTCATTGTGTGACCGTGTAGGTTCTATTTAACGCTCGCAACGATCTTCTAAAGATCGTAAGTCATGAGTGAAAGGAAATGCACAATCTGATATGCACAGCGGAATTAAAATTGTACCTGTTTCCTAACCGAGGATCTGTGTATTATCAATCAAATTATAAAAATAAATCTTATTTATACTTCGGATTCGGCTAATCCAGTTTGTACGGCTTCGCGATTCGTCTCCAAACGATTTCCTGCGTCTCTTGTGGATCTGATCACGAAAGACGCTACGACTCCGGCACCGCCCTCTACACGTATGCACACGCGACTAACTCGTTGGAGGAGAAACCGAGATTACTAGATCCGGTTTCTCTTTCTCTCCCTCTCAATAGGAGGCTAGGGTATGGTCTGAATCTTCTGACCTAATCAGACGAACCATTCATCTATTTATAGCATCTAATGCTCACACCTCTTCACCTTCCTTTTGATTTTCTGTGTCCAACCGAGTTAGTTCTGTTTGTGTGCGACCCTGTAGGTTCATTTAATATTGGCAATAAACTTCATGTTTATAAATCATAATTAGCCTGTAGTACGCCGTGATGATTACCCAAATTAAATGAATGATACGTGATCATAACCTATACATCAATTATGTATTTAGTCCCTTTGTTGAACGATATTTACATTGATCATAAGGCATGGATTTATGTCATCCTTATTTTGATCAATTCTCTTTTCTGAATTGTAATTAGACTAAATAAATTAAAAGATATTAACAACACATGCTAATTCTTTCGTACACGGCCGTGTGTTTTCCTTCAGTCTCAATTTATCAGGGGGCCCAGAGATATCTCTCTTGCATCCGAGAGTAACAAATTCTGTATTATATGCCCGGCGTATATATCCTATAATATGCCCAGAGCCCAAGTCCGGCTTGATAGCCTAGTTAAGTCGAACCATGTCTAATCATTGGCAAAATAGTACCCAACACACTCAGTTTTGGCATGACCTATGTTGGTTCCTATTTCCCGCATTCTTTCCTCCTAAGATTGTCCCCACATACCCAGCTTTGGCATGACCTATGCAGGGTCGATCAGAGTATCGAGAAATTTAGAATTATGGAAGGCATTTCATGTCTTAATATTATTTAGAGATGAAACCTACACGGTCGCACATAGAACAACATCTAGTCGGGAAGGAAATACATCAAAAAACAATTATACATGTGATGTATGAACTGATGGACGAACGAATCAAACATGAGATGTTTGAGAAAAACAAAATCAGCAGACATCCGTTCGAACTGATGTCGGATCCGTTCGAACTCAACTGCACTGATTAGGGTTTTCACTAAGTCAGCACACATCCGTTCGAAGGGATGTCTGATCCATTCGAACGGATCTAGTGCTGATTAGGGTTTTCAGTTTAGGAAACTGAGCAATCGTTCGCCTCTCTCTCTAATATAAATAGAAGGGCAACCCCTCTCTATTTGATACATGAAACAAGCCCTAGAGGTAGCCGTTTCTAAGAGAGAAAGAGAGAGATTTTGTGAGAGCTTCCTGAAAGTATTTTCGGACTCGTCTAGCCGAGTCCGGTTATTCCGACTATTCAAAGTTTGACGTGGATACGAATAGAGGTTCTCTATTTTGAGAACTTGCGAGTAATCGTTCTTCAACCCTAGGAGAAGCAAGGAGGTTCGCGGAGTCGAGCTTCAAGAAGGAGAAAGTTGCAAGTTAGGATCGTTCAAACCTATATCCGTTCTCCATCTCGCGGATCAGGAAGATCCGAGGTTTAAATCTTATATACATAATCTTGTACTTTTATTCCCTTAACAATGATCCTAGGGCGGGTTGAATCCATAGGTTCCGCTGTGTATGTAACGTACATAGTTATGGATTCCCCAACAATCACATCATATAATACTAGATATAATGAACTAAGACTTTAATTTACACCAAACAAGTTTCACTAAGTTACTCGCACTTCACCCTTGAGAAGAATTTAGTTACAATACATGACAAAATTAAAAGGCAGGAATTCAAGATACATAGAGAAAGTAACAAGATAATACACTCCTATCATACAATCCTTAGTTGCACTGGGTCGTGGCGCACTCTCTGTAATGAAACTCTTCTCTAAACTCTCCTTCTAGCTCTCTTGCTCAAGCCCCTTCTGTCGGCCCCTATTGAATCTCTTATATAAGGGGAGGAGACTAGGATTTATCCTGGACTCAAAATCGGCAGAATATCTCATTTGGGATCCTCTCAAATCTCGGGTAATAATCTTCAAAGATCTTGAGGGTATCTCTTCCTGCATTTGTTTTCTCTTGCAGTCTGGTCATTAATGAGTCGGCCGGAGTTTCTGTTCTTGAATCAATCGGATCTTCATCATATCTTGGTCATATACGTTCGGTTATTTCCTTATTTTGGCCTTAAGAGGGGCTTCGGGGGCTTTCTTGTCTTTAGATGTTGCGTGTACTACTAGGCTGATCAGCGCCTGTGGATGGGAACCCGTGACTGCTTCTTGTGCTCTCTCACGAATTTCTCATATGCTCCCCAAATTGACTCCTTTTTGCTTGTTTTTGCTTGTTTTACAACAATCATGCAAAAACTCAACATTAACTTGATTCTTGCATAAAAACTAAGATAAAATACTAAAATAACACAAAAATACATGATAGTAAGATAGATCAACTGTAATTATCTATATAAAATATGTTGATCAACTACAATCATGTGAAAGTGTTCTGTTGTAGAGCATCTGTCTATATTCCCCAAGGATGATAGAGCTAATTTGGATTCGAAGACCAACAAATGTATTTATCTCGGGTCACCAAAAGATGAATTTGGTTATCAACGATAGGATCCTATCAACTAAAAAGTTGTCAAAATCCGAGATGTCATTTTCTTTGAAGACCAGACCCTTGAAGATATAAAGAAATCAAAGAAGTCGATATCTAGAGTTATCAATGACTTTCATGAAGTTTTACGGGTTGAAGCATGCAGCTTGGCAATGATAAAAGAAGTTTGATTCATTCATAACTGAACATATAGTTTAAGACTCAAGCCGATAGTTGTATTTTATAAAGAAATATGTTGAAGGAGGTCTCCTTATACTCGTACTATATGTCGATAGTATGCTGATAGTAAGAAAGGGTTCTGAAAGAATTGTTGGGATAACAAAGAAAATACTTGGAATGAAAAATATTTGAGATGGGTCGAAGAAGCTAATATGGTAATCACAAAAGAAGTACATTGAGAAAGTGCTCGAGAGGTTCAACATGCAAAAAGAAAAACTATACTACGCTGGTCATTTCATGTTGATCAGTGATAAACATAACATAACGACAAAAAAGAAAATGAAGAAATGTGGAATGTTCCATAACAATCTGCTATTGGGAGTCTTATGTATGCAATGATATGTACTCGATCCAATCTTGCATATATTATTGGTGTTAGAAGATTTGGCAATTTAGAAAGAAAGCTTTGGGGTGCAATAAATTGGATACTCAAATATCTCCGAGGAACGACAAAGAAATTCTTATGTTTCGGCATAGGAAAAATTATATTTGAATGATACAATGATGCCGATCTAGCCGGAGATGTCGATTCCAGAAAGTTAACTGTTGGATAATGGACTACTTGCAGGGGGGTTATTTCTTGGCAGTCAAAGTTGGAAACATGTATTGCATTATCAACTACCGAAACAAAGTATATGGCTGCAACTAAACCTTATAAAGAGATATTGTGGATCAGAAATTTCCAACTTGAATTAGGACATGTACAAGATAAATAATATTTTTTGTATTGTGATAATCAAAGTGTGATACACCTAGCAAGAAATGCAAGTTTCCATTACCATACAAAGCACATGAACACTCGACATCAATGGATTCAAGATGTCATTGAGAAGAAGCATTTGCAAGTCGATAAATTCTACACCGACAAGAACTGGTCTGATATGATGACCAAAAATGTTTCTACCAAGAAGTTTGAAGATTGTTGTAAGAGAGAAGGTGTGATCACATCATCTAATTAATTAAGTCGGAAGGGAGAGATTTTATTGGATTTCTCCATTAATTGGGAGGTCAACCTTGGTACACAAATCAAGATGATGCATGGTCAAACAAGTGAAAGTGTGATTTTTGGAGAATATGACAAGAAAATGCTAAGAATATGCATTGGAGACTATGTGAATTAAATTAATGCATTTAGTTTCATCTAGTTGCACCTTGAAAATGGGAATCCTCTACACTATAAAAGGAGAAGTTTTGTGAAGATTATACATACATTTAAAAGAAGAAATCAACCTTAGAAAGTGAGAAAAGTAGTGAGATTGAGTGTATTGTGTTATATTGTAAACTATCCTTTGAGGTGAAATAATACCGTAATACTGCTTATACAGTAGAAGTCTATGGACGTAGGCATTTATTGTCCGTATCACATAAAATTTTGTGTTCTTTTCTTTTTGTCGCTATTCTAAATCACACTGATAGGATCATAATTCACAAAATTATATAACATTTTCTTTTTAAGTCATTTTTGGCTACAACCTCTAATAAGTTAAGTAGAATTCCACAGTTTGTTAATTAGTTCAGACCAAGTAATCGACATTTTCTATTTTTCAGGAACAATTTTATATGTTATACAGTCAGCAGTGCTTCATGCTAAATGAGACCAAGTTAATCATTTTTTATGATAATTTGACAATTTTCTATAAAGAGTTTGCTATCAATAAATACACTCAAGTCTTGAAGAGGTGGTATGAATTGAAAGAAGATAAATGAACAATAATTTAGAGCTAGCAAAATCTGACCCGACCTAAGAAATCTGCCTGACTTGATCCAAACCTGAATGATCCAAAATCCAAATGGCCCGTTACCCAAACAACTCAAAACCCGAATGACCCGCGACTCAAACGACCCCTGCCCTTGAATGATGCACGACCCTAATTGGCCCGATCAGAACCTAAACCGACCTGCCTGTTTGCTACCGCTAAATAATATGTGTGGTGTCATAATTTTCAAAAATATCATTTTGTATTAGGACCAGATATGTACTACCAACTTATTTGTCACGAACATCATCAAAATTCAGAAATTTTTAACAGAATTACAACAAATATATTGACAGACAAAAAAAACATATAATGAACATATAAAAAATAATGTGTTAAAATGAGTACATACGTTGTCATTCGTATGGAAATTTATAATATTAAAACAAGTTTAATGTAAATTTGAGAGCCATAATAGTTATGTACAAAGTTATGATCGATAACTGAAATGGCATAAATATATGGTGGGTGATACTTAGAAGTTGTTTAAGCGGGTGATGTGAATGATTTCCGAAAAAATATAACAGAATTATAAAAAAGTACACTGTTATATGAAAACAATAAATTAACATATAAAAAAAATTATATGTAAAATAAGTATATTGTCATTCATATGAAAACTTATATTATTGAAAAGGTATGTGGAACATATGAAAATTCATAATAGTTCTATTCAAAAATATAATAGATAAATGAAATGGTATAAGCCCTAAACCCTAAATTATATGCACTTATACTGTGTGTTATTTGCTGCAAAATAAATACTGTATATTTGAACCATTTTTAAATATATTTTATTTTGTATTGGCCGAACGTATAGAAAGATCATCATGGTTACGTGATGGCTCGTCAATCAAAATATTTTTCTTGTAAGCATAAGAATCAAGGAGTCAAGTGAACCTACCATTACCAATTTCATTATCCTGTTATTATTATTATTATTATTATTATTATTATTATTATTATTATTATTATTATTATTATTATTATTATTATCAATACATACAATGCTCAGTTTATCTTAGAAAAATGACACGTGTACATGCTCTTTTGGATTTTTTGTAACAACTTCTATATATTATTTTATAAAAATCAATTCATTCACTTCAAGTTGCCGGGTGTCTCAACTGAGAAAAACAACATCAAGTATAAAATCCACCCATTCACATTTCACGCATGGCCATATACTGATGTAACAATAAGCATGAATCATTTAATGTAATGGTTCATTGTTTGCTCATGAAAACTAAAAAATCTCATTCATTTTTCTCACAAAAAGTTAGAGAATTAGGTGGAACTAGCTAGCACCCTAGCTCCGCTTCGGAGCATGCATTGGTTTTTAGATGAGGATGCGGTATGAAGAATCTAACTGATAAAATATTCTTAAATTTCGTTTGCTATGATAAGAAAATTTCAATTTTTTTATTGTAGCTTATTTTGAAATTAAATGTTGCATAAAGTAAATATGATATGAAAGAGTTTTTTTACATTGTAATTTATCTTGCAAATTTAAATTATGTATGAAATAATATACCAAAGAAAGAGTCTTTTACAATCTTACAGAATACAACATTTATTACTCCTTAGTAGAAGGATAGTTATTTTACTTGGAATAAACACAGTTCAGTTCTTTAACATATACACTTCAAAAGCACCTATTTTTCAAAATTTTATATAACAAACAAGTGTGTTTTTACACACTAAACAGTCGCGATATTTCTATACATTACTGGAGCGGTTCCGGTTCTATTTTTCTGTCTTCATATGCTTATCTTTGATGGAGCTACATAAGAGAAATGAAGTCGTTAGATCAATTATTATTGAGATATAAGAGTAGATTTATATAAAGTGTATAATTTTGTATTTTGTATCAAAATAGGCAGAAGAAACATAAAGTTTGTCATTTATTTTCAACACCTGTAAATTATTTTAAATAGACTAAAAATAATTTTGAGATTTCTCAGGGTAACTAAGAAATTTTCCCTCCAAAAAGTACTTGCTATTTTTTTGGTTTAATTATCAGTTATAAAATAAGCAGAAATATATCATGTAGACAATTTCGTGACTTCTTCAATTTCCAATTCATCATCCATTGTTTTTCCATCCTAAAGATATGATTCAAATTAAAATATATTTTTAAACAATTGATATTTAATTAATTATTCATATTATAAAAAGATAACTTACTTTAACAGTTATAATTCCATCTTTTCCAACATTTTTCATTGCATTTGCAATTAATTCTTCACTTCCCTTTCATTATTCGTAGAAATTACCGCTGCCTAATATGTATAAAACCTGAGAAATTACCGCTGCCTGAGAAATTACTGCTGGACTACTAATAAGAAAAGCTTCATTCTTTAAGCGAGAAATAACTAAATTTACAGCTTTATTTATTCTATTTCTTAAATCCATTATATTTAAGCCAGCTGCCACTGCTTTACATCCTTCAATTAATATACTCCCTCCGTTATCAATACTATCATACTTTCCTGTTTATAAAAAGCACATATTAATTTTCTTTCTTCAAAAAGTGGAGGAAAGAGAAGAATGATATGTACATACCTGATATAAAGAACGTTAACTTACCGTATATTTAATTTAGCCTTCAACAACTCCAATATAATTCATTGTTGCATTTGAAGAGATGAAACCTAGTGTGGCAATGCAAGTTTAACTACATTTTTTTTGTATTATCTGTGTAATTGCAAGAAGGAACAATCAGTTTCTTTTTTTTTAAATAAGAAGAGAGAATCGAACAGAAAGATACAAAAGAAAGAAAGTAAGGTACAGACAGTGGACCTTTTCTTCTCCATAGCACTGTCTCTACCATGGTCCCTATTAATTTTATAAAATGTTTTATTTGAGAAAATTAATTAATAAATTGGACTTGTATACATCATGGATGTTTTTTTTTTGTGAAAGACTGTTAGCGCAGTTGGTCACACACAAAAAACTCGAATAAAGGAGAGATCCCAAGTTCGAGCCCGGCTTGCCGGAGTTTTTTCTGAAAAAAAATACGTGGGGACGTATGAGGCACCGTATTAAAAAATTCAAAAAAAAAACATCATCGATGTTGTTAGCAATGTTTTTCCGAAACAGACCAAAGTTACACTATAGTTCAATTGGAAGTTGGCTTCAATGGAAAACTTGGAATCTACTACTATCGATTGAATTAGTGAGTAGCTCAGCAAAGAGTCTGAAAAAAGAAGTGAGAGAGAAAATGAGAACACAAACCTAATTTCAGCGAGGTGAGAGAAGACGACAGAAGAACGGAAAGAGACTGTCTTCATGGTGGCCGGAGAAAGGATTAACTGCGGCAGACTGACGTAGTGGTAGCCGGAGGCAGTATTAACGGCAGAGAGAGAGGGTAGAGGCGGAGAGATGCCAAGAAAGAGACGAAAGGATAAATGAATTTGGGGCCGGTGGAGGAAGAAGGATTCATCTCTTCTTCTTATTACATTATTAGATGTGAAATAAGTTCTATATGTTATATGTAAAAACAATTTAAGGATGACTCATTACATTATATATCGCATGGATGTAATATTAAATAATTGATGAAATTTTTTTTGTTTTGATTATTTGTGACACATTTCGATGAGAGGAAATTATAACGAGTTAATTAGAAATTGATATAACTCATTACATGAAATATAATGAAATATTTTATAGACATGATCATAGAATCTTTATAATTTTAGTGGAGTCATTAGATTTTTTTATGGTACTTCTATAATACAAAAAATATATAATGAGTATTTATTGAATTGAATTTTTCTGATTGACTCGTTACACAGGAAATATATTATAAATGTTTTTTTAGAAAAAACATGTGTCAGTCATATACAAAGATTAGAGAATTGTATATAGGCGAAATGAAATAAATATATGAGTGATTCTATATAAATATCCTATGTATGTTTTCGTGTGATGATTCATTTTTAGTTCATAAAAACACATAAAATAACTCATTACATAGTTAAATTGAATATTTTCATAAATGATTATGATTTATTATATATTTTTAATTTAAATATGTTTTTCAACGTTCTGGTGTTTTTTTTTTTCAACGATTACACAAGCAGGGTCAATCAAGCTATGATGGCAAATTGAAAATGTTCAACTAAATTTTTCAGCAATTTCATATGCAATTATTGTTAAGATAAATAGGAAAAAGTTTGAATTTCATGTATGTATATTTTGATTTTGTTTTTGTTTTATTCAATTTAGTTTATTATTTTATTTACTTTCTTTTCTTATAAGACTGAAGTTGCATCTAAATTATGTTTAGTTATTTCTTCTTTTTTCTGTTGGAAGCTCTAATTTTTTTTTGTTGGAATCTCCAATTTAACATATGATTTATAGATAATTCAACTCTAAGTACCAATTTAGAGGCTTTTTAAACTTTAACCAATTTTTACTTAATCAGTTGATAATAGATTATGTTTTAATTTAATCAAAAGGAGATTGAATATTGTTATGTATGACTCTAAATCTTTCAATAATCTCTTTCCTTTTTTGGTATTGTTGTTTAGGAAATATTTATGCTATAGAAATAAATATTTAGGGAATATTTAGACAATGGAAGGAGGTGGATTGTTTCTATCCTCGCATTGTATTTTAGGTAATTGTATCTTTTATTTAGGCAATTTATTTTGGAAATTAGTATGGTTCTCTCCTATATAAAGAGACCCCTAGCTATTGTAATAGTATCCCAATTCTTACAATGTAGTCTCTCAATTGAATAAACGTTTTCTCTCTTTTTCTCTAGTTATTTCTCTCATGAGTTTTCTTTTTCTACATCCACATTCTCCCCATTACCCTAACAAATTGGTACCAGAGCTATGTTACGATAATCTTTGTGCTTCCGTAAGTCAAGTATACCGTCTTGTTCTATCATGAATTCAAGTACGGTTATGTCGACCAAATCTGATACTGAGAAATCCGATAGCATGAAGAATTTTGCACTATGGCAAGTGCAGATGAAGGCTATATTATCGAGTCAACGTGTGAAGGCCGTCATTTTTGGACGACCGAAGGAGATGAAGGGCAAAGTATGGGAGATCATGGATGATAGAGCCTTTTCGACAATTCAGCTATATTTGGGCAACTCGACTCTTCAAGAAATTCTCACGGGGACTATATCAGATGTCACATGGAAGAAGTTAGAAGAAATCTACATGCAAAAATCGGTTATAAACCGGTTATGTTTGAAGCGGCGATTCGACTCTTTGAATATGACCGACGGTATGTATGTTAAGGTCCATGTTTTGGTGTATATCTGTTTCTTTAATGTTATGGAGAGAATCAGTATTAAAATGGACAAAGAGGACAGAGCCGTGATGTTGCTGTGCACGCCGCCAAAGTCATATAATGGGTTTAAGGAGACCATGCTTCATTTCAGGGAGTTATTTACCGTTGAGGATGTCGATAGTAACTTATTAGTCAAGTCATGTATCGACTATGACTTGTCCTTGGCTGAAAGTAGTCATCAAGAGATTAGATTGTTTGTGGAGAGGGGAAGACGTAAGGAGAGAGATGCAACATTAGAGAAGACTCATTCGCAATTCAAGTACAAGAACCTGATGAGCAACTATTGCATGAAGACGGAACACATTAAGGCCGACTGTTACAAGCTTAAAGAGAAGCAAGAGGTAGATAACGGTGTCCGGTAAAGTTGAGGTACTTTTTGTGGTGAATGAGAATGAGAGATTTGAGAAGAATTGGGTGGGTTCGGGTAATTCAAATCAGATGATCCCGAATCGAGAGTGGTTCACCACATATGAGGCGTCTAGTGGAGATGTTCTTTTG
Source organism: Juncus effusus (assembly GCA_027726005.1). NCBI lineage: Eukaryota > Viridiplantae > Streptophyta > Magnoliopsida > Poales > Juncaceae > Juncus > Juncus effusus. The sequence continues at coordinate 4,964,418 of CM050890.1, read as the reverse complement.
GGAGACGGTCATCTATGTTGCGTTGCCGATGTTGGCACACTTGAGATCAAGATGCAGGACGGGGTTGTCCATTTGATCAAGATGCAGGATTAGGTTGTCCATTTGATCAAGATGCAGTGCCAGGTTGCCCATTTGATCTTATTAGGAGTTCTCGGAGATATCGGTTATAAGTTCCGATGTGAAGGTGGAGTTCTCAAGGTATCTAGATGGGCTCTTACATCGATGAAGGCTAGAATGACTGGTGTGTTATATATTCTGGAAGTCCAGAGTACCGAAAAGTTATTTCGGGAAGTTGGCGCAGTTTTAGGCTCGTTCGTCATCACCTTCTCTGCCTCAGTTAGAAGGTCAGAGTTTATGATTGGATGTGGGGTGACAATTTTGAGTACGAGGGATCTACTGTGTGGCCAGAATATCGGTGTGTTATATTTTGGAAGTCCAGAGTACCGGAAAGTTATTTCGGGAAGTTGGCGCAGTTTTAGGCTCGTTTGTCGTCGTCTTCTCTACCTCAGTTAGAAGGTCAGGGTTTACGATTGGATGCGGGGTGACAATTTTGAGCATGAGGGATCTACTGTGTGGCCAGAATACCAGAAAGCATGAGTTGTGAAGATTTCGTTTGTGGCAAACGGAGGAGACTCAGCTCTAGTAAAGCCGTTCATCGCACAAAGGAAATTTTGGACGATATCTATTCTGATTTGTGGGGACAAATTTGTGATCCTTTTATAAGGATTGTTCAGCATTGCATGATTGTTCGCTCTCGACAACATAATGGGTGGCTGATTGGAAACTACTCGAGAAGGCTTGGTGCATGTTTTTGGGGCGGACTCAGGCGAGGAGTTCTGGACAGAAACCATTTTAATACTGCTTGGTGGTATTTGGATATCCCGTTTATGCACAAGCCGTTAAATGGATACTCGAGTATGAGGAGAAGAAATGTATTCTTCTTGGGATATGCTTCAGGTGTAAAGGCATATCATTTGTGGTGTCCTGTTGTGGAACTACTTGTTTTGAGAGACGTGGTTTTTGATCCGGTTATGTTACGGGTAAGGGAGCGATTGTCTGATCCGCCTTTTGAGGATGGTGCGAAGAAGGTGGAGTTTGTTATTCCCGATCAACAAGGTAAAGTTACTCAATGTAACTTGGAGCATTGTGTTGACTCTCACTTTGGTGATGGTGTATCGATTAAGGAGAGTCAAGAAGGGCAACAGCCTTATGCTTTGGTAAGGGGTACTTCGATTTTGTGTGTTGTTTGGCAATGACCGATGAATCTGTGTTTGGCGAGTTCTCAATTTGCAAGGAGGCGGTAACCTCATGTGGAGCGGCAAAGTGGATTGCTGCTTTAAGGTGGAGCTCATTTTGGATATATTGTTATTGCGACTGTGTATCATGAGTGAGATTTTGAGTCAATGTGGAGATTGTTATGTATGACTCTAAATCTTTCAATAATCTCTTTCCTTTTTTGGTATTGTTGTTTAGGAAATATTTATGCTATAGAAATAAATATTTAGGGAATATTTAGACAATGGAAGGAGGTGGATTGTTTCCATCCTCGCATTATATTTTAGGTAATTGTATCTTTTATTTAGGCAATTTATTTTGGAAATTAGTATGGTTCTCTCCTATATAAAGAGACCCCTAGCTATTGTAATAGTATCCCAATTCTTACAATGTAGTCTCTCAATTGAATAAACGTTTTCTCTCTTCTTCTCTAGTTATTTCTCTCATGAGTTTTCTTTTTCTACATCCACATTCTCTCCATTACCCTAACAAATATGATTATGAAAGGATTCATGTTTGGGGATTTCGTAAATAGATGGTCGTTGAACAAATACATTTTTAGTCCGATTGGATGTAATTAAATGACAATCAAGAACTGACATATAAAAAAAAAAATTTAACGTCAATTTTCTTTTAAATATACTTTTTTATGATACACTTAACAAACATAGCTCCTAATGAAATTCCATCGTAATAACATAACAAAGAGAGCTCCTAATGTAGGCAGTCTTGTTACAAAAAATTACAAAAGATTTTTTTTCAAAAAGACTAAGCTTTTTCCATAAATAAAGTCAAGAACATGAATGTCGATCCATTTTATTCTACTTTGTTCTACGATGACATGTAAATTGACGGTTGAAGTACATAAATGTAGTCATAATTCAGAAAATTTGGACATTTTGCATGAACAGGTACACAAGATTGAACATTTATCTTATCTTTTGTAATTGAAATGTAATATTGCCTAATTTGTAAGAAACAAGAAAGCGGAGGCGAGGGTACCCTGCTAGTTATGTTTAATACTTGTGACTTGTGGAGCAATTACTTGTGAGTTTTGGACTAAAATATAATTGGCGAATGATCATTCAATGATATTCCGTATTCATATGTAACACCTCTAGGTCAATATAATGCTATAAATTATTGAAATACTTATTTATACATGGCATAATTTCATGTACCTCTCGAAATATCTTTTTCCTCTAATGACAGCAAAAGTATAAAAAATTCGTGCATCCCAATTCTCTATAAGCTTTCTCTGTGTGCAGCTCGTTTTTTTCTCCCACTCTCTCTAACCCTTAGTCTTTATGAATATTTTAGAAAAGGAAGATTATACTGCGCGATGGTACTATAACGATCATGTAGCGACAATATCTAAAAACTGAAAACAGTATATATAAACATATGAACTGAAAACAAACAATATATAAAAATTCATTCGATGAAACAGTATATATTTAAAAAAAAAATGAAAACAGTATATACAAACATATAAACTGAAAATAAACAGTATATAAAAGTCCATTCGGTAAACAATATATATTTTAAAAAATGAAAACAATATATAGCATATATAGAAACGCGAGAAAACAATATATAATTTCAATCCGTCACTACAGAATTGCTACAGTACCCCCGCGTGATTTCCGATTTCCCTTTAGGAAAATCTTATATTTGTATATTCTCTCTTTATTCCTCCAAAGAATCTTTTTCCTATAAGAATAATTTTAATATTTTATTCATTCATTTTTACAGCCCTAACCAAATCTCAGTAAGATTTTTAAAATATTCAGAAAAGTGAGAAGTTTTAGAAAAAAATCCGTTTAGTATTTTCTCAAAAAAATATCCCTTAGTTTTTATAGGGTTGCATGTGAAGTTGCTCTTATTTAACATGTGGAGTTAATTACCGAAGAGCATGAATCTGTAACTAGAAAAAAAAAAGTTTACACGACATAAAAAATTTGGTGATCAGATCACGAACCCACAAATAATCGTTTAATTATCAAGTCGTTGGTTCCTCACAACTTGCACGAAACCCTAAAATTGAAGCCATTGGTGGTTCTTCTCTCTGTCTCCAAGTCAAATAGGACAACGAATTAACAATAATCTGAAAGACACTTTAACACTAACCTCCATGTCGTCCTTTCAGTATTTAACTGAATTTACCAATTGTTTATCTTTTAGCTAGAAGTTCAATTCATGATTATGAAACTCAAATGTATATATGAAATATCTTGTTTCATGCACTTACTGTGTTATAATGAAAATAAAAACCAAATATAAATAATATAATTAGAATTAATCGACAAAAAACATCATCACAAGGTAGTTTAGAAGTAAAATGATTTTATACGAACATTTCAAATTAACTGATTAATAGTATCACCAATCCCAATTTCAATTAAATGAACGAAAATTTTCTCAGAAATTTGTGTGAGAAAAATGTCTGATATTCACAATGTGTAACTGAGCTATAAAATCCAAAAAGCAGCAAAAACGGGAAAATTAAAGAACCAAGACAGATCTCCATTTTGGTAGAATGGAGAGAACCTGAAATCGATCGAGTCAATCACCCTCAAATCTTCTCTCATTAATCCCTCCCATATAAACAAACATAAAAGTATAACGACTTTTCCATGACACACCATGACTAACTCCAACTCCTACATCTCCATAACTCAAAAACCAATTGCAGTAAAACTAAAATCATCCAAAAGCAACATCAACAGTTCTCATATCTTTAAATTCCATCTCCCCAATCCTCGCCATGTCAGCAGTTTCTTCATCCCATTTCTCACCATTTGGGCAATTGTCAACATATCGCAAGTCTATCTATCCCCTCTCCCTCGTCCTCACAATCTCTTCAGAAGAAGCTCAAGCCCGCATGTCAGAACCGATGAGGAACTATGGACGTGGGCCCAGTCCGGAGTGACACATGTCAAACCATGTTTGGACTTCTCAGAGACTTATCTCAATGCTTCTAGAACGCCCGTTTATAAGAGATATATGGTTGTGGTAGTTTCAGGCGGTTTGAATCAGCAGAGGAATCAAATTATAGATGCTGTTGTTATTGCACGAATTTTAAGGGCTGTTCTGATCGCGCCTATATTGCAAGTCAACCAAGTTTGGGGAGATGACAGGTGCTGTATTTCAATAAAAAAAAATTTATATTAACTCTTCTTTTTCTTTTTTGAGATAATAATTTGCCTATTGAAAGAAAATATAAATGAATTTGAATGCAATGCATAGTTGTGTAAAAAAAATAGTTGTTTTTTTCTGATTATTTGTGTTTGTTTAGTGCAGTGAATTTGGTGATATTTTTGATATTTCTCACTTCAAGGCAACCCTAAAGCATGACTTGAAAGTGGTGTCATCACTGCCGGCAACGCATCTTATGAGGAGGCGCATCAAGGCTCCGGCGATGCCTTTCAATGCTGGAGAGGAGTGGGTGCGCACCAACTATGGAGAAGACAAGGTAATTACTTCATTAATATATAGCTTTTTATTTTTCGGTCTCTAGTATTTTTTTGTCTTAAGTCTCCTCTTGCTCATCATTAAACTAATTGAGAAAATTGTTTAAACGAAAAATATTTCTAAATATATACATGACCAATAATTCGAAAAGAATTTGGATGTCAGGTCTGAGAATGTTATTTTATATAACGTACTATTATTACATGGTAATTTCTTAATTAATTTAATCTACTAAATGGAGAAAAGTCCAATTTATTGTTCTCATATCTTTTACTATATGGACTATTTTTCTTATATTTCTGCTATGTTACATCAATCTAATAATTATGAGAGAATCATATTTCTCAATCAATCAATCCTCCTAATATTCAATTATACAATTGATAATTAATGATGCAAAGGAACAACTTGAAAAAAAGAAATTAAAGAGAGATATGTGATATAGCATGAAAAAAAGTGATTAAGTGCAACAAATGCCGACCCCAGTTTGTCCTAGAGCATGTTGGTAGGTGGCCAAGCTACATCACAAAAACTGTGTATTGCCTACAATTTCTTTAATCCATATTCCATGCTTAATCATTCATTGATTATGTTTCCCTTTATTTTTTATATTTTTACTCACATTTTTTAATAACTTGAGGTTTTTGTTTGAATAATTTTGAGTAGTATAATTTTATAATTTTTTTTAGAGAGAATTACAAGGGCGATCACTGGTTTATTCTCTCTAGGATGGCCCCATATGCCCACAGTATAATTTTATAAATTGGCATCCATGATTCATATAACTTAGGCATCGCTCCAGCCTCCAATTTTGAGAACATTAGTTAGCATTTTAGTGATTGGAGGCCATTATTGATGGGAAAAAAAAAAAGATTCCTTCTGGCTAGCTCCGTTCAAAACCCTAGATGCTTAAATTGAATTAACTAAAACCAACATTACAAGTCATAACACGAATTTCAACGAAATTAAATGCGGATTAGGTTTTAAAATGTTCGGCTGTTTGTCTTAGAAGAATGGGATCACATGGCTGTAGCTGTACCTGTACTATCTGTCATTAGCCACATACTTGCATTACAACTTTGCTTACATCATATTTTTATTGGTTAACTGGATTTAATGGATTCAAAATTTGAACTATGAACGATTTTGACAGATTGACAAGAAAAGCGTGTTGGTTCTACGAGCCTTTGACTCCAGGCTCGCCAAAAACCTTACTTCTGATTTGCAAAAACTCAAGTGCAAGGTAAAAGTATAAAAATAATTTATATTCTTATAACTATTACGTAGTGGCGGATCTTAATAGAGACTAGAGGTGACAGCTGCCTCCCCAAGATTTTGAAATTATAATATGTATATGTGATTAAATTAGTGTATTTTATATAGAAATTGAAAGTTATGGATACACCACTGCTATTTGATGTATTTTTCATACCGTCCCTTCTGAGTCAAGATCCGCCACTGCTATTATGCATTTAAAATATAAGAAATAAGATATATTATAACGATATAACTTGAACAAAATAATATAACGATATATTTTTCTTCTGTTATTTTAAAGGTGGCGTTTGAAGCGCTGAGATTCCAACCATGGATCCAAGAACTGGCAGATAAATTTGTGAATAGGATGAAAGAAGAAGGGGGCCCTTACGTGGCCTTGCATTTGAGGCTAGAAAAAGACGTTTGGATCAGGACTGGTTGCCATTCGGGTTTAGGTTCGAAATCTGATAAGGTCGTAGAGAAATTACGGGCCTCGAATCCCAAATTCCTGACATCAAGAAATAAACTCAGCCCACAAAGACGCTATTTATCCGGTCTCTGCCCTCTTAACGCTAATGCGATCTCCTGGTTAGTTATATCAATTTATATATATCTATATACTATTTTTACTATTTTCTGCTTTCTACATCTTTAATTAAAACTATGTCTAGTATAATGTAGAGAATGACTAAAGTACTTTTTTAAGTAATTGGGTGTTCATATTTAAGATTTAAAATTCATTACATATGCATCAAAATTTGTGCTATGTAAGTAAATAATAAGTTTTACATATTTCAAAGAGAGAACAATACATTATTATTACATTAAACCACATTTGCGGTCTTTCTGATCTGCCCTTTTTCCAAATCTCCTTCTTTGAAATTCACTCCTCATTAAGAAAAGCACTGAATCATGTGTATCTAATGAATGAGAGGTATTAAGTGTAAGAAACCAACAATTTAATTAGGTAATTTAATTTAACTAAGTTATAAGACATTTGTAGACAAATGGCCTAGCAATAGATCATGTATTCAAGTCCTAACAAAGTCTCTAAATCCAATGAATTGAATCTAAAAAATTTAAGGTATTTGTATTATAACTAAAAGAAGTCCAAATATATTATATAACTTTTTAACTCACTTTTGAAAATGACCATATTTCCCTCTTACATGGACTTTTACTAATTTGTAACAATAAACAAAATACTATAAAATAAATTGAAATTATATATATTTAACACATAAATAATATTCTATGTGTATTATTTATTATATTAATTATTAGCTGATTATAGCTTCAAATATTTATGTAGTTTTTTGTTAAAGAATATCATAAACAATATATAATATTATTATGTTAAATATATACAATTTATTCTGTTAAGCACAAGTTAATTAGTATTTCTTTTTCTTGACCAAAATATCCATCTTGTTTCTATATTTAATTCGAATATATTTCTTAGTTTTTTAAATATAAAAAAATATTAATTATTTAAGAAATTAATTAAAATAATTAATATTATATAAATAATACAATAATGTCATATACGGTTTATTGTATCTTCTAATTAAAAAAATGACATGAATATATAGTTAAAATAATAATAAACATATAATTAGTAAAATAGTTAATAAATAATATATTATTTTATGTATTAAGTATATATTTATCAGTATTAATTATATAGTATTTTATTTAATTGACATACAAGGTTATATTGTTCATTATAAAAAATGTATTTCAACAATTGATTGAAAAGTGCATATGGGTTTATATAAAATTGAATTAGCTTTGTAGGGTGTTTTTAGGAATCTAAATGAGGGTTCTTTTAAAAAATCTAGAAATGTTTTTTGAAGGCAATAATTGTTGCATATTTAATTAAGTAAAGAAAGAAATAAAGATACAAATGAGATTTGAAACCATAACTTTTTGTTTCACATGCAAATGTACTATATTAACTATAGGTCATTTGCAAAATATCTCAAAATGTTAGAGTTTCTTAAAATATTCCCTAAAAAAAAAAGATATATATTTTGAATAAACATTTGAGCAATATTATAGTACAATATCTACACTTGATTAAATTTCTTCACGGTTCACCAATAAAGCAAATACAACCTATTTATATTCATTTTCCTTTGTTTTTAATTATTTAAGGGTGCTTAAAGGATTTGGTGCAACAAAAAACACAAGGATATATTGGGCAGGAGGAGAGCCATTTGGAGGTAGAGAGGCACTTGAACCTCTAACCTCCCAGTTCCCGAAATTATTCAACAAATGGAACTTAGCAAGGCCCGGTGAGCTTGACGGTCTTAAGCGAAAACCTTCAGTTCTCGCAGCGATAGATTATGAAGTCTGTCTCAAGAGCCAACTCTTCATGGCTAGCCATGGCGGAAACATGGCTCGTGCTTTGCAGGTAATTCTTAAAATCAGCTCAAATCTCGAAGTTTGAATTACGTGCAAATTATTTATTTTGTTTTATTTTATTTTGTACAAAAAAGAAGCATGATAATGACTGCTAAATTGATTTAATGATTAATTTGCTCTTCAGTATGCTTTTTTCTTATGTCATTTCATTTTTATCATTTATAGTGTATGTGCACATCATGCTTTATATTAATATATTATTCCAAGTTTTCAACATATTGCACTATTTCAGTTTATTTTACAATATTTTATAATGGATATGTTTGATTAATGAACAGGGGCACAGAATTTACATAGGCTATGGAAAGCCCATCAGGCCCAATAAGAAGCAATTAGTTCGATTGTTTTTGAATGGAACCTTACCAGAAAATGAAATTAGAAGAGAAATTAAAGAGATTCATAAAGAGCCGTTGGATTCTTCAACTAATTCTAATCGAGATGATGTAATTGGTTTTCCAGAATACCACTGTATGTGTACTCGATAAAATTTATCCTCAAATTAATAGATGTTTTTTTTATCAATTTTTATTTGTTTTTTCTATTTTTATATAAGAAGTGGCGCAAAATGTGCTTTTCTTTTACTTTTTCAATACAAAAGGATACAGAACGAGAGTTTATATGATGTTCGGTTCGAAAGAACAGATGAAATACTTTTATTTTGTTTCTACAAACTTTTTTATTTTACCTTGTGCATAGCTAGTAATTCAAAAGATAATTTCACCATATGTCACTAAAATTTCAAAAATAACTAAATATGTCACTCAATTTTTAATTGTCTCTAAATATCACTCAACTTTCAAGAATAACTAAATAATTCACTTAACTTTCAATTGTCCCCTAAAACTCATTTAACTTTAAAAAATGATAAAATATGTCACTCAACTTTCAATTAACCTGATGATCTATTTGGTCATTTTTGAAAGTTGAGTGACTTCTAGGGCATAATTGAAAGTTGAGTGATATATTTGATAATTTTTGAAAGTTGAATAACTTCTAACGGACAATTGAAAGTTAAGTGTCAAATTTGTCACATGTACAGTACATGATACATAGGGCTGGCAAAATCTGACTCGATTCGAAAAACCAGCCCGACCCGACCCGAACCCGAGTGACCCATAACCCGAATGACCCGACTGACTCGAAACCCGAATGATCCAAAACCCGAATGATCCGAAACCCGAATTATCCGAAACTCGAATGACCCGCAAGCCGAACGACCCGCAATCTGAATGACCCGCAATCTGAATGACCCTAGATCTGAAATGACCCGGACCCAAATGACCCGTCCGATCTGACCCTAAAATATGTTATATTACTAATTTTATTTATATTTCAATCCATATAATATATGGGTCAATAAATAGTATCCATATTTGACAATTTGAGTCAAAAAAATGTTTGCTCGTTTTTGAAAATTATTTGGATATTACCCGGATTCGGATTCAGATCCCTATATTAAAATCCAACATAGTATCCAGATCCGAATAAAAGACCCTGATCCGAATCCGAACGGATGCAGATTTTTTATTCGGACCTGCATATTTTTCGGAACCGGTTAAGGCAATATTGACAACAAACGCACGAAACATGAGTTTTAGGTGCAAATAAAGATTGTGCAGAAATATTTTAAAACGAACACAAATTTTGGTTTGCATTTGAATAAGTCAGTATTTACTCTCATTCTTTACGAGAAATCTATCCGAATTTTATTTGAATGAAACGAGCAAACAAACGCACGAAACATCAGTTTTAGGTGTAAACAAAGATTGTGGAGAAATATTTTAAAATGAACACAAATTTTGGTTTGCATTTGAATAATTTAGTATTTATTATCATTCTTTACGATAAATCTAGCAAGTTTTTTTCAGAATGAAACGAGCAAAACAAACGCACGAAACATAAGTTTTACGTGCAAACAAAGATTGTGGAGAAATATTTTAAAATGATCAAAAATTTTGGTTTGCATTTGAATAATTTAGTATTGCTCGTTTCATGTAATAAAGACTTGGCTAAATTCTTTACGAAAAATTTAGCCAAGTCTTTATTGCATGAAACGAGCAATACTAAATTATTCAAATGCAAACAAAAATTTGTTTTCATTTTAAAATATTTCACCACAATCTTTTTTTGCACCTAAAACTCAAGTTTCATGCGTTTTTTTGCTTGTTTCATTCAAAAAAAACTCGGATAGAATTTTCGAAAAGAATGATCGTAAATACTAAATTATTCAAATGCAAACCGAAATTTTTTGTTCATTTTAAAATAATTCTCCAAAATCTTTGTTTGCCACTAAAACTCATGTTTCATGTGTTTGTTCGCTCGTTTCATGCTAAAAAACTCGGCTAGATTTTTCGTAAAGGATTATAGTGAATACTGAATTATTCAAATGCAAATCAAAATTTGAGCGCCAAAATCTTTGTTTTTACCGAAAACTCATGTTTCAAGCGTTTGTTTGCTCGTTTCATGCAATAAAAACTTGCCTACATTTTTCGTAAAGAATATACTAAATTATTCAAATGCAAACAAAAATTTGTGTTCATTTTAAAATATTTCTCCACAATCTTTTTTTGCACCTAAAACTCAAGTTTCATGCGTTTGTTTGCTCGTTTCATTCAAAAAAAACTCGGATAGATTTTTCGTAAAGAACGATAGTAAATACTAAATTATTCAAATGCAAACCGAAATTTTTTGTTCATTTTAAAATATTTTTTCACAATCTTTGTTTGCCCCTAAAACTCAAGTTTCATGCGTTTGTTTGGTCGTTTCATTCAAAACAAACTCGGATAGATTTTTCGTAAAGAATGATAGTAAATACTAAATTATTCAAATACAAACCAAAATTTATATTTCTCCACAATCTTTGTTTGCCCATAAAACTCGTGTTTCATGCATTTGTTCGCTCGTTTCATGCTAAAAAACTCGGCAAGATTTTTCGTAAAGAATTATAGTGAATACTGAATTATTCAAATGCAAATCAAAATTTAAGCTCCAAAATCTTTGTTTTTACCGAAAACTCATGTTTCAAGCATTTGTTTGCTCGCTTGATGCAATAAAAACATGGTTAAATTTTTCGTAAAGAATATACTAAATTATTCAAATGGAAACAAAAAATTGTTTTCATTTTAAAATATTTCTCCATAATCTTTTTTTACACCTAAAACTCAAGTTTCATGCGTTTGTTTGTTCATTTCATTCAAAAAAACTCGGATAGATTTTTCGTAAAGAATGATCTGCCCCTAAAAGTCAAGTTTCTTGCGTTTGTTTGGTCGTTTCATTCAAAACAAACTCGGATAGATTTTTCGCAAAGAATGATAGTAAATACTAAATTATTCAAATGCAAACCAAAATTTGTGTTAATTTTAAAATATTTCTCCACAATCTTTGTTTGCCCCTAAAACTCATGTTTCATGCGCTTGTTCGCTCGTTTCATGCTAAAAAACTCGGCTAGATTTTTCGTGAATGATTATAGTGAATACTGAATTATTCAAATGCAAATCAAAATTTGAGCGCCAAAATCTTTGTTTTTACCGAAAACTCATGTTTCAAGCGTTTGTTTGCTCGTTTCATACAATAAAAACTAGGCTAAATTTTTCGTAAAGAATATACTAAATTATTCAAATGGAAACAAAAATTGTTTTTCATTTTAAAAGATTTCTCCACAATCTTTTTTGGCACCTAAAACTCAAGTTTCGTGCGTTTGTTTGCTCGTTTCATTCAAAAAAAACTCGGATATATTTTTCGTAAAGAATGATAGTAAATACTAAATTATTCAAATGCAAACAGAAAATTTTTGTTCATTTTAAAATATTTTTTCACAATCTTTGTTTGCTCCTAAAACTCAAGTTTCATGCGTTTGTTTGGTCGTTTCATTCAAAACAAACTCGGATAGATTTTTCGTAAAGAATGATAGTAAATACTAAATTATTCAAATGCAAACCAAAATTTATATTTCTCAACAATCTTTGTTTGCCCCTAAAACTCATGTTTCATACATTTGTTCGCTCGTTTCATGCTAAAAAACTCGGCTAGATTTTTCGTAAAGAATTATAGTGAATACTGAATTATTCAAATGCAAATCAAAATTTGAGCGCCAAAATCTTTGTTTTTACCGAAAACTCATGTTTCAAGCTTTTATTTGTTCGTTTCATGCAATAAAAACTTTGCTAAATTTTTCGTAAATAATATACTAAGTTATTCAAATGCAAAGAAAAATTTGTTTTCATTTTAAAATATTTCTCCACAATCTTTTTTTGCACCTAAAATTCAAGTTTCATGCGTTTGTTTGGTCGTTTCATTCAAACAAAACTCGGATAGATTTTTCGTAAAGAATGATAGTAAATAGTAAACTATTCAAATGCCAACAAAAATTTTTTGTTCATTTTAAAATATTTCTCCACAATCTTTGATTGCCCCTAAAACTTATGTTTCATGCGTTTGTTCGCCCGTTTCATGCAAACAAACTCGGCTAGATTTTTCGTAAATGATTATAGTGAATACTAAATTATTCAAATGCAAATCAAAACTTGAGCGCCAAAATCTTTGTTTTTACCGAAAACTCATGTTTCAAGCGTTTGTTTGCCCGTTTCATGCAATAAAAACTTGGCTAAATTTTTCGTAAAGAATATACTAAATTGTTCAAATGCAAACGAAAATTTGCTTTCATTTTAAAATATTTCTCCACAATCTTTTTTTGCACCTAAAACTCAAGTTTCATGCGTTTGTTTCCACATTTCCTTCAAAAAAAACTCTGATAGATTTTTCGTAAAGAATGAAAGTAAATACTAAATTATTCAATTGGAAACCAGAATTTGTGTTCATTTTAAAATATTTCTCCACAATCTTTTGTTGCACCTAAAACTCAAGTTTCATGCCTTTGTTTGGTCGTTTCATTCAAAACAAACTCGGATAGATTTTTCGTAAAGAATGATTGTAAATACTAAATTATTCAAATGCAAACAAAAATTTGTGTTCATTTGAAAATAATTCTGCAGAATCTTTGTTTGCCCCTAAAACTCATGTTTTATGCGTTTGTTCGCTCGTTTCATGCTAAAAAACTCGGCTAGATTTTTCGTAAAGGATTATAGTGAATACTGAAATATTCAAATGCAAATCAAAATTTGACCTCCAAAATCTTTGTTTTTACCGAAAGCTCATGTTTCAAGCGTTTGTTTGCTCGTTTCATGCAATAAAGAATTGGCTAAACTTTTCGTAAAGAATATACTAAATTATTCAAATGCAAACAAAAATTTGTTTTTATTTTAAAATATTTCTCCACAATCTTTTTTTGCACCTAAAACTCAAGTTTCGTGCGTTTGTTTGCTCGTTTCATTCAAAAAAAACTCGGATAGATTTCTCGTAAAGAATGATAGTAAATACTAAATTATTCAAATGCAAACCGGAATTTTTGGTTCATCTTAAAATATTTCTCCACAATCTTTGTTTGCCCCTAAAACTCATGTTTCATGCGTTTTTTCGCTCGTTTCGTGCTAAAAAACTCGGCTAGATTTTTCGTAAAGGATTATAGTGAATACTGAATTATTCAAATGCAAATCAAAATTTCAGCGCCAAAATCTTTGTTTTTACCGAAAACTCATGTTTCAAGTGTTTGTTTGCTCGCTTGATGCAATAAAAACATGGCTAAATTTTTCGTAAAGAATATGCTAAATTATTCAAATGCACACAAAAATTTGTGTTCATTTGAAAATATTTCTCCACAATCTTTGTTTGCCCCTAAAACTCATGTTTTATGCGTTTATTCGCTCCTTTCTTGCTAAAAAACTCGGCTAGATTTTTCATAAAGGATTATAGTGAATACTGAATTATTCAAATGCAAATCAAAATTGGACCTCCAAAATCTTTGTATTTACCGAAAGCTCATGTTTCAAGCGTTTGTTTGCTCGTTTCATGAAATAAAGACTTGGCTAAATTTTTCGTAAAGAATATACTATATAATTCAAATGCAAACAAAAATTGAATTTCATTTTAAAATATTTGTCCACAATCTTTTTTTGCACCTAAAACTCAAGTTTCGTGCGTTTGTTTGCTCGTTTTATTCAAAAAAAACTCGGATAGATTTCTCGTAAAGAATGATAGTAAATACAAAATTATTCAAATGCAAACCGGAGTTTTTTGTTCATTTTAAAATATTTCTCCACAATCTTTGTTTGGCCCTAAAACTCATGTTTCATGCGTTTGTTCGCTCGTTTCGTGCTAAAAAACTCGGCTAGATTTTCGTAAAGGATTATAGTGAATACTGAATTATTCAAATGCAAATCAAAATTTCTGCGCCAAAATCTTTGTTTTTACCGAAAACTCATGTTTCAAGCGTTTGTTTGCTCGCTCGATGCAATAAAAACATGGTTAAATTTTTCGTAAAGAATATACTAAATTATTCAAATGCAAACAAAAATTTGTTTTCATTTTAATTCTGTATTGCATGAAACGAGCAAACAAAACGCTTGAAACATGAGCTTTCGGTAAAAACAAAGATTTTGGAGGTCAAATTTTGATTTGTATTTGAATAATTCAGTATTCACTAAAATCCTTTACGAAAACTCTAGCGGAGTTTTTTAGCATGAAACGAGGGAACAAACGCATAAACCATGAGTTTTAGGGGCAAAGAAAGATTGTGGAGATATATTTTAAAATGAACACAAAAGATTGTTTGCATTTGAATAATTTAGTATTTACTATTATTCTTTACGAAAAATCTATCCGAGTTTTTTTTCAATGGAACGACCAAACAAATGCATGAAACTTGAGTTTTAGGTGCAAAAAAAGATTGTGGAGAAATATTTTAAAATGAAAACAAATTTTTGATTGTATTTGAATAATTTAGTATATTCTTTACGAAAAATTTAGCCATGTTTTTATTCAATCAAACGAGCAAACAAACGCTTGAAACATGAGTTTTCGGTAAAAACAAAGGTTTTGGCGCTGAAATTTTGATTTGCATTTGAATAATTCAGTATTCACAATAATCCTTTACGAAAAATCTAGCCGAGTTTTTTAGCATGAAACGAGCGAACAAACGCATGAAACATGAGTTTTAGGGGCAAACAAAGATTGTGGAGAAATATTTTAAAATGAACAAAAAATTTCGGTTTGCATTTCAATAATTTAGTATTTACTATCATTCTTTACGAGAAATCTATCCGAGTTTGTTTTGAATGAAACGAGCAAACAAACGCATGAAACCTGAGTTTTAGGTGCACAAAAAGATTGTGGAGAAATATTTTAAAATGAAAAGAAATTTTTGTTTGCATTTGAATAAATTTGTATATTCTTTACGATAATTTTAGCCAAGTTTTTATTGCATGAAACGAGCAAACAAACGCTTGAAACATGAGTTTTTGGTAAAAATAAAGATTTTGGCACTCAAATTTTAATTTGCATTTGAATAATTCAGTATACACTATAATCATTTACGAAAAATCAATCCGAAGTGAGTTTTAGGGGCAAACAAAGATTGTGGAGAAATATTTTAAAATGAACAAAAAATTTCGGTTTGCATTTGAATAATTTAGTAATTACTATCATTCTTTGCGAAAAATCTATCTGAGTTTTTTTTTCAATGAAACGAGCAAACAAACGCACGAAACATGAATTTTCGGTGCAAAAAAAGATTGTGGAGAAATATTTTAAAATGAAAACAAATTTTTGTTTGCATTTGAATAATTTAGTATTTACTATCATTCTTTACGAAAAATCTATCCGAGTTTTTTTTGAATGAAACGTGCAAACAAACGCATGAAACTTGAGTTTTAGGTGCACAAAAATATTGTGAAGAAATATTTTAAAATGAAAACAAATTTTGGTTTGCATTTGAATAATTTTGTATATTCTTTACGAAAACTTTAGCCAAGTTTTTATTGCATTAAACGAGCAAACAAACGCATGAAACATGAGTTTTCGGTAAAAACAGAAGATTTTGGAGCTCAAATTTTGATTTGCATTTGAATAATTCAGTATTCACTATAATTCTTTACGAAAAATCTAGCCGAGTTTTTTAGCATGAAACGAGCGAACAAATGCATGAAACATGCGTTTTAGGAGCAAACAAAGTTTGTGGAGAAATATTTTAAAATGAACACAAATTTTGGTTTGCATTTGAATAATTTAGTATTTACTATCATTCATTACGAAAAATCTATCCGAGTCTGTTTTGAAAGAAACGACCAAACAAACGCATGAAACTTGTGTTTTAGGGGCAAACAAAGATTCTGGAGATATATTGTAAAATGAACACAAAATTTTGTTTGCATTTGAATAATTTCGTATTTACTATCATTCTTTACGAAAAATCTATCCGAGTTTTTTTTGAATGAAACGAGCAAACAAACGCATGAAACTTGAGTTTTAGGGGCAAAAAAACATTGTGGAGAAATATTTTAAAATGAAAACAAATTTTTGTTTGCATTTGAATAATTTAGTATATTCTTTACGAAAAATTTAACCATGTTTTTATTGCATCAAGCGAGCAAACAAACGCTTGAAACATGAGTTTTCGGTAAAAACAAAGATTTTGGCGCCGAAATTTTGATTTGCATTTGAATAATTCAGTATTCACTATAATCCTTTACGAAAATCTAGCCGAGTTTTTTAGCACGAAACGAGCGAACAAACGCATGAAACATGAGTTTTAGGGCCAAACAAAGATCGTGGAGAAATATTTTAAAATGAACAAAAAATTCCGGTTTGCATTTCAATAATTTAGTATTTACTATCATTCTTTACGAGAAATCTATCTGAGTTTGTTTTGAATGAAACGAGCGAACAAATGCATGAAACTTGAGTTTTAGGTGCACAAAAAGATTGTGGAGAAATATTTTAAAATGAAAAGAAATTTTTGTTTGCATTTGAATAAATTTGTATATTCTTTACGATAATTTTAGCCAAGTTTTTATTGCATGATACGAGCAAACAAACGCTTGAAACATGAGTTTTCGGTAAAACTAAAGATTTTGGCGCTCAAATTTTAATTTGCATTTGAATAATTCAGTATTCACTATAATCATTTACGAAAAATCAATCCGAATTTTTTAGCATTAAACGAGCGAACAAACACATGAAACATGAGTTTTAGGAGCAAACAAAGATTGTGGAGAAATATTTTAAAATGAACAAAAAATTCCGGTTTGCATTTGAATAATTTAGTAATTACTATCATTCTTTACGAAAAATATATCTGAGTTTTCTTTCAATGAAACGAGCAAACAAACGCACGAAACATGAATTTTAGGTGCAAAAAAAGATTGTGGAGAAATATTTTAAAATGAAAACAAATTTTTGTTTGCATTTGAATAATTTAGTATTTACCATCATTCTTTACGAAAAATCGATCCGAGTTTTTTTTGAATGAAACGTTCAAACAAACGCATGAAACTTGAGTTTTAGGTGCACAAAAATATTGTGGAGAAATATTTTAAAATGAAAACAAATTTTGGTTTGCATTTGAATAATTTTGCATATTCTTTACGAAAAATTTAGCCAAGTTTTTATTGCATTAAACGAGCAAACAAACGCATGGAACATGAGTTTACGGTAAAAACAGAAGATTTTGGAGCTCAAATTTTGATTTGCATTTGAATAATTCAGTATTCACTATAATTCTTTACGAAAAATCTAGCCGAGTTTTTTAGCATGAAACGAGCGAACAAATGCATGAAACATGCGGTTTAGGAGCAAACAAAGATTGTGGAGAAATATTTTAAAATAAACACAAATTTTGGTTTGCATTTGAATAATTTAGTATTTACTATCATTCATTACGAAAAATCTATCCGAGTCTGTTTTGAAAGAAACGACCAAACAAACGCATGAAACTTGTGTTTTAGGGGCAAACAAAGATTCTGGAGATATATTGTAAAATGAACACAAAATTTTGTTTGCATTTGAATAATTTCGTATTTACTATCATTCTTTACGAAAAATCTATCCGAGTTTTTTTTGAATGAAACGAGCAAACAAACGCATGAAACTTGAGTTTTAGGGGCAAAAAAACATTGTGGAGAAATATTGGCTAAATTTTTCGTAAAGAATATACTAAATTATTCAAATGCAAATAAAAATTTGTTTTCATTTTAAAATATTTCTCCACAATCTTGTTTTGTACCTAAAACTCATGTTTCGTGCGTTTGTTTGCTCGTTTCATTCAAAAAAAACTCGGATAGATTTCTCGTAAAGAATGATAGTAAATACTAAATTATTCAAATGCAAACCGGAATATTGTGTTCATTTTAAAATATTTCTCCACAATCTTTGTTTACCCCTAAAACTCATGTTTCATGCGTTTGTTCGCTCGTTTCGTGCTAAAAAACTCGGCTACATTTTTCGTAAAGGATTATAGTGAATACTGAATTATTCAAATGCAAATCAAAATTTCAGCGCCAAAATCATTGTTTTTACCGAAAACTCATGCTTCAAGTGTTTTTTTGCTCGCTTGATGCAATAAAAACTGTAATGTGTATTTTTATACAAATTTTTAGGGTTTTTATCATCTCAAATTCAATCATAATTCACATCAAATATATGAAAATACTCATAATTCATAAAACATAATTTGAAACCTCTTAATACATTTTTGTGTGATTTTACAGGCGAAAGGCCATAAAATGAAGAATTGGACCAAAACGCAAATAATGGGCCAAAGATGGCCAACTAAAAACCTCAAACACTCTACCAAAAATTCCCCAAACTTTTACGACAATTCAAAAACCTTCTACAACCAAATCAAACCGAGCCAAACGCCAAAAATCGCCAAGTTGACCAAAAGTCAACTTCTCCAAAATGGGTCAAACGGTATACCAAAACGAAGAGCTCGACGAAACGAACCCAACGATACAATCGTCGCGATCAGAAACCTTCTAGAACTCTCAGAATCACCAATTGATAATCAGGTCAAACTGGTCAAAGTCAACGGTTGACCAGGTCAAATCCGTCTTCTTCAACATCCAAATTCCGAAATTTTGCTCGAAACTGAACAAACCGGCCAGCCATGGATTCAGCATGACGAGAGGAACATGCCGGTGCCATTATCCGGTCTTGAAAGGTCCGGCGATCGCCGGAATCCGGCCAAAACAGGTGCCAAAAACCGACCGAAACCACGGTTGTTTTGTGAGCTTTTTGATGTTTGGGGGATAGATTTCATGGGTCCATTTCCCCAATCCAACGGTTATCTTTACATATTGGTGTGTGTGGATTACATGTCAAAATGGGTGGAGGCAGTTCCTACAAGGGATGCCAACTCCAAAACGGTGATAGAGTTTCTCAAAAAGAATATCTTTCAGCGTTTTGGAGTCCCTAAAGCCATCATAAGTGATAGGGGCTCCCATTTTAACAACAAATACATGGAAAACCTGTTGAAAAATTACCATGTACAACACCGTATGTCTACCGCTTACCATCCCCAAACGAATGGACAAGCCGAAATCTCAAACAAAGAAATAAAATCAATCCTTGAGAAAGTGGTTAATCCCTCTCGCAAGGATTGGAGTCAAAGGCTTGGGGATGCGCTTTGGGCCTACAGGACCGCGTACAAAACACCAATAGGTATGACACCATTTAAACTTGTGTATGGTAAAAGTTGTCACTTA
Organism: Juncus effusus; assembly: GCA_027726005.1. Taxonomy (NCBI): domain Eukaryota; kingdom Viridiplantae; phylum Streptophyta; class Magnoliopsida; order Poales; family Juncaceae; genus Juncus; species Juncus effusus. Next base: position 4,944,391 of record CM050890.1, on the reverse strand, counting down.
CCTGTTGAAATAGAGCATAAAGCATATTGGGCAATTAAAAACGTAAATTGTGAATACCCAAAAGACGCGGGAATGCGTAAATTACAAATTCAAGAGTTGGAGGAAATTAGAATTGAAGCATACGACAACTCTCGAATTTATAAAGAAAAGTTAGTCACCTATCATGACAAGATAATTAAGAGAAAAGAATTCAAAGTGGGAGATAAAGTCTTGTTATTCAATTCTCGATTGAGATTACATCCCGAGAAATTGAAGAGTAGGTGGATAGGGCCTTTTGAAATAACAAATATTTTGCCCTTTGGAGTCTTTGAAATTTGTAGTAAAAAGAATGGCGCGTTCAAAGTCAATGGGCACCGACTCAAGGCGTTTTACGAAAATCACGACACCAGGTGGCTAGACGAGCAAGCGTTCGGCGAGTACCCGAGCGGGGAAGGTACGAACAAATGAGAAAACATGCGTCGAGCTCAAGACGTAAAACAAGGGCGCTTGACGAGAGGCAACTCGTCGTGTCAGGTCGTATTTTTCCTTTCTTTATTTTATTTTTCTTCTTTTTACAAAACTCTCTTTCACACTTAAACAATTGCTACGCAAAAGTGTAAGTGTGGTGGGGGAGGTTTTGCATAAAACCCCAATAATTTTTCCAATTTCCACAAATGTCTCATTTTTGAACTTTTTGTTTGAGGACAAACAAAGGTTTAAGTGTGGTGGGGTGGTTTTGTGCAAAACCAAGTTTTGTTTTCTTGTAAAAATGTAAAAATTCATAAAAACTGAAAAAATAAAAAAAATAAAAAAAAAATTTCAAAAACAACAACAAAACTCATAAATACCATAAAAATTTAAATTTTACCTTCCTTCGTTCATTTTTGTTTGTTTTTAAATAAAATTTTGTATGTTGTAAAAGCGCGAACATTAAAATGAAAAGTAAAAGGTTTGTGAAATGGAAATATTTTAAAACTAAACCCTCTCAGGCAAAATTTTGAAATCACTTAGGGTTTTGGAAAATGATGAAAAAATTTGAAAATTCAAAAAGAGATTAATTATCATCATGAATGCCATATTTTGCACCTCATCCCATCTATAATATCCATTTAAAATCCATTAAGCGTTTCGAAAATTCATAAATATTTCACTTGCCCCTTTAATGAAATTATAAATCGTTTTCTTTAAAGTAATGCTATGATTAAAACTTTTGAGAAATCAAACCTTACTTTTAACACCACTAGTTTCGCGAAATTTTTCTAACTCAACCTATCTTTCATGACATAGCTAATGACTCGTATGTCCATCTCTAATTTTCACACTAAAAGCAAGTGACCGAAATCGTAACCTGTTATCCCTTCACAAAAAAAGAATTCAAAAATGTGAAAAATTATTTTTAAACCCTTGAAGAAGAAAATTTTTACATATCCGCAATAGAAAATGAAGGATTTTTGTACGTGCATAGCACAGCTTGTCTTTTGATAACATGAGTGGATAGCATACAAACCTTTACGTGTTTATAAAAGAGAAAGTTGAGTTAGTTGGAACTTTTGGGGTAATTTGTATAAATTCACCATTTTAAATTTAGGGGGAGAAAGTATCAAAAATGAAATTAGGGCATTGCTTTTTGGAAAAAGGTTCGTATTTGAAGGATTGGGGAATTTTAAATAAATTTGAATTTGAAATTATTAATGGATAATCATCGACCCTCGTGTATTATTATAATAATCAAATATTAGTATATAACATTCATGGCAATAACTAAATCTCTTTTCAAAACACTTAAAACTGATTCTAAAAACCCTAAGACTTGATTTTATTTACGCTTGAGGGCAAGCTTGGTTTAAGTGTGGTGGAATTTGTAATGTGTATTTTTATACACATTTTTAGGGTTTTTATCATCTCAAATTCAATCATAATTCACATCAAATATATGAAAAATACTCATAATTCATAAAACATAATTTGAAACCTCTTAATACATTTTTGTGTGATTTTACAGGCGAAAAGGCCATAAAATGAAGAATTGGACCAAAACGCAAATAATGGGCCAAAGATGGCCAACTAAAAACCTCAAACACTCTACAAAAAATTCCCCAAACTTTTACGACAATTCAAAAACCTTCTACAACCAAATCAAACCGAGCCAAACGCCAAAAATCGCCAAGTTGACCAAAAGTCAACTTCTCCAAAATGGGTCAAACGGTATACCAAAACGAAGAGCTCGACGAAACGAACCCAACGATACAATCGTCGCGATCAGAAACCTTCTAGAACTCTCAGAATCACCAATTGAAAATCAGGTCAAACTGGTCAAAGTCAACGGTTGACCAGGTCAAATCCGTCTCCTTCGACATCCAAATTCTGAAATTTTGCTCGAAACTGAACAAACCGGCCAGCCATGGATTCAGCATGACGAGAGGAACATGCCGGTGCCATTATCCGGTCTTGAAAGGTCCGGCGATCGCCGGAATCCGGCCAAAACAGGTTCCAAAAACGGACCGAAACCATGGTTGATCTGCCGTGCCATCCACCATCATCCATTCGAGCCAAAACCGATCTCATTCTCTTCTCCATCGTCTACCCTTTCTAACCGTATGAAGAACTCATTGAATGATGCGAAATCGAGCGAGAAATCCGTGTTTGCGTAATCTGTTCGACGAAATCCTCAATGAACTTTTCAAACTGGATGATCCAACGGTCGAAATTTCGGCAGGGTGATGAATTCGATCGGCCTTCTCGCATTTTTCTCACACAGCGATGATGTTTGACGAGTTGAATAGCTTCACTGGGGTCTCTGAATGGATTCCGAAGCCTCAATTCGATAGGAAAACAACTTGAAACCTCGTTTTGATTCACGATTTTGCGTTCTGATGGTTATTTTCGCTGAGTTCGGTTAATGGCGGAAACTCATGAATTAAGGGAAGAATTGACGCATCAAACGCGACGCAGAGCATCGTGGGGACTTGAGGAACGAAGCCTGAACGCTAGAATGAACTGCTGCGGCTTAGAGAGCAAGGTTTGAGCTTGAACAGTCATCAATGGCGGAAGAAGCTGAAACGAGCTTCAGAATGACCAAACTCAGCGAATTCTCAACCATTTGTTGAGCTTCAAAGCCCTGTGGATTCGTGATGACGAGAGAAAGACATTGGAGGTGAGAATTGAAGCTAAAGTGAGATGTACGCTCGAGTCTATCACGGAGTTGAGGAAACGGGTGAAACCAAGGCAGAACCCGATCAGGAATCAGATCCGAAACCCACAGCTGCGAAATAAAAACTCGTCAGAAGGTTATTTCAGGACTAAACGGAAACTCACAAGCCACAAAAGATCGAAGCAACCCTCATTCAAAACTCAGTGACAAATCTCACTCTGAAATGACCCATTTCACGCGCATTTCGACCCGTTCCGCCATAAAAGATCGAAAGGACATTCAAAAACTCAGCGCCATACTGAAGAATAGCACGCGACTCGTTTCACGCGATCTATGACCCGTTGCAACTCAGCGAACCCATGTAGGGACCACTGTCAGTGACTCAACGAATTCAACCGCTCGCGCGTTTAAACTTCAGATCGAAATCTGATCGTTCCGCCAAAAACAGAGTGAAAAATTCAACCGCCCAAAACCGGATCAAACCTCAACCAAATTCAACGAAATTTTGACCAGATCTTCAGTACACAACCCTTGATCCGCCTGAACCAATCACAAGCCTCGGTTCAGTCCCTATCATCCTCTCCATTCAAAACAGGCCATTAGACTCTCAAGTCCAATTCGGTCTATAAAACATGCCTCAAGCCTCTTCAATCAAGACACCACTCTCCATTCATCTTTTCTAACCTCTAGAATCTCCATTAATGAGTTTCAAGCTTTCTTGAACTCTAATTTTCGTTTTTGAGTGAAAACGCGCAATTCGGGGCTGATTTGGGGAAAATTCGAATCGGTAAATTCTAGCTTGGATCGAGGCGCAATTGGAGCTTCAAATCGACTCGAGGGAGCTACCGGCTGGATCTCCAACTCTCGGTTTAGTCCAATTCTCCTTAAATAATTAGATTTGAATTTTAGATCACAAGAACTCAATTTTGTAATAATCATGATGAAATCTTGTCAAACTCTTGTTCTTGTGAATATGTGTGAGTAAATCTAGATAGGGAGGGGAATTTGTGATTTGTATACATGAAATCTTGCTTTATAATCTTGTAATTTTGCTGAATTTTGATGAATAGTCATAAACACACATATTTTTGAATGAATTGGGGAAAAATTGCTTAGGTTAGTATTTTTCTTCAATTAATCTATTAAATCTAGAGTTTATTCGCTTGTTAATCATCTGAAACACTTAGCTTAGTATTTTGTGTGATTAATTTGGAGTTGTGATTGATTTAAATCAAGTTTTGTTTTGAAATGGCTGTTTTAGAATAAACTAGTTTTTGAGTCAATTTCTTGAGTAATCTTAGCTTAGATTGCTCAAACCCATCATCTAAATCTGACAAATTATACAATTAGTGATTAATGATTGTTACACATCATAAATTTCCTATAAATCCCTATTTTTAAACCGAAAAATCAAACCCTAATCCAGTTTCTGTCTTGCTGCTGTTCTTTCTCTCTTTTTCAGTAATTTTTCCTTAATTTCGTGTCATATTCAAACCAGAAAAATTAAATAAACATTTTTACAATTCAGACCTCATTTAGTAGATAATTTTCAAATCAAATTTTGCCCAATTCCGATTTATAATTTGTGAGATATTAATTTTCTAAGTTTGTAATATTTCTGTTTTTGAACTTTCTGTCCAGATTCACTGTTTCTTATCTTCTGAATTTTTAAAAATATAAAAATAAATAATAAAAATCCAAAAATAGTCCTACTTGAAGTTATTTGAAGTGTAGAGTCAAAATATGAATTTTAAAAGAGTAGTTGTTAAAACAGATTAGGAGATATAACAGTTTTTGTGAGTGCTGGTCTGTCAGAATCAGTTTCTGATCCAGATCTGGAATTTCATTATAAATCTCAAACTACAAAACACAATTCTACAAAAATTTAACAACTAATCCAGAACTTGATAATTGAATTTATGTACAAATTTTGGGATTTTTTAAGCATTGGTGAATTTTCTATAATTTTCTGAACTTGCTGCTCAACCGATTTTAAATTTGAAATAAGTTCTGGACTGAACGGCAAATATCTCGAAATTCTTGAATAAACTAATAATACCAGTAAAAGACCACATCATAGATTTCTCTTTCTAGTTTCCTACAGTATTTTGTGTGTTGGATTCGGATTTTATTTTGACTAGTTACGAATTAAATCACTAAAGTGTGACGTGCTGAATTTTTGAAACAAAACTGATATTTGAATTTGAACTTAGAAATTTACCTAATAAACATTGAATTAAAAGATTTTGCACTAGAAATAAATCATTGAGATTAGTTAATTCTTGAGGCCACACCTCCTTGTGTTCGACCCCTAAAACTCGTTACCACTCATACTCGTAATTGATTAATAGGGAAATATAAATTGTTTTGTTAAATTGTGTGAAATTCAACGACGGTTTTACGCGATTTACAAAAACATGGCTAAATTTTTCGTAAAGAATATACTAAATTATTCAAATGCAAACAAAAATTTGTGTTCGTTTGAAAATATTTCTCCACAATCTTTGTTTGCCCCTAATACTCATGTTTTATGCGTTTATTCGCTCGTTTCATGCTAAAAAATTCGGCTAGATTTTTCGTAAAGGATTATAGTGAATACTGAATTATTCAAATGCAAATCAAAATTTGACCTCCAAAATCTTTGTATTTACCGAAAGCTCATGTTTCAAGCGTTTGTTTGCTCGTTTCATGCAATAAAGACTTGGCTAAATTTTTCGTAAAGAATATACTATATTATTCAAATGCAAACAAAAATTTATTTTTCATTTTAAAATATTTCTCCACAATCCTTTTTTGCACCTAAAACTCAAGTTTCGTGCGTTTGTTTACTCGTTTCATTCAAAACAAAACTCGGATAGATGAACACAAATTTTGGTTTCCAATTGAATAATTTAGTATTTACTTTCATTCTTTACGAAAAATCTATCCGAGTTTTTTTTGAATGAAATGAGGAAACAAACGCATGAAACTTGAGTTTTAGGTGCAAAAAAACATTGTGGAGAAATATTTTAAAATGAAAACAAATTTTTGTTTGCATTTGAATAATATAGTATATTCTTTACGAAAAATTTAACCATGTTTTTATTGCATCAAGCGAGCAAACAAACGCTTGAAACATGAGTTTTCGGTAAAAACAAAGATTTTGGCGCTGAAATTTTGATTTGCATTTGAATAATTCAGTATTCACTATAATCCTTTACGAAAATCTAGCCGAGTTTTTTAGCACGAAACGAGCGAACAAACACATGAAACATGAGTTTTAGGGCCAAACAAAGATTGTGGAGAAATATTTTAAAATGAACACAAATTTTCTTTTGCATTTGAATAATTTAGTATTTACTATCATTCTTTTCGAGAAATCTATCCGAATTTTTTCTGAATCAAACGAGCAAACAAACGCACGAAACATGAGTTTTAGGTGCAAACAAAGATTACGGAGAAATATTTTAAAATGAAAAATTTTTTTTGTTTGTATTTGAATAATTTAGTATTTATTATCATTCTTTACGAAAATTCTATCCGAGATTTTTTGAACGAAACAACCAAACAAACGCAAGAAACTTGAGTTTTAGGTGCAAAAAAAGATTGTGGAGAAATATTTTAAAATGAACAAAAAATTTCGGTTTGCATTTGAATAATTTAGTATTTACTATCATTCTTTACGAAAAAGCTATCCGAGTTTTTTTTTGAATGAAACGACCAAACAAACGCATGAAACTTGAGTTTTAGGTGCAACAAAAGATTGTGGAGAAATATTTTAAAATGAACAAAAATTTTGGATTCCAATTGAATAATTTAGTATTTACTATCATTCTTTACGAAAAATCTATCCGAGTTTTTTTTTTGAATGAAACGACCAAACAAACGCATGAAACTTGAGTTTTAGGTGCAAAAAAATATTGTGGAGAAATATTTTAAAATGAAAACAAATTTTGGTTTGCATTTGAATAATTTAGTACATTCTTGACGAAAAATTTAGCCAAGTTTTTGTCGCATGAAACGACCAAACAAACGCTTGAAACAAGAGTTTTCGGTAAAAACAAAAGATTTTGGACCTCAAATTTTGATTTGCATTTGAATAATTCAGTATTCACCATAATTCTTACGAAAAATCTAGCCGAATTTTTTTGCATGAAACGAGCGAACAAATGCATGAAACATGTATTTTAGGGGCAAACAAAGATTGTGGAGAAATATTTTAAAATGAACACAAATTTTCTTTTGCATTTGAATAATTTAGTATTTACTATCATTCTTTTCGAGAAATCTATCCGAATTTTTTCTGAATCAAACGAGCAAACAAACGCACGAAACATGAGTTTTAGGGACAAACAAAGATTGTTGAGAAATTTTTTAAAATGAACACAAATTTTGATTTGCATTTAAATAATTTAGTATTTACTATTATTCTTTACGAGAAATCTATCCGAATTTTTTTTGAATCAAACCAGCAAACAAACGCACGAAACATGAGTCTTAGGTACAAACAAAGATTGTGGAGAAATATTTTAAAATGAACACAAATTTTGGTCTGCATTTGATTAATTTAGTATATTCTTTACGAAAAATCTAGCCGAGTTTTTTAGCACGAAACGAGCGAAGAAACGCATGAAACATGAGTATTAGGGGCAAATAAAGATTGTGGAGAAATATTTTAAAATGAACACAAATTTTTGTTTGCATTTGAATAATTTAGTATTTACTATCATTCTTTACGAGAAATCTATCCGAATTTTTTTTGAATCAAACGAGCAAACAAATGCACGAAACATGACTTTTAGGTGTAAACAAAGATTATGGAGAAATATTTTAAAATGAACACAAATTTTTGTTTGCAGTTGAATAATTTAGTATTTATTATCATTCTTTACGATAAATCTAGGCGAGTTTTTGACAATGAAACGAGTGAACAAACGCATGAAAAATGAGTTTCAGGGGCAAACAAAGATTGTGGAAAAATAATTTAAATTGAACAAAAAATTTGGGTTTGCATTTGATTAATTTAGTACTTACTACCGTTCCTTATGAACAATCATTCTCAATTATTTTTGAATGAAACGAGCAAACAAACCCAAGAAACATGAGTTTTAGGTGCAAACAAAGATTACGAAGAAATATTTTAAAATGAACAAAAATTTTTGTTTGTATTTGAATAATTTAGTATTTATTATCATTCTTTACGAAAATTCTATCCGAGTTTTTTTGAATGAAACGACCAAACAAACGCAAGAAACTTGAGTTTTAGGTGCAAAAAAAGATTGTGGGGAAATATTTTAAAATGAACAAAAAATTTCGGTTTGCATTTGAATAATTTAGTATTTACTATCATTCTTTACGAAAAAGGTATCCGAGTTTTTTTTTGAATGAAACGACCAAACAAACGCATGAAACTTGAGTTTTAGGTTCAACAAAAGATTGTGGAGAAATATTTTAAAATGAACACAAATTTTGGTTTCCAATTGAATAATTTAGTATTTACTTTCATTCTTTACGAAAAATCTATCCGAGTTTTTTTTGAATGAAATGTGGAAACAAACGCATGATACTTGAGTTTTAGGTGCAAAAAAATATTGTGGAGAAATATTTTTAAATGAAGACAAATTTTGGTTTGCATTTGAATAATTTAGTACATTCTTGACGAAAAATTTAGCCAAGTTTTTGTTGCATGAAACGACCAAACGAACGCTTGAAACATGAGTTTTCGGTAAAAACAAAAGATTTTGGAGCTCAAATTTTGATTTGCATTTGAACAATTCTGTATTCACTATAATTCTTACGAAAAATCTAGCCGAGTTTTTTAGCATGAAACGAGCGAACAAATGCAAGAAACATGTATTTTAGGGGCAAACAAAATTGTGGAGAAATATTTTAAAATGAACACAAATTTTCTTTTGCATTTGAATAATTTAGTATTTACTATCATTCTTTTGGAGAAATCTATCCGAATTTTTTCTGAATCAAACGAGCAAACAAACGCACGAAACATGAGTTTTAGGGACATACAAAGATTGTTGTGAAATTTTTTAAAATGAACAAAAATTTTGATATGCATTTAAATAATTTAGTATTTACTATTATTCTTTACGAGAAATCTATCGGAATTTTTTTTGAATCAAACTAGCAAACAAATGCACGAAACATGAGTTTGAGGAGCAACCAAAGATTGTGGAGAAATATTTTAATATGAAAACAAATTTTAGTTTGCATTTGAATAATTTAGTATTAACTATCATTCTTTACGAAAAATCTATCTGAGTTTTTTTTTGAATTAAACTAGCAAACAAACGCATGAAACTTGAGTTTTAGATGCAAAAACGGATTGTGGAGAAATATTTTAAAATGAAAACACATTTTGGTTTGCATTTGAATAATTTAGTATATTCTTTACGAAAAATGTAGCCCAATTTTTATTGCATGAAACGAGCAAACAAACGCTTGAAACATGAGTTTTCGATAAAAACAAAGATTTTTGTGCTCAAATTTTGATTTGCATTTGAATAATTCAGTATTCACTATAATTCTTTACGAAAAATCTAGCCGAGTTTTTTAGCATGAAACGAGCGAACAAACGCATGAAACATGAGTTTTAGGGAGAAAGAAATATTGTTCAGAAATACTTTAAAACGAACACAAATTTGGGTTTGCATTTGAATAATGTAGTATTTACTATCATTCTTTACGAGAAATCTATCCGAATTTTTTTTTGAATGAAATATGGAAACAAACGCATCAAACTTGAGTTTTAGGTGCAAAAAAATGTTGTGGAGATATATTTTAAAATAAAAACAAATTTTGGTTTGCATTTGAATAATTTAGTACATTCTTGACGAAAAATTTAGCCAAGTTTTGTTGCATGAAACGACCAAACAAACGCTTGAAACATGCGTTTTCGGTAAAAACAAAAGATTTTGGAGCTCAAATTTTGATTTGCATTTGAATAATTCAGTATTCACTATAATTCTTACGAAAAATCTAGCCGAGTTTTTTAGCATGAAACGAGCGAACAAATACATGAAACATGTGTTTTAGGGGCAAAGATTGTGGAGAAATATTTTAATATGAACACAAATTTTAGTTTGTATTTGAATAATTCAGTATTTACTATCATTCTTTACGAAAAATCTTTCTGAGTCTTTTTTGAATGAAACGAGCAAACAAAGGCATGAAACATGAGTTTTAGATGCAAAAAAGTATCGTGGAGAAATATTTTAAAATGAAAACAAAATTTGGTTTGCATTTGAATAATTTAGTATATTTTTTACGAAAAATCTAGCCAACTTTTTTAGCACGAAACGAGCGAAGAAACGCATGAAACATGAGTTTTAGGGGCAAATAAAGATTGTGGAAAAATATTTTAAAATGAACACATATTTTTGTTTGCATTTGATTAATTTAGTATTTACTATCATTCTTTACGAGAAATCTATCCGAATGTTTTTTGAATCAAACGAGCAAAGAAATGCACGAAACATGACTTTTAGGTGTAAACAAAGATTATGGAGAAATATTTTAAAATGAACACAAATTTTTGTTTGGAGTTGAATAATTTAGTATTTACTATCATTCTTTACGATAAATCTAGGCGAAATTTTTTACAATGAAACGAGTGAATAAAGGCACGAAAAATGAGTTTTAGGGGCAAACAAAGATTGTGGAAAAATATTTTAAATTGAACAAAAAATTTGGGTCTGAATTTGAATAATTTAGTACTTACTACCGTTCCTTATGAAAAATCATTCTCAATTATTTTTGAATGGCACGAGCAAACAAACGCACGAAACATGAGTTTTTGGTGCAAACAAAGATTATGGAGAAATATTTTAAAATGAACAAAAATTTTTGTTTGTATTTGAATAATTTAGTATTTATTATCATTCTTTACGAAAAATCTATCCGAGATTTTTTTGAATGAAACGACCAAACAAACGCAAGAAACTTGAGTTTTAGGTGCAAAAAAAGATTGTGGAGAAATATTTTAAAATGAACACAAAATTTCGGTTTGCATTTGAATAATTTAGTATTTACTATCATTCTTTACGAAAAATCTATCCGAGTTTTTTTTTGAATGAAATGACCAAATAAAGGCATGAAACTTGAGTTTTAGGTGCAACAAAAGATTGTGGAGAAATATTTTAAAATGAACACAAATTTTGGTTTCCAATTGAATAATTTAGTATTTACTTTCATTCTTTACGAAAAATCTATCACAGTTTTTTTTGAAGGAAATGTGGAAACAAACGCATGAAACTTGAGTTTTAGGTGCAAAAAAATATTGTGGAGAAATATTTTAAAATGAAAACAAATTTTGGTTTGCATTTGAATATTTTAGTACATTCTTGACGAAAAATTTAGCCGAGTTTTTGTTGCATGAAACAACCAAACAAACGCTTGAAACATGAGTTTTCGGTAAAAACAAAAGATTTTGGAGCTCAAATTTTGATTTGCATTTGAATAATTCAGTATTCACTATAATTCTTACGAAAAATCTAGCCGAGTTTTTTAGAATGAAACGAGCGAACAAATGCATGAAACATGTGTTTTAGGGGCAAACAAAGATTGCGGAGAAATATTTTAAAATGAAAACAAATTTTGGTTTGCATTTGAATAATTTAGTATATTTTTTACGAAAAATCTAGCCGAGTTTTTTAGTATGAAACGAGCGAAGAAACGCATGAAACATGAGTTTTAGGGGCAAATAAAGATTGTGGAGAAATATTTTAAAATGAACACAAATTTTTGGTTGCATTTGAATAATTTAGTATTTACTATCATTCTTTACGAGAAATCTATCCGAATTTTTCTTGAATCAAACGAGCAAACAAATGCACGAAACATGACTTTTAGGTGTAAACAATGATTATGGAGAAATATTTTAAAATGAACACAAATTTTTGTTTGTAGTTGAATAATTTAGTATTTATTATCATTCTTTACGATAAATCTAGGCGAGTTTTTTTACAATGAAACGAGTGAACAAACGCATGAAAAATGAGTTTTAGGAGCAAATAAAGATTGTGGAAAAATATTTTAAATTGAACAAAAAATTTGGGTCTGCATTTGAATAATTTAGTACTTTCTGCCGTTCCTTATGAAAAATCATTCTCAATTATTTTTGAATGAAACGAGCAAACAAACGCACGAAACATGAGTTTTAGGTGGAAACAAAGATTATGGACAAAATATTTTAAAATGAACAAAATTTTTTGTTTGTATTTGAGTAATTTAGTATTTATTATCATTCTTTTCGAAAAATCTATCCGAGATTTTTTTGAATGAAACGACCAAACAAACGCAAGAAACTTGATTCTTAGGTGCAAAAAAAGATTGTCGAGAAATATTTTAAAATGAACAAAAAATTTCGGTTTGCATTTGAATAATTTAGTATTTACTATCATTCTTTACGAAAAAGCTATCCGAGTTTTTTTTTGAATGAAACGACCAAACAAACTAATGAAACTTGAGTTTTAGGTGCAACAAAAGATTGTGGAGAAATATTTTAAAATGAACACAAATTTTGGTTTCCAATTGAATAATTTAGTATTTACTATCATTCTTCACGAAAAATCTATCCGAGTTTTTTTTGAAGGAAATGTGGAAACAAACGCATGAAACTTGAGTTTTAGGTGCAAAAAATTATTGTGAAGAAATATTTTAAAATGAAAACAAATTTTGGTTTCCATTTGAATAATTTAGTACATTCTTGACGAAAAATTTAGCCAGGTTTTTGTTGCATGAAATGACCAAACAAACGCTTGAAACATGAGTTTTCGGTAAAAACAAAAGATTTTGGAGCTCAAATTTTGATTTGCATTTGAATAATTTAGTATTCACTATAATTCTTACGAAAAATCTAGCCGAGTTTTTTAGCATGAAACGAGCGAACAAATGCATGAAACATGTATTTTAGGGGCAAACAAAGATTGTGGAGAAATATTTTAAAATGAACACAAATTTTCTTTTGCATTTGAATAATTTAGTATTTACTATCATTCTTTTCGAGAAATCTATCCGAATTGTTTCTGAATCAAACGAGCAAACAAACGCACGAAACATGTGTTTTAGGGACAAACAAAGATTGTGGAGAAATATTTTAAAATGAACACAAATTTTGGTTTGCATTTGAATAATTTAGTATTTACTATCATTCTTTACGAAAAATCTATCCGAGTTTTTTTTTTGAATGAAATGTGGAAACAAACGCATGAAACTTGAGTTTTTGGTGCAAAAAAATATTGTGCAGAAATATTTTAAAATGAAAACAAGTTTTGGTTTCCATTTGAATAATTTAGTATCTTCTTGACGAAAAATTTAGCCGAGTTTTTGTTGCATGAAACGACCAAACAAACGCTTGAAACATGAGTTTTCGGTAAAAACAAAAGATTTTGGAGCTCAAATTTTGATTTGCATTTGAATAATTCAGTATTCACTATAATTCTTACGAAAAATTTAGCCGAGTTTTTTAGCATGAAACGAGCGAACAAATGCATGAAACATGTGTTTTAGGAGGAAACAAAGATTGTGGAGAAATATTTTAAAATGAACACAAATTTTCTTTTGCATTTGAATAATTTAGTATTTACTATCATTCTTATCGAGAAATCTATCCGAGTTTTTTTTGAATGAAACGACCAATCAAATGCATGAAACTTGACTTTTAGGTGCAAAAAAAGATTGTGGAGAAATATTTTAAAATGCACAAAAAATTTCGGTTTGCATTTGATTAATTTAGTATTTACTATCATTCTTTACGAAAAATCTATCCGAGTTTTTTTTTGAATGAAACGACCAAACAAAAGAATGAAACTTGAGTTTTAGGGACAAACAAAGATTGTTCAAAAATACTTTAAAATGAAAACAAATTTTGGTTTGCATTTGAATAATTTAGTATTTACTATCATTCTTTACGAAAATTCTATCCGAGTATTTTTTTTGAATGAAATGTGGAAACAAACGCATGAAACTTGAGTTTTAGGTGCAAAAAAGGATTGTGGAGTAATATTTTAAAATGAAAACAAATTTTGGTTTGCATTTGAATAATTTAGTACATTCTTGACGAAAAATTCAGCCAAGTTTTTATTGCATGAAACGAGCAAACAAACGCTTGAAACATGAGTTTTCGGTAAAAACAAAGATTTATGTGCTCAAATTTTGATTTGCATTTGAATAATTCAGTATTCACTATAATTCTTTACAAAAAATCTAGCCGAGTTTTTTAGCATGAAACGAGCGAAGAAACGCATGAAACATGAGTTTTAGGGGCAAATAAAGATTGTGGAGAAATATTTTAAAATGAACACAAATTTTTGTTTGCATTTGAATAATTTAGTATTTACTATCATTCTTTACGAGAAATATATCCGAATTTTTTTTCAATCAAACGAGCAAACAAATGCACGAAACATGACTTTTGGGTGTAAACAAAGATTATGGAGAAATATTTTAAAATGAACACAAATTTTTGTTTGCAGTTGAATAATTTAGTATTTATTATCATTCTTTACGATAAATCTAGGCGAGTTTTTTTACAATGAAACAAGTGAAGAAACACATGAAGAATGAGTTTTAGGGGCAAACAAAGATTGTGGAAAAATATTTTAAATTGAACAAAAAATTTGGGTTTGCATTTGAATAATTTAGTATTTACTATCGTTCTTTATGAAAAATCATTCCCCGTTATTTTTGAATGAAACGAGCAAACAAACGCACGAAACATGAGTTTTTGGTGCAACCAAAGATTATGGAGAAATATTTTAAAATGAACAGAAATTTTGGTTTGTATTTGAATAATTTAGTATTTATTATCATTCTTTACGAAAAATCTATCCGGGTTTGTTTTGAATGAAACGTCCAAACAAACGCAGGAAACTTGAGTTTTAGGTGCAAAAAAAGATTGTGGAGAAATATTTTAAAATGAAAAAAAAATTTATGTTTGCATTTGAATAATTTAGTATTTACTATCATTATTTACGAAAAAGCTATCCGAGTTTTTTTCTGAACGAAACGACCAAACAAACGAATGAAATTTGAGTTATAGGTGCAAAAAAAGATTGTGGAGAAATATTTTAAAATGAACACAAATTTTGGTTTCCATTTGAATAGTATTTACTATCATTCTTTATGAAAAATTTTGGCGAGTTTTTTTAGAATGAAACGAGTGAACAAACGCGTGAAAAATGAGTTTTAGGGACAAACAAAGATTGTGGAGAAATAACTTAAAATGAACAAAAAATTTCGGTTTGCATTTGAAGAATTTAGTATTTACTATCATTCTTTACGAAAATTCTATTCGTATTTTTTTTGAATGAAACGAGCAAACAAACGCATGAAACTTGAGTTTTAGGTGCAAAAAAAATTGTGGAGAAATATTTTAAAGTGAAAACAAATTTCGGTTTGCATTTGAATAATTCAGCCAAGTTTTTATTGCATGAAACGAGCAAACAAACGCTTGAAACATTAGTTTTCGGAAAAGTTTTGGAGCTCAAATTTTGATTTGCATTTGAATAATTCAGTATTCACTATAATCCGTTACGAAAAATCTAGCCGAGTTTTTTAGCATGAAACGAGCGAACAAACACATGAATCATGAGTTTTAGGGACTAACAAAGATTGTTGAGAAATACTTTAAAACGAACACAAATTTTGTTTTGCATTTGAATAATTTAGTACTTACTATTATTGTTTACGAGAAATCTATCCGAATTTTTTTTGAATCAAACCAGCAAACAAACGCACGAAACATGAGTTTTAGGTGCAACCAAAGATTGTGGAGAAATATTTTAATATGAACACAAATTTTAGTTTGCATTTGAATAATTTAGTATTTACTATCATTCTTTACGAAAAATCTATCTGAGTTTTTTTTGGAATGAAACGAGCAAACAAACGCATGAAACATGAGTTTTATACGCAAAAAAGGATTGTGGACAAATATTTTAAAATGAAAAGAAATTTTGGTTTGCATTTGAATAATTTAGTATATTCTTTACGAAAAATCTAGCCGAGTTTTTTAGCATGAAACGAGCGAAGAAACGCATGAAACAAGAGTTTTAGGGGCAAATAGAGATTGTGGAGAAATATTTTCAAGTGAACACAAATTTTTGTTTGCGTTTGAATAATTTAGTATTTACTATCATTCTTTACGAGAAATATATCCGAATTTTTTTTGAATCAAACGAGCAAACAAATGCACGAAACATGACTTTTAGGTGTAAACAAATATTATGGAGAAATATTTTGTTGAATATTCTCCTTGTTGTTCACTAAAAGATGTTCCTAGCGAATTTTGCATATCGGACCCATATTCAGATAGAAATTTTTTTTTTATGCTGTCCAGATTTAGCCTAGGGGAGAGAGAACAGATTTATCAACTTTTTCGTCAAATCTCATCAGACGTGAAGAGTAGGAAAAGATAGTTTTTTCATGTCTTGAGGAGATAGAAAAAGGAATGTGTCAAGGATAGCTCCCGCAGTTGAAGAGTTCCTTAAATTACCACGGCTCGGTCCGAAACAACTTATGTTCTTTTCTCTGACACCAACTTTGAACGCTTGGAACTCTCTATGTTTTTATCGAATTCCCAGATTTCTTTTTGTAAAATATTCTCCTTGTTATCGACTAAAAGATGTTCTGAGCGAATTTTGCATATCGGACCCATATTTAGAAAGAAAATGATTTTTCGTTATGATGTCCAGATTCAGCCAAGGGGAGAGAGAACAGATTTCTCAACTTTTTCGTCAAATCTCATCACACGTGAGGGGTAGGAAAAGGATAGGTTATTGTTATTTTGCATGTCTTGAGGGATAGAAAAAAGAATGTGTCAAGAATAGCTCCCGTAGTTCTAGAGTTCCTTAAATTACCACGGGTTGGTCCGAAACAACTTATGTTTTTTTCTCTGACACAAACTTTGAATGCTTAGATCTCTCAAAGTTTTTATCCAATTGCCAGATTTCGTTTTGTACAGT
This sequence comes from Juncus effusus, assembly GCA_027726005.1. Taxonomy (NCBI): domain Eukaryota; kingdom Viridiplantae; phylum Streptophyta; class Magnoliopsida; order Poales; family Juncaceae; genus Juncus; species Juncus effusus. The sequence continues at coordinate 4,927,303 of CM050890.1, read as the reverse complement.
ATTCGCCTTGTTGTCGACTAACAAATTTTCTTAGGGAATTTTGCGTATTGGACCCATATTCAGATAGAAAATGATTTTTTGTTCTGCTGTCCTGATACGGCCAAGGGGAGAGAGAACATATTTATCCACTTTTTATTGAAATCTCATCACACATGAGGGGTAGAAAAAGATAGGTCATTGTTATTTTGCATGTCTTGAGGAGATAGAAAAAAGAATGAGCCAAGAATAGCGCTCGTAATTGAAGATATCCTTAAATTATCACGGGTTGGTCAGAAACAGCTTATGTTTTTTTCTCTAACTCCAACTCTAAATGCTTGGATCTGTCAAAGATTTTATCCAATTGCCAGATTTTGTTTGTAGAATATTCGCTTTGTTGTCGAATAACAAATGTTCGTAGGGAATTTTGCGTATTGGACCCATATTCAGATAGAAAATGATTTTTTCTTCTGCTGTCTTGATTCGGTCAAGGGGAGAGAACATATTTATCAACTTTTTATTCAAATCTCATAACACGTGAGGGGTAGGAAAAGATAGATCATTGCTGTTTTGCATGTCCTGAGGAGATAGAAAAAAGAATGTGTCAAGAATAGCTCCCGTAGTTGAAGAGTTCCTTAAATTACTACGGGTTGGTCAGAAACAACTTATGTTTTTTTCTCTGACACCAACTTTGAATGCTTGGATCTCTCTAAGTGTTTATCGAATTGCCAGATTTCTTTTTGTAGAATATTCTCCTTGTTGTCGACTAAAAGATGTTCTTAGCGAATTTTGCATATTGGACCCGTATTCAGATAAAAAATGATTTTTTGTTATGCTGTCCAGATTCAGCCAAGGGGAGAGAGAACATATTTATCAACTTTTTCGTGAAATCTCATCGGACGTGAGGGGTAGGAAAAGATAGGTTATTGTTATTTAGCATGTCTTGAGGAGATAGAGAAAATATTGAGCCAAGAATAGCGCCCGTAGTTGAAGAGATCCTTAAATTTCCACGGGCTGGTCAGAAACAGCTTATGTTTTTTTCTCTAACTCCGACTCTGAACGCTTCGATCTCTCTAAGTTTTTATCCAATTGCCAGATTTCTTTTGTAGAATATTCGCCGTGTTGTCGATTAACTGATGTTCCTAGCGAATTTTGCATATTGGACCCATATTAAAATAGAAAATGATTTTTTGTTATGATGTCCAGATTCAGCCAAGGGGAGAGAGAACATATTTATCAACTTTTTCGTCAAATCACATGACACGTGAGGGGTCGGAAAAGATAGGTTATTGTTATTTTGCATGTCTTGAGGAGATAGAATAAATAATGAGCTAAGAATAACGCCTGTAGTTGAAGAAATCCTTAAATATCCACGGGTTGGTCAGAAACAACTTATGTTTTTTTTCTCTGACTCCAACTTTGAACGCTTGGATCTCTCTATGTTTTTATCGAATTGCCAGATTTCTTTTTGTAAAATATTTTCCTTGTTGTCGACTAGAAGATGTTCTCAGCGAATTTTGGCATATTGGACCCGTATTATGATAAAAAATTATTTTTTGTTATGCTGTCCAGATTCAGCCAAGGGGAGAGAGAACATATTTATCAACTTTTTCGTCAAATCTCATCAAACGTGAGGGTAGGAAAAGATAGGTTATTGTTATTTTGCATTTCTTGAGGAGATAGAGAAAATAATGAGCCAAGAATAGCGCCCGTAGTTGAAGATATCCTTAAATTACCACGGGTTGGTCATAAACAGCTTATGTTTTTTTCTCTGACTCCAACAGTTTTTATCCAGTTGCCAGATTTCTTTTTGAAGAATATTCGCCCTGTTGTCGATTAACTGATGTTCTTAGCGAATTTTGCATATTGGACCCATATTAAAATAGAAACTGATTTTTTGTTATACTGTCCAGATTCAGCCAAGGGGATAGAGAACATATTTCTCAACTTTTTCGTCAAATCTCATCACACGTGAGGGGTTGGAAAAGATAGGTTATTGTTATTTTGCATGTATTGAGGAGATAGAATAAATAATGAGCTAAGAATAGCGCCTGTAGTTGAAGAAATCCTTAAATATCCACTGGTTGGTCAGAAACAACTTATGTTTTTTTTCTCTGACTCCAACTTTGAACGCTTGGATCTCTCTATATTTTTATCGAATTGCCAGATTTCTTTTTGTAAAATATTCTCCTTGTTGTCGCTAAAAGATGTTCTTAGCGAATTTTGCATATTGGACCCGTATTCAGATAAAAAATGATTTGTTGTTCTGCTGTCCAGATTCGGCCAACGGGAGAGAGAACGTATTTGTCCACTTTTTATTCAAATCTCATCACACATGAGGGGTAGAAAAATATAGGTTATTGTTATTTTGCATGTCTTGAGGAGATAAAAAAACAATGAGCCAAGAATAGCGCCCGGAGTTGAAAATATCCTTAAATTATCACGGGTTGGTCAGAAACAGCTTATGTTTTTTTCTCGGACTCCAACTCTGAATGCTTGGATTTCTATATGTTTTTATCCAATTGCCAGATTTCTTTTTGAAGAATATTTGCCTTGTTCTCGACTAATAAATGTTCTTAAGGAATTTTGCTTTTTGGACCCATATTCAGATAGAAAATGATTTTTTGTTCTGCTGTCCAGATTTGGCCAACGGGAGAGAGAGCGTATTTATCAACTTTTTCGTCAAATCTCATCACACGTGAGGGGTAGGAAAAGATAGGTTATTGTTATTTTGCATGTCTTGAGGAGATAGAATAAATAATGAGCTAAGAATAGCGCCTGTAGTTGAACAAATCCTGAAATATCCACTGGTTGGTCAGAAACAAGTTATGTTTTTTTCTCTGACTCATCCTCTGAACGCTTGGATCTCTCTATGTTTTTATCCAATTGCCAGATTTCTTTTTGGAGAATATTCCGCTTGTTGTCGACTAACAGATGTTCTTAGGGAATTTTGCGTATTGGACCCATATTCAGATAGAAAATGATTTTTTGTTCTGCTGTCCAGATTCGGCCAAAGGGAGAGAGAGCGTATTTATCAACATTTTCTTCAAATCTCATCACACGTGAGGGGTAGGAAAATGTAGGTTATTGTTATTTTGCATGTCTTGAGGAGATAGAAAAAAGAATGTGTCAAGAATAGCTCCCGTAGTTGTAGAGTACCTTAAATTTCCACGGGTTGGTCAGAAACAAGTTATGTTTTTTTCTCTGACACCAACTTTGAATGCTTGGATCTCTCTAAGTGTTTATCGAATTGCCAGATTTCATTTTGTATAATATTCTCCTTGTTGTCGACTAAAAGATGTTCTTAGCGAATTTTTCATATTGGACCCGTATTCAGATAGAAACTGATTTTTTATTATGCTGTATAGATTCAGCCAAGGGGAGAGAGAACAGATTTATCAAGTTTTTCATCTAATCTCATCAGACGTGAGGGGTATGAAAAGACAGGTTACTGTTATTTTGTATGTCTTGAGGAGATAGAATAAAGAATGAGCCAAGAATAACGCCCGTCGTTGAAGATATCCTTAAATTATCACGGGTTGGTCAGAAACAGCTTATGTTTTTTTCTCTGTCTCCAACTCTGAACACTTGGATCTCTCAAAATATTTATCGAATTGTCAGATTTCTTTTTTAGAATATTCGCCTTGTTGTCGACTAACAGATGTTCTTAGCGAATTTTGCGTATTGGACCCATTTTCAGATAGAAAATGATTTTTTGTTATGCTGTTCAGATTCAGCCAAGGGGAGAGAGAACAGATTTATCAACTTTTTCGTCAAATCTCATCTCCTGTGAGGGGTTGGAAAAGATAGGTTATTGTTATTTTGCATGTCTTGAGGAGATAGAATAAAGAATTAGCCAAGAATTGCGCCCGGAGTTGAAGAAATCCTTAAATTACCACGGGTTGGTCAGAAACAAGGTATCTTTTTTTCTCAGACTCCAACTCTGAATGGTTGGATCTCTCAAAGTTTTTATCCAATTGTAAGATTTCTTTTTTAGAATATTTGCCTTGTTGTCGACTAACAGATGTTCTTAGGGAATTTTACGTATTGGACCCATATTCAGATAGAAAATGATTTTTTGTTCTGCTGTCCTGATTCGGCCAAGGGGAGAGAGAACATATTGATCAACTTTTTATTCAAATCTCATCACACGTGAGGGGTAGGAAAAGATAGTTTATTGCTGTTTTGCATGTCTTGAGGAGATAGAAAAAAATTTGTGCCATGAATAGCGCCCGTAGAAGAAGACATCCTTAAATTACCACGGGTTGGTCAGAAACAACTTATGTTTTTTTCTTTGACTCCAACTCTGAACGCTTGGATCTCTCAAAGTTGTTATCCAATTGCCAGATTTCATTTTTAGAATATTCGCCTTGTTGTCGACATAGATGTTCTTAGGGAATTTTGCGTATTGGACCCATATTCAGATAGAAAATGTCTTTTTTGTTCTGCTGTCCCGATTCGGCTAAGGGGAGAAAGAAAATATTTATCAACTTTTTATTCAAATCTCATCACACGTGAGGGGTAGTAAAAGATAGGTTATGGCTGTTTTGCATGTCTTGAGGAGATAGAAAAAAGAATGTGACATGAATAGCGCCCATAGTTGAAGAAATAAAAAAATTACCACTGGTTGGTCAGAAACAAGTAATGTGTTTTTCTCTGACTCGAAATTTGAACGCTTGGATCTCTCGAAGTTTTTATCGAATTGCCAGATTTCTTTTTGTAAGATATTCTCCTTGTTGTCGACTAAAAGATGTTCTCAGCGAATTTTGCAAATCGGACCCATATTCAGATAGAAAATGATTTATTATTCTGCTGTCCAGATTCGGGCAACGGGAGAGAGAACGTATTTATCAACTTTTTCTTCAAATCTCATCACACGTGAGGGGCAGGAAAAGATAGGTTATTGTTATTTTGCATGTCTTGAGGAGATAGAAAAAACAATGAGCCAAGAATAACGCCCGTAGTTGAAAATATCCTTAAATTATCACGGGTTGGTCAGAAGCAGCTTATGTTTTTTTCTCTGACTCCAACTCTGAACGCTTGGATCTCTCTAACTTTTTATCCAATTGCCTGATTTCTTTTGTAAGATATTCGCCTTGTTGTCGATTAACAGATGTTCTTGGCGAATTTTGCATATTGGACCCATACTCAGATAGAAAATAATATTTTGTTGTGCTGTCGAGATTCAGCCAAGGGGAGAGAGAACATATTTATCAACGTTTTCGTCAAATCTCATCACACGTAAGGGGTTGGAAAAGATAAGTTATTGTTATTTTGCATCTCTTGAGGATATAGAATAAAGAATGAGCCAAGAATAGCGCCCGTAATTGAAGAAATCCCTAAATTACCACGGGTTGCTCAGAAACAAGATATGTTTTTTTCTCTGACTCCAAATTTGAACGCTTGGATCTCTCAAAGTTTTTATCGAATTGCCAGATTTCTTTTTGTAAAATATTCTCCTTGTTGTCAAATAAAAGATGTTCTTAACAAATTTTGCATATTGGACCTGTATTCAGAGAGAAAATGATTTTTTTTTCTACTGTCCAGATTCGGCCGAGGGGACAGAGACATATTTATCAACTTTTTCTTCAAATCTCATCACACGTGAGGGGTAGGAAAAGATAGGTTATTGTTATTTTTCATGTGTTTAGGAGATAGAGAAAACAATGAGCCAAGAATAGCGCCCGTAGTTGAAGATATCCCTAAATTATCGCGAGTTGGTCAAAAATAACTTATGTTTTTTTTCGCTGACTCCAACTCTGAACGCTTGGATATCTCAAAGTTTTTATCCAATTGCAAGATTTCTTCTTTAGAAGATTCGCCTTGTTATCGACTAACAGATGTTCTTTGGTAATTTTGCGTATTGGACCCATATTCAGATAGAAAATGACTTTTTATTCTGCTGTCCTGATTCGGCCAAGGGGAGAGAGAACATATTTATCAACTTTTTATTCAAATCTCATAACACGTGAGGGATTGGAAAAGATAGGTTATTGCTGTTTTGCATGTCTTGAGGAGATAGAAAAGAGAATGTGCCATGAATAGCGCCTGTAGTTGAAGAAATCCTTAAATTACCACGGGTTGGTCAGACACAACTTATGTTTTTTTCTCTGACTCCGACTCTGAACGCTTGGATCTCTCTAAGTTTTTATCAAATTGCCAGATTTCTTTTTGTAAAATGTTCTCCTTGTTGTCGACTAAAAGATGTTCTTAGCGAATTTTGCATATCAGACCCATATTCAGATAGAAAATGAGTTATTATTTTGCTGTCCAGATTCGGCCAACGGGAGAGAGAACGTATTAATCAACTTTTTTTTCAAATCTCATCACACGTGAGGGGTAGGAAAAGATAGGTTATTGTTATTTTGCATGCCTTGAGGAGATAGAATAAAGAATATTTTAAATTGAACACAAATTTTTGTTTGCATTTGAATAATTTTGTATTTAGTATAATTCTTTACGAAAAATCTAGCCGAATTTTCGTTTCATGAAACGAGCGAATAAACGCATGAAACATGAGTTTTGGGTGCAAACAAAGATTGTGGAGAAATATTTTAAATTGTACACAAATTTAGGTTTGCATTTGAATAATTTTGTATTTACTCTCATTCTTTACGAAAAATCTAGGCGAGTTTTTGTTTCATGAAACGAGCGATTAAACGCATGAAACATGAGTTCTAGGTCCAAACAAAGATGATGGAGAAATATTTTAAAACAAACACAAATTTAGGTTTGCATTTGAATAATTTAGTAGTTACTATCATTTTTTTCGAAAAATCCATCAGAGTTTTTTTTGAATGAAAAGAGCAAACAAAACCATGAAATATGAGTTTTTGGTGCAAACAAAGATTGTGGAGAAATATTTTAAATTGAACACAAATTCTGGTTTGCATTTGAATAATTTTGTATTTACTATCATTCTTTACGAAAAATCTAGGCGAGTTTTTATTTCTTGAAACGAGTGAATAAACGCATGAAACATGAGTTTTAGGTGCAAACAAAGATGGTGGGGAAATATTTTAAAATAAACACAAATTTTGGTTTGCATTTTATTAATTTAGTAGTTACTATCATTCGTTTCTAAAAATCTATCCGATTCTTTTTTTAATGAAACGAGCAAACAAAGGCATGAAATATATTTTTTTGGTGCAAAGAAAGATTGGGGAGAAATATTTTAAATTGAACACAAATTTTGGTTTGCATTTGAATAATTTTTAATTTACTATCATTCTTTACGAAAAATCTAGACGTCTTATTTTTGTACAAAACGAGCGAACCTACGCATGAAACATTGGTTTTGGGTGCAAGCAAAGATTGTGGAGAAATATTTTAAATTCAACACAAATTTAGGTTTGCATTTGAATAATTTTGTATTTACTATCATTTTTTACGAAAAATCTAGGCGACTTTTTGTTTCATGAAACGAGCGAATAAACTCATGAAACAAGAGTTTTTGGTGCAAACAAAGATGGTGGAGAAATATTTTAAAACAAACACAAATTTTGGTTTGCATTTAAATAATTTAGTAGTTACTATCATTTTTTTCGAAAAATCCATCAGAGTTTTTTTTGAATGAAACGAGCAAACAAAGCCACGAAATATGCGTTTTTGTTGCAAACAAAGATTGTGGAGAAATATTTTAAATTGAACACAAATTTTGGTTTGCATTTGAATAATTTTGTATTTCCTATCATTTTTTACGAAAAATCTAGGCGAGTTTTTGTTTCTTGAAACGAGCGAATAAACGCACGAAACATGACTTTTAGGTGCAAACAAAGATGGTGGAGAAATATTTTAAAATAAACACAAATTTTGGTTTGCATTTTATTAATTTAGTAGTTTTTATCATTCATTTCTAAAAATCAATCCGAGTCTTTTTTCAATGAAACGAGCAAACAAAGGCATGAAATATGTTTTTTTGGTGCAAACAAAGATTGGGGAGAAATATTTTAAATTCAACACAAATTTTGGTTTGCATTTGAATAATTTTTTATTTACTATCATTCTTTACGAAAAATCTAGACGTCTTGTTTTTGTACAAAACGAGCGAACCTACGCATGAAACATGAGTTTTGGGTGCAAACAAAGATTGTGGAGAAATTTTTTAAATTGAACGCAAATTTAGGTTTGCATTTGAATAATTTTGTATTGCCTATCATTTTTTACGAAAAATCTAGGCGAGTTTTTGTTTCATGAAAAGAGCGAATAAACTCATGAAACATGAGTTTTTGGTGCAAACAAAGATGGCGGAGATATATTTTAAAACAAACACAAATTTTGGTTTGCATTTAAATAATTTAGTAGTAATTATCATTTTTTTCGAAAAATCCATCAGAGTTTTTTTTGAATGAAACGAGCAAACAGAGCCACGAAATATGAGTTTTTGTTGCAAACAAAGATTGTGGAGAAATATTTTAAATTGAACACAAATTTTGGTTTGCATTTGAATAATTTTGTATTTACTATCATTCTTTACGAAAAATCTAGGCGAATTTTTGTTTCTTGAAACGAGCGAATAAACGCACGAAACATGACTTTTAGGTGCAAACAAAGATGGTGGAGAAATATTTTGAAATAAACACAAATTTTGGTTTGCATTTTATTAATTTAGTAGTTACTATCATTCATTTCTAAAAATCAATCCGAGTCTTTTTTCAATGAAACGAGCAAACAAAGGCATGAAATATGTTTTTTTGGTGCAAACAAAGATTGGGGAGAAATATTTTAAATTGAACACAAATTTTGGTTGCATTTGAATAATTTTTTATTTACTATCATTCTTTACGAAAGATCTAGACGTCTTATTTTTGTACAAAACGAGCGAACCTACGCATGAAACATGAGTTTTAGGTGCAAACGAAGATTGTGGAGAAATATTTTAAATTGAACACAAATTTTGGTATGCATTTGAAAAATTTTGTATTTAGTATCATTCTTTACGAGAAATCTAGCCGAGCCTTTGTTTCATGAAACGAGCGAATAAACGCATGAAACATGAGTTTTGGGTGCAAACAAAGATTGTGGAGAAATATTTAAATTGAACACAAATTTAGGTTTGCATTTGAATAATTTTTTATTTACTATCATTCTTTACGAAAAATCTAGGCGAGTTTTTATTTCTCCAAACGAGCGAATAAACGCATGAAACATGAGTTTTAGGTGCAAACAAAGATGGTGGAGAATTATTTTAAAATAAACACAAATTTTGGTTTGCATTTGAATAATTTAGTAGTTACTATCATTCATTTTCTAAAAATCTATCCGAGTCTTTTTTGAATGAAACGAGCAAACAAAGGCATGAAATATGTTTTTTTGGTGCAAACAAAGATTGGGGAGAAATATTTTAAATTGAACACAAATTTTGGTTTGCATTTGAATAATTTTTTATTTACTATCATTCTTTACGAAAAATCTAGACGTCTTATTTTTGTACAAAACGAGCGAACGTACGCACGAAACATGAGTTTTGGGTGCAAACAAAGATTGTGGAGAAATATTTTAAATTGAACAGAAATTTAGGTTTGCATTTGAATAATTTTGTATTTACTATCATTCTTTACGAAAAATCTAGGCGAGTTTTTGTTTCATGAAACGAGCGAATAAACGCATGAAACATGAGTTTTAGGTGCAAACAAAGATGGGGGAGAAATATTTTAAAACATACATAAATTTTGGTTTGCATTTGAATCCATCTGAGTTTTTTTGAATGAAACGAGCAAACAAAGCCATGAAATATGAGGTTTTGATGCAAACAAAGATTGTGGAGAAACATTTTAAATTGAACACAAATTTTGGTTTGCATTTGAATAATTTGGTATTTACTGTCATTCTTTACGAAAAATCTAGGCGTGTTTTTGTTTCTTGAAACGAGCGAATAAACGTATGAAACATGTGTCTTGGGTGCAAACAAAGATGGTGGAGAAATATTTTAAAATAAACACAAATTTAGGTTTGCATTTTATTAATTTAGTAGTTACTATCATTCTTTTCTAATAATCTATCCGAGTCTTTTTTCAATGAAACGAGCAAACAAAGGCATGAAATATGTTTTTTTGGTGCAAACAAAGATTGGGGAGAAATATTTTAAATTCAACACAAATTTTGGTTTGCATTTGAATAATTTTTTATTTACTATCATTCTTTACGTAAAATCTAGACATCTTATTTTTGTACGAAACGAGCGAACCTACGCATGAAACACGAGTTTTAGGTGCAAACAAAGATTGTGGAGAAAAATTTTAAATTGAACACAAATTTTGGTTTGCATTTGAATAATTTTGTAGTTACTATCTTTCTTTACGAAAAATCTAGCCGAGTTTTTGTTTCATGAAACGAGCGAATAAACGCATGAAACATGAGTTTTGGGTGCAAACAAAGATTGTGGAGAAATATTTTAAATTGAACACAAATTTAGGTTTGCATTTGAATAATTTTGTATTTACTATCATTCTTTACGAAAAATCTAGGCGAGTTTTTATTTCTTGAAACGAGCGAATAAATGCATGAAACATGAGTTTTGGGTCCAAACAAAGATGGTGGAGAAATATTTTAAATTGAACACAAATTTAGGTTTGCATTTGAATAATTTAGTAGTTACTATCATTCTTTTCAAAAAATCCATCCGAGGTATTTTTGAATGAAACGAGCAAACAAAGCCATGAAATATGAGTTTTTGGTGCAAACAAAGATTGTGGAGAAATATTTTAAATTGAACACAAATTTTGGTTTTTATTTGAATAATTTTTTATTTACTATCATTCTTTTGGAAATATCTAGGCGAGTTTTTGTTTCTTGAAACGAGCGAATAAACGCATGAAACATGAGTTTTAGGTGCAAACAAAGATGGTGGAGAAATATTTTAAAATAAACACAAATTTTGGTTTGCTTTTGAATAATTTAGTAGTTATAATCATTCGTTTCTAAAAATCTATCCGGGTCTTTTTTGAATGAAAAGAGCAAACAAAGGCATGAAATATGTTTTTTTGGTGCAAACAAAGATTGGCGAGAAATATTTTAAATTGAACGCAAATTTTGGTTTGCATTTGAATAATTTTTTATTTACTATCATTCTTTACGAAAAATCTACGCGAGTTTTTGTTTCTTGAAACGAGCGAATAAACGCATGAAACATGAGTTTTAGGTGCAAACAAAGATGGTGGGGAAATATTTTAAAATAAACACAAATTTTGGTTTGCATTTTATTAATTTAGAAGTTACTATCATTCGTTCCTAAAAATCTATCCGAGTCTTTTTTGAATGAAACGAGCAAACAATGGCATGAAATATGTTTTTTTGGTGCAAACAAAGATTGGGGAGAAATATTTTAAATTGAACACAAATTTTGGTTTGCATTTGAATAATTTTTTATTTACTATCATTTTTTACGAAAAATCTAGACGTCTTATTTTTGTACAAAACGAGCGAACCTACGCATGAAACATGAATTTTGGGTTCAAACAAAGATTGTGAAGAAATATTTTAAATTGAACACAAATTTAGGTTTTCATTTGAATAATTTTGTATTTACTATAATTTTTTACGAAAAATCTAGGCGAGTTTTTGTTTCATGAAACGAGCGAATAAACTCATGAAACATGAGTTTTAGGTGCAAACAAAGATGGTGGAGAAATATTTTAAAACAAACACATATTTTGGTTTGGATTTGAATAATATAGTAGATACTATCATTTTTTTCGAAAAATCTAGACGTCTTATTTTTGTACAAAACGAGCGAACCTACGCATGAAACATGAGTTTTAGGTGCAAACGAAGATTGTGGAGAGATATTTTAAATTGAACACAAATTTTGGTTTGCATTTGAATAAGTTTTTATTTACTATTATTCTTTACGAAAAATCTAGACGTCTTATTTTTGTACAGAACGAGCGAACCTACGCATGAAACATGAGTTTTGGGTGCAAACAAAGATTGTGGAGAAATATTTTAAAATAAATCTATTAATTCGATAAAAACTTAGAGAGATCCAAGCGTTCAAAGTTGGAGTCAGAGAAAACAACATAAGCTGTTTCTGACCAACCCGTGGTAATTTAAGGATTTTTTTCAACTACGGGCGCTATTCTTGTTTCGTTCTTATTTCTATCTTCTCAAGACATGCAAAATAACAATAACCTATCTTTTCCTATCCCTCACGTGTGATAAGATTTAAAGAAAAATTTGATAAATATGTTCTCTCTCACCTTGGCTGAATCTTGACAGTAGAACAATAAATCATTTTCTATCTGAATAAGGCTCCAATATGCAAAATTCGCTAAGAACATTTGTTAGTCGACAACAAGGAGAATATTTTACAAAAAGAAATCTGGTAATTCGATAAATACTTAGAGAGATCGAAACATTCAAAGTTGCAGTCAGAGAAAAAAACATAAGCTGTTTCTAACCAACCTGTCGTAATTTAAGGATTTTTTTCAACTACGGGCGCTATATTTGGCTCATTCTTTTTTCCATTTCCTCCGGGTTGGTCTGAAACAACTTATGTTTTTTTCTCTAACTCCAACTCTGAACGCTTGGATCTCTTTAAGTTTTTATCCAATAGCCAGATTTCAAGACATGGAAAATAACAATAACCTATCTTTTCCTACCCCTCACGTATGATAAGATTTCAAGAAAAAGTTGACAAATACGTTCTCTCTCCCGTTGGCCGAATCTGGACAACAGAATAATAAAGCATTTTCTATCTGAATATGGGTCCGATATGCAAAATTCGCTAAGAACATCTTTTAGTCGACAACAAGACGAATATTGTATCCAAGCGTTCACAGTTGGTGTCAAACAAAAAAACATAAGTTGTTTCTGACCGACCCGTGGTAATTTAAGAACTCTTCAACTACGGGAGCTATTCTTAACAAATTCTTTTTTCTATCTCCTCAAGACATGCAAAATAACAAAAACCTCTCTTTTCCTACCCCTCACGTGTGGTGAGATTTGAAGAAAATGTTGATAAATACGCTCTCTCTCTCCCATTGGCCAAATCTGGACAACAGAATAAAAATTCATTTTCTATCTGAATATGGGTCCAATACTCAAAATTCCCTAAGAACATCTGTTAGTCGACAACAAGGCGAATATTCGACAAAATGAAATCTGGCAATTAGATCAAAACTTAGAGAGATCCAAGCGTTCAGAGTTGGAGTCAGAGAAAAAAAAACATAAGCTGTTTCTGACCAACCCGTGATAATTTAAGGATATCTTCAACAACGGGTGCTATTCTTGGCTCATTGTTTTTCTATCTCCCCAAGACATGCAAAATAACAATAACCTATCTTTTCCTACCCCTCACGTGTGATGAGATTTGAAGAAAAAGTTGATAAATACGTTCTCTCTCCCATTGGCCGAATCTGGACAGCAGAATAATAAATCATTTTCTATCTGAATATGGGTCTGATATGCAAAATTCGCTAAGAACATATTTTAGTCGACAACAAGGAGATTACTTTACAAAAAGAAATCTGACAATTCGATAAAAACTTAGAGAGATCCAAGCGTTCAAAGTTGGAGTCAGAGAAAAAAACATAAGTTGACTCTGACCAACCCGTGGTAATTTAAGGATTTCTTCAACTACGGGCGCTATTCATGGCACATTCTTTTTTCTATCTCCTCAAGACATGTAAAACAACAATAACATATCTTTTCCTACCCCTCACGTGTGATGAGATTTGAATAAAAAGTAGATAAATATGTTCTCTCTCCCCTTGGCCGAATCAGGACAGCAGAACAAAAAGTCATTTTCTATCTGAATATGGGTCCAATACGCAAAATTCCCTACGAACATCTGTTAGTCGACAAGAAGGCGAATATTCTAAAAAAGAAATCTGGCAATTGGATAAAAACTACGGGCGACATAAGTTGTTTCTGACCAACCTGTGGTAATTTAAGGATATCATCAACTACGGGCGCTATCCTTGGCTCATTCTTTTTTCTATCTCCTCAAGACATGCAAAGTAACAATAACCTATCTTTTCCTACCCCTCACGTGTGATGAGATTTGATAAAAAACTTGATAAATCTGTTCTCTCTCCCCTTGGCTAAATCTGGACTGCATAACAAAAAATCATTTTCTTTCTGAATGTGGGTCCGATATGCGAAATTCGCTAAGAACATCTTTTAGTCGACAACAACGAGAATATTTTACAAAAAGAAATCTGGCAATTCGATAAAATTTAGAGATATCCAAGCGTTCACAGTAGGTGTCAAAGAAAAAAACATAAGTTGTTTCTGACCAACCCGTGGTAATTTAAGGAATTCTTCAACTACGGGAGCTATTCTTAACAAATTCTTTTTTCTATCTCCTCAAGACATGCAAAATAACAAATAACCTCTCTTTTCCTATCCCTCACGTGTGATGAGATTTGAAGAAAATGTTGATAAATACGCTCTCTCTCTCCCGTTGGCCGAATCTGGACAACAGAATAAAAATTCATTTTCTATCTGAATATGGGTCCAATACTCAAAATTCCCTAAGAACATCTGTTAGTCGACAACAAGGAGAATATTCTAAAAAAGAAATCTGGCAATTGGATAAAAACTTTGAGATATCCAAGCATTTTGAGTTGGAGTCAGAGAAAAAAACATAAGTTGTCTCTGACCAACCCGTGGTAATTTAAGGATATCTTCTACTACGGGCGCTATCCTTGGCTCATTGTTTTTTCAATCTCCTCAAGACATGAAAAATAACAATAACCTATCTTTTCCTACCACTCACGTGTGATGAGATTTGATGAAAAAGTTGATAAATCTGTTCTCTCTCCCCTTGGCTGAATCTGGACAGCATAACAAAAAATCATTTTCTATGTGAATATGGGTCCGATATGCGAAATTCGCTAAGAACATCTTTTTGTCGATCTTTTAGTCGACAACAAGGAGAATATTTTTCAAAAAGAAATCTGGCAATTCGATAAAAACTTAGAGAGATCCAAGCGTTCAAAGTTGGAGTCAGAGAAAAAAAACATAAGTTGTTTCTGACCAACCCGTGCTAATTTAAGGATTTCTTCAACTACGGGCGCTATTCATGGCACATTCTTTTTTCTATCTCCTCAAGACATGCAAAACAGCAATAACCTATCTTTACGTACCCCTCACGTTTAATGAGATTTGAATAAAAAGTTGATAAATCTGTTCTTTCTCCCCTTGGCCAAATCAGGACAGCAGAACAAAAAGTCATTTTGTATTTGAATATGGCTCCAATACGCAAAATTCCCTAATAACATCTGTTAGTCGACAACAAGGCGAATATTTTAAAAAAGAAATCTGGCAATTGGATAAAAACTTTGAGATATCCAAGCATTCAGAGTTGGAGTCAGAGAAAAAAACATAAGTTGTTTCAGACAAACCTGTGGTAATTTAAGGATATCTTCAACTACGGGCGCTATCCTTGACTCATTCTTTTTTCTATCTCCTCAAGACATGCAAAATAACAATAAACTATCTTTTCCTACCCCTCACGTGTGATGAGATTTGATGAAAAAGTTGATAAATCTGTTCTCTCTCTCCCCTTGGCTGAATCTGGACTACATAACAAAAAATCATTTTCTATCTGAATATGGGTCCGATATGCGAAATTCGCTAAGAACATCTTTTTGTCGACAACGACGAGAATATTTTACAAAAAGAAATCTGGCAATTCGATAAAATTTAGAGATATCCAAGCGTTCATAGCTGGTGTCAGACAAAAAAACATAAGTTGTTTCTGACCAACCCGTGGTAATTTAAGGAACTCTTCAACTACGGGAGCTATTCTTAACAAATTCTTTTTTCTATCTCCTCAAGACATGCAAAATAACAATAACCTCTCTATTCCTATTCCTCACGTGTGATGAGATTTGAATAAAATGTTGATAAAAACGCTCTCTCTCTCCCGTTGGCCGAATCTGGACAACAGAATAAAAAATCATTTTCTATCTGAATATGGGTCCAATACTCAAAATTCCCTAAGAACATCTGTTAGTCGACGACAAGGCGAATATTCTACAAAAAATAATCTGGCAAAAACTTAGAGAGATCCAGACGTTCAGAGTTTGAGTTAGAGAAAAAAACATAAGCTGTTTCTGACCAACCCGTTATAATTTAAGGATATCTTCAACAACGGGTGCTATTCTTGGTTCATTATTTTTCTAACTCCTCAAGACATGCAAAATAACAATAACCTATCTTTTCCTACCCCTCACGTGTGATGAGATTTGAAGAAAAAGTTGATAGATACGTTCTCTCTCCCGTTGGCCGAATCTGGACAGCAGAATAATAAAGCATTTTCTATCTGAATATGGGTCCGATATGCAAAATTCGCTAAGAACATCTTTTAGTCAACAACATAGAGAATATTTTACAAAAAAAATTTGGTAGTTCGATAAAATTTAGAGATATCCAAGCGTTCATAGCTGGTGTCAGACAAAAAAACATAAGTTGTTTCTGACCAACCCGTGGTAAGTTAAGGAACTCTACAACTACGAGAGCTATTCTTAACAAATTTTTTTTTCTATCTCCTCAAGACATGCAAAATAACAATAACCACTCTTTTCCTACCTCTCACGTGTGAGGAGATTTGAAGAAAATGTTGATAAATACGCTCTCTCTCTCTCCCGTTGGCCGAATCTGGACAACAGAATAAAAAATAATTTTCCATCTAAATATGGGTCCAATACTCAAAATTCCCTAAGAACATCTGTTAGTCGACAACAAGGCGAATATTCTACAAAAAGAAATCTGGCAATTGGATAAAAACTTAGAGAGATCCAAGCATTCAGAGTTGGAGTCAGAGAAAAAAACATAAGTTGTTTCTGACCAACCCGTGATAATTTAAGGATATCTTCAACAACGGGTGCTATTCTTGGTTCATTTTTTTTCTATCTCCTCCAGACATGTAAAATAACAATAACCTATCTTTTCCTACCCCTCACGTGTGATGAGATTTGAAGAAAAAGTAGATAAATACGTTCTCTCTCCCGTTGGCCGAATCTGGACAGCAGAATAATAAATCATTTTCTATCTGACTATGGGTATATGATATGCAAAATTCGCTAAGAACATCTTTTAGTCGACAACAAGGAGAATATTTTACAAAAAGAAATCTGGCAATTCGATAAAAACTTAGAGAGATCGAAGCGTTCAGAGTTGGAGTCAGAGAAAAAAACATAAGTTGTCTCTGACCAACCTGTGGTAATTTAAGGATTTCTTCAACTACGGGCGCTATTCATGGCACATTCTCTTTTCTATCTCCTCAAGACATGCAAAACAACAATAACCTATCTTTTCCAACCCCTCACGTGTTATGGGATTTGAATAAAAAGTTGATAAATATTTTCTCTCTCCCCTTGGCCGAATCAGGACAGCAGAATAAAAAGTGATTTTCTATCTGAATATGGGTCCAATACGCGAAATTCCCGTAGAACATCTGTTAGTCGACAACAAGGTGAATATTCTAAAAAAAAAATCTGGCAATTGGATAAAAACTTTGAGATATCCAAGCGTTCAGAGTCGGAGTCAGAGAAAAAAAACATAAGCTGTTTCTGACCAACTCGCGATAATTTAGGGATGTCTTCAACTACGGGCGCTATTCTTGGCTCATTGTTTTCTCTATCTCCTCAACACATGAAAAATAACAATAACCTATCTTTTCCTACCCCTCACGTGTGATGAGATTTGAAGAAAAAGTTGATAAATATGCTCTTTCTCCCCTTGGCCGAATCAGGACAGTAGAGAAAAAATCATTTTCTATCTGAATACGTGTCCAATATGCAAAATCCGTTAAGAACATCTTTTATTTGACAACAAAGAGAATATTTTACAAAAAGAAATCTGGCAATTCGATAAAAACTTTGAGAGATCCAAGCGTTCAAATTTGGAGTCAGAGAAAAAATATATCTTGTTTCTGAGCAACCCGTGGTAATTTAGGGATTTCTTCAATTACGGGCGCTATTCTTGGCTCATTCTTTATTCTATATCCTCAAGAGATGCAAACTAACAATAACTTATCTTTTCCAACCCCTTACGTGTGATGAGATTTCACGAAAAAGTTGATAAATCTGTTCTCTCTCCCCTTGGCTGAATCTGGACAGCACAACAAAATATTATTTTCTATCTGAGTATGGGTCCAATATGCAAAATTCGCCAATAACATCTGTTAGTCGACAACAAGGCGAATATTTTACAAAAAGAAATCTGTCAATTGGATAAAAACTTTGAGATATCCAAGCGTTCAGAGTTGGAGTCAGAGAAAAAAACATAAGCCGTTTCTGACCAACCCGTGATAATTAAAGGATATCTTCAACGACGGGTGCTATTCTTGGCTCATTGTTTTTCTATCTCCTCAAGACATGCAAAATAACAATAACCTCTTTTTTCCTACCCCTCACGTGTGGTGAGATTTGAAGAAAATGTTGGTAAATACGCTCTCTCTCTCCCGTTGGCCGAATCTGGACAACAGAATAAAAAATCATTTTCTATCTGAATATGGGTCCAATACTCAAAATTCCCTAAGAACATCCGTTAGTCGACAACAAGGCGAATATTCTACAAAAAGAAATCTGGCAATTCGTTAAAAACTTGGAGAGATCCAAGCGTTCAAAGTTGGAGTCAGAGAAAAAAAATAAGTTGTCTCAGACCAACCCGTGGTAATTTAAGGATTTCTTCTACTACGGGCGCTATTCATGGCACATTCTTTTTTCTATCTCCTCAAGACAAGCAAAACAGCAATAACCTATCTTTTCCTACCCCTCACGTGTGATGAGATTTGAATAAAAAGTTGAT
Source organism: Juncus effusus (assembly GCA_027726005.1). Lineage (NCBI taxonomy): Eukaryota > Viridiplantae > Streptophyta > Magnoliopsida > Poales > Juncaceae > Juncus > Juncus effusus. The sequence continues at coordinate 4,908,568 of CM050890.1, read as the reverse complement.
AAATATGTTCTCTCTCCCCTTGGCCGAATCAGGACAGCAGAACAAAAGTCATTTTCTATCTGAATATGGTTCCAATACGCAAAATTCCCTACGAACATCTGTTAGTCGACAAGAAGGCGAATATTCTAAAAAAGAAATCTGGCAATTGGAGAAAAACTTTGAGATATCCAAGCGTTCAGAGTTGGAGTCAGAGAAAAAAACATAAGTTGTTTCTGACCAACCATTGCCCGCCCATGAACGCCAGACAGTTCTCGGCGTGTGAATCGAGAGAAAAAACACATGACAACTGTGCGGACTTTGATTACAGTGGCGGCAGTACCAACACGAGAAGATTGAGGGGGTGCCGGTTTTGGGTATGCATAACGGATGCCTCGAGGTGAAAGACAGGAGTTCATTACTACGGCGAAGTCTAATTTAAGGATTTCTTGAACTCCGGGCGCTATTCTTGGCTCTCTCCACAATCTTTGTTTGCACCCAAAACTCATGTTTCATGCGTAGGTTCGCTCGTTTTGTACAAAAATAAGACGTCTAGATTTTTCGTAAATAATGATAGTAAATAAAAAATTATTCAAATGCAAACCAAAATTTGTGTTCAATTTAAAATATTTCTCCCCGATCTTTGTTTGCACCAAAAAAACATATTTCATGCCTTTGTTTGCTCGTTTCATTCAAAAACGACTCGGATAGACTTTTAGAAACGAATGATAGTAACTACTAAATTATTCAAATGCAAACCAAAATTTGTGTTTATTTTAAAATAATTCTCCACAATCTTTGTTTGCACCCAAAACTCATGTTTCATGCGTAGGTTCGCTCGTTTTGTACAAAAATAAGACGTCTAGATTTTTCGTAAATAATGATAGTAAATAAAAAATTATTGAAATGCAAACCAAAATTAGTGTTCAATTTAAAATATTTCTCCCCGATCTTTGTTTGCACCAAAAAAACATATTTCATGCCTTTGTTTGCTCGTTTCATTCAAAAACGACTCGGATAGACTTTTAGAAACGAATGATAGTAACTACTAAATTATTCAAATGCAAACCAAAATTTGTGTTTATTTTAAAATATTTCTCCACAATCTTTGTTTGCACCCAAAACTCATGTTTCATGCGTTTATTCGCTCGTTTCATCAAACAAAGACTCGGCTAGATTTTTCGTAAAGAATGATACTAAATATAAAATTATTCAAATGCAAACCAAAATTTGTGTTCAATTTAAAATATCTCTCCACAATCTTCGTTTGCACCTAAAACTCATGTTTCATGCGTAGGTTCGCTCGTTTTGTACAAAAATAAGACATCTAGATTTTTCGTAAAGAATGATAGTAAATAAAAAATTATTCAAATGCAACCAAAATTTGTGTTCAATTTAAAATATTTCTCCCCAATCTTTGTTTGCACCAAAAAAACATATTTCATGCCTTTATTTGCTCGTTTCATTAAAAAAAGACTCGGATTGATGTTTAGAAATGAATGATAGTAACTACTAAACTAATAAAATGCAGACCAAAATTTGTGTTTATTTTAAAATATTTCTCCACCATCTTTGTTTGCACCCAAAAGTCATGTTTCGTGCGTTTATTCGCTCGTTTCAAGCAATAAAAACTCGCCTAGATTTTTCGTAAAGAATGATAGTAAATACAAAATTATTCAAATGCAAACCAAAATTTGTGTTCAATTTAAAATATTTCTCCACAATCTTTGTTTGCAACAAAAACTCATATTTCATGGCCTTGCTTGCTCGTTTCATTCAAAAAAAACTCTGATGGATTTTTCGAAAAAAATGATAGTAACTACTAAATTATTTAAATGCAAACTAAAATTTGTGTTTGTTTTCAAATATTTCTCCACCATCTTTGTTTGCACCTAAAACTCAAGTTTCATGCGTTTATTCGCTCGTTAGAAGAAATAAAAACTCGCCTAGATTTTTCGTAAAGAATGATAGTAAATACAAAATTATTCAAATGCAAACCTAAACTTGTGTTCAATTTAAAATATTTCTCCACAATCTTTGTTTGCACCCAAAACTCATGTTTCATGCGTAGGTTCGCTCGTTTTGTACAAAAATAAGACGTCTAGATTTTTCGTAAAAAATGATAGTAAATAAAAAATAATTCAAATGCAAACCAAAATTTGTGTTCAATTTAAAATATTTCTCCCCAATCTTTCATTGCACCAAAAAAACATATTTCATGCCTTTGTTTGCTCGTTTCTTTCAAAAAAAACTCGGATAGATTTTTAGAAACGAATGATAGTAACTACTAAACTAATAAAATACAAACCAAAATTTGTTTTTATTTTAAAATATTTCTCCACCATCTTTGTTTGCACCTAAAACTCATGTTTCATGCGTTTATTCGCTCGTTGCAAGAAACAAAAACTCGCCTAGATTTTTCGTAAAGAATGATAGTAAATACAAAATTATTCAAATGCAAACCAAAATTTGTGTTCAATTTAAAATATTTCTCCACAATCTTTGTTGGCACCAAAAACTCATATTTCATGGCTTTGTTTGCTCGTTTCATTCAAAAAAAACTCTGATGGATTTTTCGAAAAAAATGATAGTGACTACTAAATTATTCAAATGCAAACCTAAATTTGTGTTTGTTTTAAAATATTTCTCCACCATCTTTGTTTGCACCTAAAACTCATGTTTCATGCGTTTAATCGTTCGTTTCATGAAACAAAAACTCGCCTAGATTTTTCGTAAAGAATAATAGTAAATACAAATTTATTCAAATGCAAACCTAAATTTGTGTTCAATTTAAAATATTTCTCCAAAATCTTTGTTTGCACCAAAAACTCATATTTCATGGCTTTGGTTGCTTGTTTCATTCAAAAAAAACTATGATCGATTTTTCGAAAAAAATGATAGTAACTACTAAATTATTCAAATGCAAACCAAAATTTGTGTTTGTTTTAAAATATTTCTCAACCATCTTTGTTTGCACCTAGAACTCATGTTTCATGCGTTTATTCGCTCGTTTCGTGAAACAAAAACTCGCCAAGATTTTTCGTAAAGAATGATAGTAAATACAAAATTATTCAAATGCAAACCAAAATTTGTTTTCAATTAAAATATTTCTCCACAATCTTTGTTTGCGACCAAAACTCATGTTTCATGCGTAGGTTCGCTCGTTTTGTACAAAAATAAGACGTCTAGATTTTTCGTAAAGAATGATATTAAATAAAAAATTATTCAAATACAAACCAAAATTTGTGTTCAATTTAAAATATTTCTCCCCAATCTTTGTTTGCACCAAAAAAACATATTTCATGCCTTTGTATGCTCGTTTCATTCAATAAAGTCTCGGATAGATTTTTAGAAACGAATGATAGTAACTACTAAATTAGTCTAATGCAAACCAAAATTTGTGTTTATTTTAAAATATTTCTCCACCATCTTTGTTTGCACCTAAAACTCAAATTTCATGCGTTTATTCGCTCGTTTGAAGAAATAAAAACTCGCCTAGATTTTTCGTAAAGAATGATAGTAAATACAAAATTATTCAAATGCAAACCTAAATTTGTGTTCAATTTAAAATATTTCTCCAGAATCTTTGTTTGCACCTAAAACTCATGTTTCATGCGTAGGTTCGTTCGTTTTGTACAAAAATAAGACGTCTAGATTTTTCGTAAAGAATGATAATAAATAAAAAATTATTCAAACGCAAACCAAAATTTGTGTTCAATTTAAAATATTTCTCCCCAATCTTTGTTTGCACCAAAAAAACATATTTCATGCCTTTGTTTGCTCGTTTCATTCAAAAAAGACTCGGATAGATTTTTAGAAACGAATGATAGTAACTACTAAATTGATAAAATGCAAACCAAACTTTGTGTTTATTTTAAAATATTTCTCCCCCATCTTTGTTTGCACCTAAAACTCATGTTTCTTGCGTTTATTCGCTCGTTTCAAGAAACAAAAACTCGCCTAGATTTTTCGTAAAGATTGATAGTAAATAAAAAAATTATTCAAATGCAAACCAAATTTTGTGTTCAATTTAAAATATTTCTCCCCAATCTTTGTTTGCACCAAAAAAACATATTTCATGCCTTTGTTTGCTCGTTTCATTCAAAAAAGACTCGGATAGATTTTTAGAAACGAATGATAGTAACTACTAAATTATTCAAATGCAAACCAAAATTTGTGTTTGTTTTAAAATATTTCTCAACCATCTTTGTTTGCACCTAAAACTCATGTTTCATGTGTTTATTCGCTCGTTTCGTGAAACAAAAACTCGCCAAGATTTTTCGTAAAGAATGATAGTTAATACAAAATTATTCAAATGCAAACCTAAATTTGTGTTCAATTAAAATATTTCTCCACAATTTTGTTTGCAACCAAAAGTAATGTTTCATGCGTAGGTTCGCTCGTTTTGTACAAAAATAAGACGTCTAGATTTTTTCTAAAGAATGCTATTAAATAAAAAATTATTCAAATACAAACCAAAATTTGTGTTCAATTTAAAATATTTCTCCCCAATACTTGTTTGCACCAAAAAAACATATTTCATGCCTTTGTATGCTCGTTTCATTCAAAAAAGTCTCGGATAGATTTTTAGAAACAATGATAGTAACTACTAAATTAGTCAAACGCAAATCAAAATTTGTGTTTATTTTAAAATATTTCTCCACCATCTTTGTTTGCACCTAAAACTCATATTTCATGCGTTTATTCGCTCGTTTGAAGAAATAAAAACTCGCCTAGATTTTTCGTAAAGAATGATAGTAAATACAAAATTATTCAAATGCAAACCTAAATTTGTGTTCAATTTAAAATATTTCTCCAGAATCTTTGTTTGCACCTAATACTCATGTTTCATGCGTAGGTTCGTTCGTTTTGTAAAAAAATAAGGCTTCTAGATTTTTCGTAAAGAATGATAGTAAATAAAAAATTATTCAAATGCAAACCAAAATTTGTGTTTAATTTAAAATATTTCTCCCCAATCTTTGTTTGCAACAAAAAAACATATTTCATGCCTTTGTTTGGTCGTTTCATTCAAAAAAGACTCGGATAGATTTTTAGAAACGAATGATAGTAACTACGAAATTAATAAAATGCAAACCAAAATTTGTGTTTATTTTAAAATATTTCTCCACCATCTTTGTTTGCACCTAAAACTCATGTTTTTCTTGCGTTTATTCGCTCCTTTCAAGAAACAAAAACTCGCCTAGATTTTTCGTAAAGAATGATAGTAAATAAAAAATTATTCAAATGCAAACCAAAATTTGTGTTCAATTTAAAATATTTCTCCACAATCTTTGTTTGCACCAAAAACTCAAATTTCATGGCTTTGTTTGCTCGTTTCATTCAAAAAAAACTCTCGTGGAGTTTTCGAAAAAAATGATAGTAACTACTAAATTATTCAAATGCAAACCAAAATTTGTGTTTGTTTTAAAATATTTCTCAACCATCTTTGTTTGCACCTAAAACTCATGTTTCATGCGTTTATTCGCTCGTTTCGTGAAACAAAAACTCGCCAAGATTTTTCGTAAAGAATGATAGTAAATACAAAATTATTCAAATGCAAACCAAAATTTGTTTTCAATTAAAATATTTCTCCACAATCTTTGTTTGCGACGAAAACTCATGTTTCATGCGTAGGTTCGCTCGTTTTGTACAAAAATAAGACGTCTAGATTTTTCGTAAAGAATGATATTAAATAAAAAATTATTCAAATACAAACCAAAATTTGTGTTCAATTTAAAATATTTCTCCCCAATCTTTGTTTGCACCAAAAAAACATATTTCATGCCTTTGTATGGTCGTTTCATTCAAAAAAGTCTCGCATAGATTTTTAGAAACGAATGATAGTAACTACTAAATTAGTCAAATGCAAACCAAAATTTGTGTTTATTTTAAAATATTTCTCCACCATCTTTGTTTGCACCTAAAACTCAAATTTCATGCGTTTATTCGCTCGTTTGAAGAAATAAAAACTCACCTAGATTTTTCGTAAATAATGATAGTAAATACAAAATTAATCAAATGCAAACCTAAATTTGTGTTCAATTTAAAATATTTCTCCAGAATCTTTGTTTGCACCTAAAACTCATGTTTCATGCGTAGGTTCGTTCGTTTTGTACAAAAATAAGACGTCTAGATTTTTCGTAAAGAATGATAGTAAATAAAAAATTATTCAAACGCAAACCAAAATTTGTGTTCAATTTAAAATATTTCTCCCCAATCTTTGTTTGCACCAAAAAAACATATTTCATGCCTTTCTTTGCTCGTCTCATTCAAAAAAGACTCGGATAGATTTTTAGAAACGAATGATAGTAACTACTAAATTGATAAAATGCAAACCAAACTTTGTGTTTATTTTAAAATATTTCTCCACCATCTTTGTTTGCACCTAAAACTCATGTTTCTTGCGTTTATTCGCTCATTTCAAGAAACAATAACTCGCCTAGATTTTTCGTAAAGATTGATAGTAAATAAAAAATTATTCAAATGCAAACCAAAATTTGTGTTCAATTTAAAATATTTCTCCCCAATCTTTGTTTGCACCAAAAAAACATATTTCATGCCTTTCTTTGCTCGTTTCATTCAAAAAAGACTCGGATAGATTTTTAAAACCAATGATAGTAACTACTAAATTATTCAAATGCAAACCAAAATTTGTGTTTGTTTTAAAATATTTCTCAGCCATCTTTGTTTGCAACTAAAACTCATGTTTCATGCGTTTATTCGCTCGTTTCGTGAAACAAAAACTCGCCAAGATTTTTCGTAAAGAATGATAGTAAATACAAAATTATTCAAATGCAAACCTAAATTTGTGTTCAATTAAAATATTTCTCCACAATATTGTTTGCAACCAAAACTAATGTTTCATGCGTAGGTTCGCTCGTTTTGTACAAAAATAAGACGTCTAGATTTTTTCTAAAGAATGCTATTAAATAAAAAATTATTCAAATACAAACCAAAATTTGTGTTCAATTTAAAATATTTCCCCCCAATATTTGTTTGCACCAAAAAAACATATTTCATGCCTTTGTATGCTCGTTTCATTCAAAAAAGTCTCGGATAGATTTTTAGAAACAATGATAGTAACTACTAAATTAGTCAAATGCAAACCAAAATTTGTGTTTATTTTAAAATATTTCTCCACCATCTTTGTTTGCACCTAAAACTCATATTTCATGCGTTTATTCGCTCGTTTGAAGAAATAAAAACTCGCCTAGATTATTCGTAAAGAATGATAGTAAATACAAAATTATTCAAATGCAAACCTAAATTTGTGTTCAATTTAAAATATTTCTCCAAAATCTTTGTTTGCACCTAAAACTCATGTTTCATGCGTAGGTTCGTTCGTTTTGTAAAAAAATAAGACGTCTAGATTTTTCGTAAAGAATGATAGTAAATAAAAAATTATTCAAATGCAAACCAAAATTTGTGTTCAATTTAAAATATTTCTCCCCAATCTTTGTTTGCACCAAAAAAACATATTTCATGCCTTTGTTTGCTCGTTTCATTCAAAAAAGACTCGGATAGATTTTTAGAAACGAATGATAGTAACTACTAAATTAATAAAATGCAAACCAAAATTTGTTTTTATTTTAAAATATTTCTCCACCATCTTTGTTTGCACCTAAAACTCATGTTTCTTGCGTTTATTCGCTCCTTTCAAGAAACAAAAACTCGCCTAGATTTTTCGTAAAGAATGATGGTAAATAAAAAATTATTCAAATGCAAACCTAAATTTCTGTTCAATTTAAAATATTTCTCCACAATCTTTGTTTGCACCAAAAACTCAAATTTCATGGCTTTGTTTGCTCGTTTCATTCAAAAAAAACTCTCGTGGAGTTTTCGAAAAAAATGATAGTAACTACTAAATTATTCAAATGCAAACCAAAATTTGTGTTTGTTTTAAAATATTTCTCCACCATCTTTGTTTGCACCTAAAACTCATGTTTCTTGCGTTTAATCGTTCGTTTCATGAAACAAAAACTCGCCTAGATTTTTCGTAAAGAATGATTGTATATACAAAATTATTCAAATGCAAACCTAAATTTGTGTTCAATTTAAAATATTTCTCCATAATCTTTGTTTGCACCAAAAACTCATATTTCATGGCTTTGTTTGCTCGTTTCATTCAAAAAAAACTCTGATGGATTTTTCGAAAAAAATGATAGTAACTACTAAATTAGTCAAATGCAAACCAAAATTTGTTTTTATTTTAAAATATTTCTCCACCATCTTTGTTTGCACCTAAAACTCATGTTTCATGCGTTTATTCGCTCGTTTTGTGAAACAAAAACTCGCCAAGATTTTTCGTAAAGAATGATAGTAAATACAAAATTATTCAAATGCAAACCAAAATTTGTGTTCAATTAAAATATTTCTCCACAATCTTTGTTTGCAACCAAAACTCATGTTTCATGCGTAGGTTCGTTCGTTTTGTAAAAAAATAAGACGTCTAGATTTTTCGTAAAGAATGATAGTAAATAAAAAATTATTCAAATGCAAACCAAAATTTGTGTTCAATTTAAAATATTTCGCCACAATCTTTGTTTGTACCAAAAAAAACATATTTCATGCCTTTGTTTTCTCGTTTCATTCAAAAAAGAGTCGGATAGATTTTTAGAAACGAATGATAGTAACTACCAAATTAATAAAATGCAAACCAAAATTTGTGTTTGTTTTAAAATATTTCTCCACCATTTTTGTTTGCACCTAAAACTCATGTTTCATGCGTTTATTCGTCGTTTCAAGAAACAAAAACTCGCCTAGATTTTTCGTAAAGAATGATAGTAAATACAAAATTATACAAATGCAAACCAAAATTTGTGTTCAATTTAAAATATTTCTCCACAATCTTTGTTTGCACCAAAAACTCAAATTTCATGGCTTTGTTTGCTCGTTTCATTCAAAAAAAAACTCTCGTGGTGTTTTCGAAAAAAATGATAGTAACAACTAAATTATTCAAATGCAAACCAAAATTTGTGTTTGTTTTAAAATATTCGTCCACCATCTTTGTTTGCACCTAAAACTGATGTTTCTGGCGTTTAATCGTTCGTTTCATGAAACAAAAACTCGCCTAGATTTTTCGTAATGATTGATTGTAAATACAAAATTATTTAAATGCAAACCTAAATTTGTGTTCAATTTAAAATATTTCTCCATAATCTTTGTTTGCACCAAAAACTCATATTTCATGGCTTTGTTTCCTCGTTTCATTCAAAAAAAACTCTGATGGATTTTTCGAAAAAAATGATAGTAACTACTAAATTATTCAAATGCAAACCAAAATTTGTGTTTGTTTTAAAATATTTCTCAACCATCTTTGTTTGCACCTAAAACTCATGTTTCATGCGTTTATTCGCTCGTTTCGTGAAACAAAAACTCGCCAAGATTTTTCGTAAAGAATGATAGTAAATACAAAATTATTCAAATGCAAACCAAAATTTGTGTTCAATTAAAATATTTCTCCACAATCTTTGTTTGCAACCAAAACTCATGTTTCATGCGTAGGTTCGCTCGTTTTGTACAAAAATAAGACGTCTAGATTTTTCGTAAAGAATGATATTAAATAAAAAATTATTCAAATACAAACCAAAATTTGTGTTCAATTTAAAATATTTCTCCCCAATCTTTGTTTGCACCAAAAAAACATATTTCATGCCTTTCTATGCTCGTTTCATTAAAAAAAGTCTCGGATAGATTTTTAGAAACGAATGATAGTAACTACTAAATTAGTCAAATGCAAACCAAAATTTGTGTTTATTTTAAAATATTTCTCCACCATCTTTGTTTGCACCTAAAACTCAAGTTTCATGCGTTTATTCGCTCGTTTGAAGAAATAAAAACTCGCCTAGATTTTTCGTAAAGAATGATAGTAAATACAAAATTATTCAAATGCAAACCTAAATTTGTGTTCAATTTAAAATATTTCTCCAGAATCTTTGTTTGCACCTAAAACTCATGTTTCATGCGTAGGTTCGTTAGTTTTGTACAAAAATAAGACGTCTAGATTTTTCGTAAAGAATGATAGTAAATAAAAAATTATTCAAATGCAAACCAAAATTTGTGTTCAATTTAAAATATTTCTCCCCAATCTCTGTTTGCACCAAAAAAACATATTTCATGCCTTTGTTTGCTCGTTTCATTCAAAAAAGACTCGGATGGATTTTTCGAAAAGAATGATAGTAACTACTAAATTATTCAAATGCAAACCAAAATTTGTGTTTATTTTAAAATATTTCTCCACCATCTTTGTTTGCACCCAAAACTCAGGTTTCATAAGTTTATTCGCTCGTTTCAAGAAACAAAAACTCGCCTAGATTTTTCGTAAAGAATGATTGTAAATACAAAATTATTCAAATGCAAACCTAAATTTGTGTTCAATTTAAAATATTTCTCCATAATCTTTGTTTGCACCAAAAACTCATATTTCATGGCTTTGTTTGCTCGTTTCATTCAAAAAAAACTCTGATGGATTTTTCCAAAAAAATGATAGTAACTACTAAATTATTCAAATGCAAACCAAAATTTGTGTTTGTTTTAAAATATTTCTCAACCTTCTTTGTTTGCACCTAAAACTCATGTTTCATGTGTTTATTCGCTCGTTTCGTGAAACAAAAACTCGCCAAGATTTTTCGTAAAGAATGATAGTAAATACAAAATTATTCAAATGCAAACCAAAATTTGTGTTCAATTAAAATATTTCTCCACAATCTTTGTTTGCAACCAAAACTCATGTTTCATGCGTAGGTTCGCTCGTTTTGTACAAAAATAAGACGTCTAGATTTTTCGTAAAGAATGATATTAAATAAAAAATTATTCAAATACAAACCAAAATTTGTGTTCAATTTAAAATATTTCTCCCCAATCTTTGTTTGCACCAAAAAAACATATTTCATGCCTTTCTATGCTCGTTTCGTTCAAAAAAGTCTCGGATAGATTTTTAGAAACGAATGATAGTAACTACTAAATTAGTCAAATGCAAACCAAAATTTGTGTTTATTTTAAAATATTTCTCCACCATCTTTGTTTGCACCTAAAACTCAAATTTCATGCGTTTATTCGCTCGTTTGAAGAAATAAAAACTCGCCTAGATTTTTCGTAAAGAATGATAGTAAATACAAAATTATTCAAATGCAAACCTAAATTTGTGTTCAATTTAAAATATTTCTCCGGAATCTTTGTTTGCACCTAAAACTCATGTTTCATGCGTAGGTTCGTTCGTTTTGTACAGAAATAAGACGTCTACATTTTTCGTAAAGAAATGATAGTAAATAAAAAATTATTCAAATGCAAACCAAAATTTGTGTTCAATTTAAAATATTTCTCCCCAATCTTTGTTTGCACCAAAAAAACATATTTCATGCCTTTGTATGCTCGTTTCATTCAAAAAAGTCTCGGATAGATTTTTAGAAACGAATGATAGTAACTACTAAATTAGTCAAATGCAAACCAAAATTTCTGTTTATTTTAAAATATTTCTCCACCATCTTTGTTTGCACCTAAAACTCAAATTTCATGCGTTTATTCGCTCGTTTGAAGAAATAAAAACTCGCCTAGATTTTTCGTAAAGAATGATAGTAAATACAAAATTATTCAAATGCAAACCTAAATTTGTGTTCAATTTAAAATATTTCTCCGGAATCTTTGTTTGCACCTAAAACTCATGTTTCATGCGTAGGTTCGTTCGGTTTGTACAAAAATAAGACGTCTAGATTTTTCGTAAACAATGATAGTAAATAAAAAATTATTCAAATGCAAACCAAAATTTGTGTTCAATTTAAAATATTTCTCCCCAATCTTTGTTTGCACCAAAAAGACATATTTCATGCCTTTGTTTGCTCGTTTCATTCAAAAAAGAGTCGAATAGATTTTTAGAAACGAATGATAGTAACTACCAAATTAATAAAATGCAAACCAAAATTTGTGTTTGTTTTAAAATATTTCTCCACCATTTTTGTTTGCACTTAAAACTCATGTTTCATGCGTTTATTCGCTCGTTTCAAGAAACAAAAACTCGCCTAGATTTTTCGTAAAGAATGATAGTAAATACAAAATTATACAAATGCAAACCAAAATTTGTGTTCAATTTATAATATTTCTCCACAATCTTTGTTTGCACCAAAAACTCAAATTTCATGGCTTTGTTTGCTCGTTTCATTCAAAAAAAAACTCTCGTGGAGTTTTCGAAAAAAATGATAGTAACAACTAAATTATTCAAATGCAAACCAAAATTTGTGTTTGTTTTAAAATATTTGTCCACCATCTTTGTTTGCACCTAAAACTCATGTTTCTTGCGTTTAATCGTTCGTTTCATGAAACAAAAACTCGCCTAGATTTTTCGTAATGATTGATTGTAAATACAAAATTATTCAAATGCAAACCTAAATTTGTGTTCAATTTAAAATATTTCTCCATAATCTTTGTTTGCACCAAAAACTCATATTTCATGGCTTTGTTTGCTCGTTTCATTCAAAAAAAACTCTGATGGATTTTTCGAAAAAAATGATAGTAACTACTAAATTATTCAAATGCAAACCAAAATTTGTGTTTGTTTTAAAATATTTCTCAACCATCTTTGTTTGCACCTAAAACTCATGTTTCATGCGTTTATTCGCTCGTTTCGTGAAACAAAAACTCGCCAAGATTTTTCGTAAAGAATGATAGTAAATACAAAATTATTCAAATGCAAACCAAAATTTGTGTTCAATTAAAATATTTCTCCACAATCTTTGTTTGCAACCAAAACTCATGTTTCATGCGTAGGTTCGCTCGTTTTGTACAATAATAAGACGTCTAGATTTTTCGTAAAGAATGATATTAAATAAAAAATTATTCAAATACAAACCAAAATTTGTGTTCAATTTAAAATATTTCTCCCCAATCTTTGTTTGCACCAAAAAAACATATTTCATGCCTTTCTATGCTCGTTTCGTTAAAAAAAGTCTCGGATAGATTTTTAGAAACGAATGATAGTAACTACTAAATTAGTCAAATGCAAACCAAAATTTTTGTTTATTTTAAAATATTTCTCCACCATCTTTGTTTGCACCTAAAACTCAAGTTTCATGCGTTTATTCGCTCGTTTGAAGAAATAAAAACTCGCCTAGATTTTTCGTAAAGAATGATAGTAAATACAAAATTATTCAAATGCAAACCTAAATTTGTGTTCAATTTAAAATATTTCTCCAGAATCTTTGTTTGCACCTAAAACTCATGTTTCATGCGTAGGTTCGTTAGTTTTGTACAAAAATAAGACGTCTAGATTTTTCGTAAAGAATGATAGTAAATAAAAAATTATTCAAATGCAAACCAAAATTTGTGTTCAATTTAAAATATTTCTCCCCAATCTCTCTTTGCACCAAAAAAACATATTTCATGCCTTTGTTTGCTCGTTTCATTCAAAAAAGACTCGGATGGATTTTTCGAAAAGAATGATAGTAACTACTAAATTATTCAAATGCAAACCAAAATTTGTGTTTATTTTAAAATATTTCTCCACCATCTTTGTTTGCACCCAAAACTCAGGTTTCATAAGTTTATTCGCTCGTTTCAAGAAACAAAAACTCGCCTAGATTTTTCGTAAAGAATGATAGTAAATACAAAATTATACAAATGCAAACCAAAATTTGTGTTCAATTTAAAATATTTCTCCACAATCTTTGTTTGCACCAAAAACTCAAATTTCATGGCTTTGTTTGCTCGTTTCATCCAAAAAAAACTCTCGTCGAGTTTTCGAAAAAAATGATAGTAACAACTAAATTATTCAAATGCAAACCAAAATTTGTGTTTGTTTTAAAATATTTCTCCACCATCTTTGTTTGCACCTAAAACTCATGTTTCTTGCGTTTAATCGTTCGTTTCATGAAACAAAAACTCGCCTAGATTTTTCGTAATGATTGATTGTAAATACAAAATTATTCAAATGCAAACCTAAATTTGTGTTCAATTTAAAATATTTCTCCATAATCTTTGTTTGCACCAAAAACTCATATTTCATGGCTTTGTTTGCTCGTTTCATTCAAAAAAAACTCTGATGGATTTTTCCAAAAAAATGATAGTAACTACTAAATTATTCAAATGCAAACCAAAATTTGTGTTTGTTTTAAAATATTTCTCAACCTTCTTTGTTTGCACCTAAAACTCATGTTTCATGCGTTTATTCGCTCGTTTCGTGAAACAAAAACTCGCCAAGATTTTTCGTAAAGAATGATAGTAAATACAAAATTATTCAAATGCAAACCAAAATTTGTGTTCAATTAAAATATTTCTCCACAATCTTTGTTTGCAACCAAAACTCATGTTTCATGCGTAGGTTCGCTCGTTTTGTACAAAAATAAGACGTCTAGATTTTTCGTAAAGAATGATATTAAATAAAAAATTATTCAAATAGAAACCAAAATTTGTGTTCAATTTAAAATATTTCTCCCCAATCTTTGTTTGCACCAAAAAAACATATTTCATGCCTTTCTATGCTCGTTTCGTTCAAAAAAGTCTCGGATAGATTTTTAGAAACGAATGATAGTAACTACTAAATTAGTCAAATGCAAACCAAAATTTGTGTTCAAATTAAAATATTTCTCCCCAATCTTTGTTTGAACCAAAAAAACATATTTCATGCCTTTGTATGCTCGTTTCATTCAAAAAAGTCTCGGATAGATTTTTAGAAACGAATGATAGTAACTACTAAATTAGTCAAATGCAAACCAAAATTTCTGTTTATTTTAAAATATTTCTCCCATCTTTGTTTGCACCTAAAACTCAAATTTCATGCGTTTATTCGCTCGTTTGAAGAAATAAAAACTCGCCTAGATTTTTCGTAAAGAATGATAGTAAATACAAAATTATTCAAATGCAAACCTAAATTTGTGTTCAATTTAAAATATTTCTCCGGAATCTTTGTTTGCACCTAAAACTCATGTTTCATGCGTAGGTTCGTTCGGTTTGTACAAAAATAAGACGTCTAGATTTTTCGTAAACAATGATAGTAAATAAAAAATTATTCAAATGCAAACCAAAATTTGTGTTCAATTTAAAATATTTCTCCCCAATCTTTGTTTGCACCAAAAAAACGTATTTCATGCCTTTGTTTGCTCGTTTCATTCAAAAAAGAGTCGAATAGATTTTTAGAAACGAATGATAGTAACTACCAAATTAATAAAATGCAAACCAAAATTTGTGTTTGTTTTAAAATATTTCTCCACCATTTTTGTTTGCACTTAAAACTCATGTTTCATGCGTTTATTCGCTCGTTTCAAGAAACAAAAACTCGCCTAGATTTTTCGTAAAGAATGATAGTAAATACAAAATTATACAAATGCAAACCAAAATTTGTGTTCAATTTATAATATTTCTCCACAATCTTTGCTTGCACCAAAAATCAAATTTTATGGCTTTGTTTGCTCGTTTCATCCAGAAAAAACTCTCGTGGAGTTTTCGAAAAAAATGATAGTAACTACTAAATTATTCAAATGCAAACCAAAATTTGTGTTTGTTTTAAAATATTTCTCCACCATCTTTGTTTGCACCTAAAACTCATGTTTCTTGCATTTAATCGTTCGTTTCATGAAACAAAAACTTGCCTAGATTTTTCGTAAAGAATGATTGTAAATACAAAATTATTCAAATGCAAACCTAAATTTGTGTTCAATTTAAAATATTTCTCCATAATCTTTGTTTGCACCTAAAACTCATGTTTCATGCGTAGGTTCGTTCGTTTTGTAAAAAAATAAGACGTCTAGATTTTTCGTAAAGAATGATAGTAAATAAAAAATTATTCAAATGCAAACCAAAATTTGTGTTCAATTTAAAATATTTCTCCCCAATCTTTGTTTGCACCAAAAAAACATATTTCATGCCTTTGTTTGCTCGTTTCATTCAAAAAAGACTCGGATAGATTTTTAGAAACGAATGATAGTAACTACTAAATTAATAAAATGCAAACCAAAATTTGTGTTTATTTTAAAATATTTCTCCACCAGCTTTGTTTGCACCTAAAACTCATGTTTCTTGCGTTTATTCGCTCCTTTCAAGAAACAAAAACTCGCCTAGATTTTTCGTAAAGAATGATAGTAAATAAAAAATTATTCAAATGCAAACCTAAATTTGTGTTCAATTTAAAATATTTCTCCACAATCTTTGTTTGCACCAAAAACTCAAATTTCATGGCTTTGTTTGCTCGTTTCATTCAAAAAAAACTCTCATGGAGTTTTCAAAAAAAATGATAGTAACTACTAAATTATTCAAATGCAAACCAAAATTTGTGTTTGTTTTAAAATATTTCTCCACCATCTTTGTTTGCACCTAAAACTCATGTTTCTTGCGTTTAATCGTTCGTTTCATGAAACAAAAACTCGCCTAGATTTTTCGTAAAGAATGATTGTAAATACAAAATTATTCAAATGCAAACCTAAATTTGTGTTCAATTTAAAATATTTCTCCATAATCTTTGTTTGCACCAAAAACTCATATTTCATGGCTTTGTTTGCTCGTTTCATTCAAAAAAAACTCTGATGGATTTTTCGAAAAAAATGATAGTAACTACTAAATTATTCAAATGGAAACCAAAATTTGTGTTTGTTTTAAAATATTTCTCAACCATCTTTGTGTGCACCTAAAACTCATGTTTCATGCGTTTATTCGCTCGTTTCGTGAAACAAAAACTCGCCAAGATTTTTCGTAAAGAATGATAGTAAATACAAAATTATTCAAATGCAAACCAAAATTTGTGTTCAATTAAAATATTTCTCCACAATCTTTGTTTGCAACCAAAACTCATGTTTCATGCGTAGGTTCGCTCGTTTTGTACAAAAATAAGACGTCTAGATTTTTCGTAAAGAATGATATTAAATAAAAAATTATTCAAATACAAACCAAAATTTGTGTTCAATTTAAAATATTTCTCCCCAATATTTGTTTGCACCAAAAGAACATATTTCATGCCTTTGTATGCTCGTTTCATTCAAAAAAGTCTCGGATAGATTTTTAGAAACGAATGATAGTAACTACTAAATTAGTCAAATGCAAACCAAAATTTGTTTTTATTTTAAAATATTTCTCCACCATCTTTGTTTGCACCTAAAACTCATGTTTCATGCGTTTATTCGCTCGTTTTGTGAAACAAAAACTCGCCAAGATTTTTCGTAAAGAATGATAGTAAATACAAAATTATTCAAATGCAAACCAAAATTTGTGTTCAATTAAAATATTTCTCCACAATCTTTGTTTGCAACCAAAACTCATGTTTCATGCGTAGGTTCGTTCGTTTTGTAAAAAAATAAGACGTCTAGATTTTTCGTAAAAAATGATAGTAAATAAAAAATTATTCAAATGCAAACCAAAATTTGTGTTCAATTTAAAATATTTCTCCACAATCTTTGTTTGTACCAAAAAAAACATATTTCATGCCTTTGTTTTCTCGTTTCATTCAAAAAAGAGTCGGATTCATTTTTAGAAACGAATGATAGTAACTACCAAATTAATAAAATGCAAACCAAAATTTGTGTTTGTTTTAAAATATTTCTCCACCATTTTTGTTTGCACCTAAAACTCATGTTTCATGCGTTTATTCGTCGTTTCAAGAAACAAAAACTCGCCTAGATTTTTCGTAAAGAATGATAGTAAATACAAAATTATACAAATGCAAACCAAAATTTGTGTTCAATTTAAAATATTTCTCCACAATCTTTGTTTGCACCAAAAACTCAAATTTCATGGCTTTGTTTGCTCGTTTCATCCAAAAAAAACTCTCGTCGAGTTTTCGAAAAAAATGATAGTAACAACTAAATTATTCAAATGCAAACCAAAATTTGTGTTTGTTTTAAAATATTTCTCCACCATCTTTGTTTGCACCTAAAACTCATGTTTCTTGCGTTTAATCGTTCGTTTCATGAAACAAAAACTCGCCTAGATTTTTCGTAATGATTGATTGTAAATACAAAATTATTCAAATGCAAACCTAAATTTGTGTTCAATTTAAAATATTTCTCCATAATCTTTGAATGCACCAAAAACTCATATTTCATGGCTTTGTTTGCTCGTTTCATTCAAAAAAAACTCTGATGGATTTTTCCAAAAAAATGATAGTAACTACTAAATTATTCAAATGCAAACCAAAATTTGTGTTTGTTTTAAAATATTTCTAAACCTTCTTTGTTTGCACCTAAAACTCATGTTTCATGCGTTTATTCGCTCGTTTCGTGAAACAAAAACTCGCCAAGATTTTTCGTAAAGAATGATAGTAAATACAAAATTATTCAAATGCAAACCAAAATTTGTGTTCAATTAAAATATTTCTCCACAATCTTTGTTTGCAACCAAAACTCATGTTTCATGCGTAGGTTCGCTCGTTTTGTACAAAAATAAGACGTCTAGATTTTTCGTAAAGAATGATATTAAATAAAAAATTATTCAAATACAAACCAAAATTTGTGTTCAATTTAAAATATTTCTCCCCAATCTTTGTTTGCACCAAAAAAACATATTTCATGCCTTTCTATGCTCGTTTCGTTCAAAAAAGTCACGGATAGATTTTTAGAAACGAATGATAGTAACTACTAAATTAGTCAAATGCAAACCAAAATTTGTGTTTATTTTAAAATATTTCTCCACCATCTTTGTTTGCACCTAAAACTCAAATTTCATGCGTTTATTCGCTCGTTTGAAGAAATAAAAACCCGCCTAGATTTTTCGTAAAGAATGATAGTAAATACAAAATTATTCAAATGCAAACCTAAATTTGTGTTCAATTTAAAATATTTCTCCGGAATCTTTGTTTGCACCTAAAACTCATGTTTCATGCGTAGGTTCGTTCGTTTTGTACAGAAATAAGACGTCTAGATTTTTCGTAAAGAAATGATAGTAAATAAAAAATTATTCAAATGCAAACCAAAATTTGTGTTCAATTTAAAATATTTCTCCCCAATCTTTGTTTGCACCAAAAAAACATATTTCATGCCTTTGTATGCTCGTTTCATTCAAAAAAGTCTCGGATAGATTTTTAGAAACGAATGATAGTAACTACTAAATTAGTCAAATGCAAACCAAAATTTCTGTTTATTTTAAAATATTTCTCCACCATCTTTGTTTGCACCTAAAACTCAAATTTCATGCGTTTATTCGCTCGTTTGAAGGAATAAAAACTCGCCTAGATTTTTCGTAAAGAATGATAGTAAATACAAAATTATTCAAATGCAAACCTAAATTTGTGTTCAATTTAAAATATTTCTCCGGAATCTTTGTGTGCACCTAAAACTCATGTTTCTTGCGTAGGTTCGTTCGTTTTGTACAAAAATAAGACGTCTAGATTTTTCGTAAAGAATGATAGTAAATAAAAAATTATTCAAATGCAAACCAAAATTTGTGTTCAATTTAAAATATTTCTCCCCAATCTTTGCTTGCACCAAAAAAACATATTTCATGCCTTTGTTTGCTCGTTTCATTCAAAAAAGAGTCGGATAGATTTTTAGAAACGAATGATAGTAACTACCAAATTAATAAAATGCAAACCAAAATTTGTGTTTGTTTTAAAATATTTCTCCACCATTTTTGTTTGCACTTAAAACTGATGTTTCATGCGTTTATTCGCTCGATTCAAGAAACAAAAACTCACCTAGATTTTTCGTAAAGAATGATAGTAAATACAAAATTATACAAATGCAAACCAAAATTTGTGTTCAATTTATAATATTTCTCCACAATCTTTGCTTGCACCAAAGACTCAAATTTTATGGCTTTGTTTGCTCGTTTCATCCAAAAAAAACTCTCGTGGAGTTTTCGAAAAAAATGATAGTAACTACTAAATTATTCAAATGCAAACCAAAATTTGTGTTTGTTTTAAAATATTTCTCCACCATCTTTGTTTGCACCTAAAACTCATGTTTCTTGCATTTAATCGTTCGTTTCATGAAACAAAAACTTGCCTAGATTTTTCGTAAAGAATGATTGTAAATACAAAATTATTCAAATGCAAACCTAAATTTGTGTTCAATTTAAAATATTTCTCCATAATCTTTGTTTGCACCAAAAACTCATATTTCATGGCTTTGTTTGCTCGTTTCATTCAAAAAAAACTCTGATGGATTTTTCAAAAAAAATGATAGTAACTACTCAATTATTCAAATGCAAACCAAAATTTGTGTTTGTTTTAAAATATTTCTCAACCATCTTTGTTTGCACCTAAAACTCATGTTTCATGGGTTTATTCGCTCGTTTCGTGAAACAAAAACTCGCCAAGATTTTTCGTAAAGAATGATAGTAAATACAAAATTATTCAAATGCAAACCAAAATTTGTGTTCAATTAAAATATTTCTCCACAATCTTTGTTTGCAACCAAAACTCGTGTTTCATTCGTAGGTTCGCTCGTTTTGTACAAAAATAAGATGTCTAGATTTTTCGTAAAGAATGATATTAAATAAAAAATTATTCAAATACAAACCAAAATTTGTGTTCAATTTAAAATATTTCTCCCCAATCTTTGTTTGCACCAAAAAAACATATTTCATGCCTTTGTATGCTCATTTCATTCAAAAAAGTCTCGGATAGATTTTTAGAAACGAATGATAGTAACTACTAAATTAGTCAAATGCAAACCAAAATTTGTGTTTATTTTAAAATATTTCTCCACCATCTTTGTTTGCACCTAAAACTCAAATTTCATGCGTTTATTCGCTCGTTTGAAGAAATAAAAACTCGCCTAGATTTTTCGTAAAGAATGATAGTAAATACAAAATTATTCAAATGCAAACCTAAATTTGTGTTCAATTTAAAATATTTCTCCGGAATCTTTGTTTGCACCTAAAACTCATGTTTCATGCGTAGGTTCGTTCGTTTTGTACAAAAATAAGACGTCTAGATTTTTCGTAAAGAAATGATAGTAAATAAAAAATTATTCAAATGCAAACCAAAATTTGTGTTCAATTTAAAATATTTCTCCCCAATCTTTGTTTGCACCAAAAAAACATATTTCATGCCTTTGTATGCTCGTTTCATTCAAAAAAGTCTCGGATAGATTTTTAGAAACGAATGATAGTAACTACTAAATTAGTCAAATGCAAACCAAAATTTGTGTTTATTTTAAAATATTTCTCCACCATCTTTGTTTGCACCTAAAACTCAAATTTCAAGCTTTTATTCGCTCGTTTGAAGAAATAAAAACTCGCCTAGATTTTTCGTAAAGAATGATAGTAAATACAAAATTATTCAAATGCAAACCTAAATTTGTGTTCAATTTAAAATATTTCTCCGGAATCTTTGTTTGCACCTAAAACTCATGTTTCATGCGTAGGTTCGTTCGTTTTGTACAAAAATAAGACGTCTAGATTTTTCGTAAAGAATGATAGTAAATAAAAAATTATTCAAATGCAAACCAAAATTTGTGTTCAATTTAAAATATTTCTCCCCAATCTTTGTTTGCACCAAAAAAAAATATTTCATGCCTTTGTTTGCTCGTTTCATTCAAAAAAGAGTCGGATAGATTTTTAGAAACGAATGATAGTAACTACCAAATTAATAAAATGCAAACCAAAATTTGTGTTTGTTTTAAAATATTTCTCCACCATTTTTGTTTGCACTTAAAACTCATGTTTCATGCGTTTATTCGCTCGTTTCAAGAAACAAAAACTCGCCTAGATTTTTCGTAAAGAATGATAGTAAATACAAAATTATACAAATGCAAACCAAAATTTGTGTTCAATTTATAATATTTCTCCACAATCTTTGTTTGCACCAAAAACTCAAATTTCATGGCTTTGTTTGCTCGTTTCATTCAAAAAAAACTCTCGTGGAGTTTTCGAAAAAAATGATAGTAACTACTAAATTATTCAAATGCAAACCAAAATTTGTGTTTGATTTAAAATATTTCTCCACCATCTTTGTTTGCACCTAAAACTCATGTTTCTTGCGTTTAATCGTTCGTTTCATGAAACAAAAACTCGCCTAGATTTTTCGTAAAGAATGATTGTAAATACAAAATTATTCAAATGCAAACCTAAATTTGTGTTCAATTTAAAATATTTCTCCATAATCTTTGTTTGCACCAAAAACTCATATTTCATGGCTTCGTTTGCTCGTTTCATTCGAAAAAAACTCTGATGGATTTTTCGAAAAAAATGATAGTAACTACTAAATTATTCAAATGCAAACCAAAATTTGTGTTTGTTTTAAAATATTTCTAAACCATCTTTGTTTGCACCTAAAACTCATGTTTCATGCGTTTATTCGCTCGTTTCATGAAACAAAAACTCGCCAAGATTTTTCGTAAAGAATGATAGTAAATACAAAATTATTCAAATGCAAACCAAAATTTGTGTTCAATTAAAATATTTCTCCACAATTTTGTTTGCAACCAAAACTAATGTTTCATGCGTAGGTTCGCTCGTTTTGTACAAAAATAAGACGTCTAGATTTTTTCTAAAGAATGATATTAAATAAAAAATTATTCAAATAGAAACCAAAATTTGTGTTCAATTTAAAATATTTCTCCCCAATATTTGTTTGCACCAAAAACACATATTTCATGCCTTTGTATGCTCGTTTATTTCAAAAAAGTCTCGGATAGATTTTTAGAAACGAATGATAGTAACTACTAAATTAGTCAAATGCAAACCAAAATTTGTGTTTATTTTAAAATATTTCTCCACCATCTTTGCTTGCACCTAAAACTCATATTTCATGCGATTATTCGCTCGTTTGAAGAAATAAAAACTCCCCTAGATTTTTCGTAAAGAATGATAGTAAATACAAAATTATTCAAATGCAAACCTAAATTTGTGTTCAATTTAAAATATTTCTCCAGAATCTTTGTTTGCACCTAAAACTCATGTTTCATGCGTAGGTTCGTTCGTTTTGTACAAAAATAAGACGTCCAGATTTTTCGTAAAGAATGATAGTAAATAAAAAATTATTCAAATGCAAACCAAAATTTGTGTTTATTTTAAAATATTTCTCCACCATCTTTGTTTGCACCTAAAACTCATGTTTCTTGCGTTTATTTGCTTGTTTCAAGAAACAAAAACTCGCCTAGATTTATTCCTAAAGAATGATAGTAAATAAAAAATTATTCAAATGCAAACCAAAATTTGTGTTCAATTTAAAATATTTCTCCACAATCTTTGTTTGCATCAAAAAAACATATTTCATGCCTTTGTTTGCTCGTTTCATTCAAAAAAGACTCGGATAGATTTTTAGAAACGAATGATAGTAAGTACCAAATTAATAAAATGCAAACCAAAATTTGTGCTTGCACCTAAAACTCATGTTTCATGCGTTTATTCGCTCGTTTCAAGAAACAAAAACTCGCGTAGATTTTTCGTAAAGAATGATAGTAAATACAAAATTATACAAATGCAAACCAAAATTTGTGTTCAATTTAAAATATTTCTCCACAATCTTTGTTTGCACCAAAAACTCATGTTTCATGCGTTTATTCGCTCGTTTCAAGAAACAAAATCTCGCCTAGATTTTTCGTAAAGAATGATAGTAAATACAAAATTATTAAAATGCAAACCAAAATTTGTGTTCAATTTAAAATATTTCTCCACAATCTTTGTTTGCACCAAAAACTCATATTTCACGGCTTTGTTTGCTTGTTTCATTCAAAAAAAACTCTGATGGATTTTTCGAAAAAAATGATAGTAACTACTAAATTATTCAAATGCAAACCAAAATTTGTCTTTGTTTTAAAATATTTCTCAACCATCTTTGTTTGCACCTAAAACTCATGTTTCATGCGTTTATTCGCTCCTTTCAAGAAACAAAAACTCGCCTAGATTTTTCGTAAAGAATGATGGTAAATACAAAATTATTCAAATGCAAACCTGAATTTGTGTTCAATTTAAAATATTTCTCCACAATCTTTGTTTGCATCCAAAACTCATGTTTCATGCGTTTATTCGCTCGTTTCATGAAAGAAAAACTCGGCTAGATTTTTCGTAAAGAATGATAGTAAATACAAAATTATTAAAATGCAAACCAAAATTTGTGTTCAATTTAAAATATTTCTCCACAATCTTTGTTTGCACGAAAAACTCATATTTCACGGCTTTGTTTGCTTGTTTCATTCAAAAAAAACTCTGATGGATTTTTCGAAAAAAATGACAGTGACTACTAAATTATTCAAATGCAAACCAAAATTTGTGTTTGTTTTAAAATATTTCTCAACCATCTTTGTTTGCACCTAAAACTCATGTTTCATGCGTTTATTCGCTCCTTTCAAGAAAGAAAAACTCGCCTAGATTTTTCGTAAAGAATGATGGTAAATACAAAATTATTCAAATGCAAACCTGAATTTGTGTTCAATTTAAAATATTTCTCCACAATCTTTGTTTGCATCCAAAACTCATGTTTCATGCATTTATACGCTCGTTTCAAGAAATAAAAACTCGCCTAGAATTTTCGTAAAGAATGATAGTAAATACAAAATTATTTAAATGCAAACCAAAATTTGTGTTCAATTTAAAAATTTTCTCTAGAATCTTTCTTTGCACCTAAAACTCATGTCCCATGCGTAGGTTCGTTCGTTTTGTACAAAAATAAGACGTCTAGATTTTTCGTAAAGAACGATAGTAAAAAAAAAATTATTCAAATGCAAACCAAAATTTGTGTTCAATTTAAAATATTTCTCCCCAATATTTGTTTGCACCATAAAAACATATTTCATGCCTTTGTTTACTCGTTTCATTCAAAAAACACTCGGATAGATTTTTAGAAACGAATGATAGTAACTACTAAATTAATAAAATGCAAACCAAAATTTGTGTTAATTTTAAAATATTTCTCCACCATCTTTGTTTCCACCTAAAACTCATGTTTCATGCGTTAATTCCCTCGTTTCAAGAAACCAAAAACTCGCCTAGATTTTTCGTAAAGAATGATAGTAAATACAAAATTATTAAAATGCGAACCAAAATTTGTGTTCAATTTAAAATATTTCTCCACAATCTTTGTTTGCAACAAAAACTCATATTTCATGGCTTTGTTTGCTCGTTTCATTCAAAAAAAACTCTGATGGATTTTTCGAAAAAAATAATAGTACCTACTAAATTTTTCAAATCCAAACCAAAATTTGTGTCTGGTTTAAAATATTTCTCCACCATCTTTGTTTGCACCTATAACTCATGTTTCATGCGTTTAATCGTTCGTTTCATGAAACAAAAACTCGCCAAGATTTTTCGTAAAGAATGATAGTAAATACAAAATTATTCAAATGCAAACCTAAATTTGTGTTCAATTTAAAATATTTCTCCACAATCTTTGTTTGCACCAAAAACTCATATTTCATGGCTTTGTTTGCTCGTTTCATTCAAAAAAGACTCGAATAGATTTTTAGAAACGAATGATAGTAACTACTAAATTAATAAAATACAAACCAAAATTTGTGTTTATTTTAAAATATTTCTCCACTATCTTTGTTTGCACCTAAAACTCATGTTTCATGCGTTTATTCGCTCGTTTCAAGAAACAAAAACTCGACTAGATTTTTCGTAAAGAATGATAGTAAATACAAAATTATTCAAATGCAAACCTAAATTTGTGTTCAATTTAAAATATTTCTCCACAATCTTTGTTTGCATCCAAAATCATGTTTCATGCGTTTATTCGCTCGTTTCATGAAACAAAAACTCGGCGAGATTTTTCGTAAAGAATGATACTAAATACAAAATTATTCAAATGCAAACCAAAATTGGTGTTCAATTTAAAATTTTTCTCAAGAATCTTTGTTTGCACCTAAAACTCATGTTTCATGCGTATGTTCGTTCGTTTTGTACAAAAATAAGACGTTTAGATTTTTCGTAAAGAATAATAGTAAATAAAAAATTATTCAAATGCAAACCAAAAATTGTGTTCAATTGAAAATATTTCTCCCCAATATTTGTTTGCACCAAAAAAACATATTTCATGTCTTTGTTTGCTCGTTTCATTCAAAAAAGACTCGAATAGATTTTTAGAAACGAATGATAGTAACTACTAAATTAATAAAATACAAACCAAAATTTGTGTTTATTTTAAAATATTTCTCCACTATCTTTGTTTGCACCTAAAACTCATGTTTCATGCGTTTATTCGCTCGTTTCAAGAAACAAAAACTCGCCTAGATTTTTCGTAAAGAATGATAGTAAATACAAAATTATTAAAATGCAAACCAAACTTTGTGTTCAATTTAAAATATTTCTCCACAATCTTTGTTTGCACCAAAAACTCATATTTCATGGCTTTGTTTGCTCGTTTCATTCAAAAAAAACTCGGATGGATTTTTCGAAAAGAATGATAGTGACTACCAAATTATTCAAATGCAAACCAAAATTTGCGTTTATTTTAAAATATTTCTCCACCATCTTTGTTTGCACCTAAAACTCATGTTTCATGCATTTATTCGCTCGTTTCAAGAAATAAAAACTCGCCTAGTATTTTCGTAAAGAATGATAGTAAATACAAAATTATTCAAATGCAAACCTAAATTTGTGTTCAATTTAAAATATTTCTCCACACTCTTTATTTGCACCAAAAACTCATATTTCATGGATTTATTTGCTCGTTTTATTCAAAAAAATCTCGGATGGAATTTTCGAAAAGAATGATAGTAACTACTAAGTTTTTCAAATGCAAACCAAAATTTGTGTTTGTTTTAATATATTTCTCCACCATCTTTGTTTGCACCTAAAACTCAGGTTTCATGCGTTTAATCGTTCGTTTCATGAAACAAAAACTCGCCTAGATTTTTCGTAAAGAATGATAGTAAATACAAAATTATTCAAATGCAAACCTAAATTTGTGTTCAATTTAAAATATTTCTCCACAATCCTTGTTTGCACCAAAAACTCATATTTTGTGGCTTTGTTTGCTCGTTTCATTCAAGAAAAACTCTGATGGATTTTTCGAAAAAAATGATAGCAACTACTAAATTATTCAAATGCAAACCAAAATTTGTGTTTGTTTTAAAATATTTCTCCACCATCTTTGTTTGAACCTAAAACTCAGGTTTCATTCGTTTATTCGCTCGTTTCAGGAAACAAAAACTCGCCTAGATTTTTCGTAAAGAATGATAGTAAATACAAAATTATTCAAATGCAAACCTAAATTTGTGTTCAATTTAAAATATTTATCCACAATCTTTGTTTGCACCAAAAACTCATATTTCATGGCTTTGTTTGCTCATTTCATTCAAAAAAAACTCTGATGGATTTTTCGAAAAAAATGATAGTAACTACTAAATTATTCAAATGCAAACCAAAATTTGT
Organism: Juncus effusus; assembly: GCA_027726005.1. Lineage (NCBI taxonomy): Eukaryota > Viridiplantae > Streptophyta > Magnoliopsida > Poales > Juncaceae > Juncus > Juncus effusus. The sequence goes on along the minus strand of CM050890.1, from coordinate 4,881,364 downwards.
GTTCAATTTAAAATATTTCTCGACAATCTTTGTTTGCACCTAAGACTCATGTTTCGTGCGTAGGTTCGCTCGTTTTGTACAAAAATAAGATGTCTAGATTTTTCGTAAAAAATGATAGTAAATAAAAAATTATTCAAATGCAAACCAAAATTTTGTTCAATTGAAAACATTTCTCCCCAATCTTTGTTTGCACCAAAAAAACATATTTCAAGGCTTTATTTGCTCGTTTCATTCAAAAAAAAACTCTGATGGATTTTCCGAAAAAAATGATAGTAACTACTAAATTGTTCAAATCCAAACCAAAATTTGTGTTTGTTTTAAAATATTTCTCCACCATCTTTGTTTGCACCTAAAACTCATGTTTTATGCGTTTAATCGTTCGTTTCATGAAACAAAAACTCGCCTAGATTTTTCGTAAAGAATGATAGTAAATACAAAATTATTCAAATGCAAACCTAAATTTGTGTTCAATTTAAAATATTTATCCACAATCTTTGTATGCACGAAAAACTCATATTTCATGGCTTTGTTTGCTCATTTCATTCAAAAAAAACTCTGATGGATTTTTCGAAAAAAATGATAGTAACTACTAAATTATTCAAATGCAAACCAAAATTTGTGTTTGTTTTAAAATATTTCTCGACCATCTTTGTTTGCACCTAAAACTCATGTTTCATGCGTTTATTCGCTCGTTTCGTGAAACAAAAACTCGACTAGATTTTTCGTAAAGAATGATAGTAAATACAAAATTATTCAAATGCAAACCTAAATTTGTGTTCAATTTAAAATATTTCTCCACAATCTTTGTTTGCATCCAAAACTCATGTTTCATGCGTTTATTCGCTCGTTTCGTGAAACAAAAAATCGCCTAGATTTTTCGTAAAGAATGATAGTAAATACAAAATTATTAAAATTCAAACCAAAATTTTTATTCAATTTAAAATATTTCTCCACAATCTTTGTTTGCACCAAAAACTCATATTTCACGGCTTTGTTTCCTCGTTTCATTAAAAAAAAACTCTGATGGATTTTTCGAAAAAAATGATAGTAACTCCTAAATTATTCAAATGCAAACCAAAATTTGTGTTTGTTTTAAAATATTTCTCAACCATCTTTGTTTGCACCTAAAACTTATGTTTCATGCGTTTCTTCGCTCGTTTCGTGAAACAAAAACACGCCTAGATTTTTCGTAAAGAATGATAGTAAATACAAAATTATTCAAATGCAAACCTAAATTTGTGTTCAATTTAAAATATTTCTCCACAATCTTTCTTTGCACCAAAAACTCATATTTCATGGCTTTATTTGCTCCTTTTATTCAAAAAAATCTCGGATGGAATTTTCGAAAAGAATGATAGTTACTACTAAATTATTCAAATGCAAAGCAAAATTCGAGTTTATTTTAAAATATTTCTCCACCATCTTTGTTTGAACCTAAACCTCAGGTTTCATTCTTTTATTCGCTCGTTTCAAGAAACAAAAACTCGCCGAGATTTTTCGTAGAGAATGATAGTAACTACAAAATTATTCAAATGCAAACCATAATTTGTGTTCAATTTAAAATATTTTTCCACAATCTTTGTTTGCACCAAAAACTCATATTTCATGGCTTTGTTTGCTCGTTTCATTCAAAAAAAACTCGGATGGATTTTTCGAAAAGAACGATAGTAACTACCAAATTATTCAAATGCAGGCCAAAATTTGTGTTTATTTTAAAATATTTCGCCACCATCTTTGTTTGCACCTAAAACTCATGTTTCATGCATTTATTCGCTCGTTTAAAGAAATAAAATCTCGCCTCGAATTTTCGTAAATAATGATAGTAAATACAAAATTATTCAAATGCAAACCTAAATTTGTGTTCAATTTAAAATATTTCTCCACAATCTTTGTTTGCATCCAAAAATAATGTTTCATGCGTTTATTCGCTCGTTTCATGAAACAATAACACGGCTAGATTTTTCGTAAATAATGATACTAAATACAAAATTATTCAAATGCAAACCAAAATTTGTGTTCAATTTAAAATATTTCTCGACAATCTTTGTTTGCACCTAAGACTCATGTTTCGTGCGTAGGTTCGCTCGTTTTGTACAAAAATAAGACGTCTAGATTTTTCGTAAAAAATAATAGTAAATAAAAAATTATTCAAATGCAAACCAAAATTTTGTTCAATTGAAAACATTTCTCCCCAATCTTTGTTTGCACCAAAAAAACATATTTCATGGCTTTATTTGCTCGTTTCATTCAAAAAAAAACTCTGATGGATTTTCCGAAAAAAATGATAGTAACTACTAAATTGTTCAAATCCAAACCAAAATTTGTGTTTGTTTTAAAATATTTCTCCACCATCTTTGTTTGCACCTAAAACTCATGTTTTATTCGTTTAATCGCTCGTTTCATGAAACAAAAACTCGCCTAGATTTTTCGTAAAGAATGATAGTAAATACAAAATTATTCAAATGCAAACCTAAATTTGTGTTCAATTTAAAATATTTATCCACAATCTTTGTTTGCACCAAAAACTCATATTTCATGGCTTTGTTTGCTCATTTCATTCAAAAAAAACTCTGATGGATTTTTCGAAAAAAATGATAGTAACTACTAAATTATTCAAATGCAAACCAAAATTTGTGTTTGTTTTAAAATATTTCTCAACCATCTTTGTTTGCACCTAAAACTGATGTTTCATGCGTTTATTCGCTCGTTTCGTGAAACAAAAACTCGACTAGATTTTTCGTAAAGAATGATAGTAAATACAAAATTATTCAAATGCAAACCTAAATTTGTGTTCAATTTAAAATATTTCTCCACAATCTTTGTTTGCATCCAAAATCATGTTTCATGCGTTTATTCGCTCGTTTCATGAAACAAAAACTCGGCGAGATTTTTCGTAAAGAATGATACTAAATACAAAATTATTCAAATGCAAACCAAAATTGGTGTTCAATTTAAAATTTTTCTCAAGAATCTTTGTTTGCACCTAAAACTCATGTTTCATGCGTATGTTCGTTCGTTTTGTACAAAAATAAGACGTCTAGATTTTTCGTAAAGAATAATAGTAAATAAAAAATTATTCAAATGCAAACCAAAAATTGTGTTCAATTGAAAATATTTCTCCCCAATATTTGTTTGCACCAAAAAAACATATTTCATGTCTTTGTTTGCTCGTTTCATTCAAAAAAGACTCGAATAGATTTTTAGAAACGAATGATAGTAACTACTAAATTAATAAAATACAAACCAAAATTTGTGTTTATTTTAAAATATTTCTCCACTATCTTTGTTTGCACCTAAAACTCATGTTTCATGCGTTTATTCGCTCGTTTCAAGAAACAAAAACTCGCCTAGATTTTTCGTAAAGAATGATAGTAAATACAAAATTATTAAAATGCAAACCAAACTTTGTGTTCAATTTAAAATATTTCTCCACAATCTTTGTTTGCACCAAAAACTCATATTTCATGGCTTTGTTTGCTCGTTTCATTCAAAAAAAACTCGGATGGATTTTTCGAAAAGAATGATAGTGACTACCAAATTATTCAAATGCAAACCAAAATTTGCGTTTATTTTAAAATATTTCTCCACCATCTTTGTTTGCACCTAAAACTCATGTTTCATGCATTTATTCGCTCGTTTCAAGAAATAAAAACTCGCCTAGTATTTTCGTAAAGAATGATAGTAAATACAAAATTATTCAAATGCAAACCTAAATTTGTGTTCAATTTAAAATATTTCTCCACACTCTTTATTTGCACCAAAAACTCATATTTCATGGATTTATTTGCTCGTTTTATTCAAAAAAATCTCGGATGGAATTTTCGAAAAGAATGATAGTAACTACAAAATTTTTCAAATGCAAACCAAAATTTGTGTTTGTTTTAATATATTTCTCCACCATCTTTGTTTGCACCTAAAACTCAGGTTTCATGCGTTTAATCGTTCGTTTCATGAAACAAAAACTCGCCTAGATTTTTCGTAAAGAATGATAGTAAATACAAAATTATTCAAATGCAAACCTAAATTTGTGTTCAATTTAAAATATTTCTCCACAATCCTTGTTTGCACCAAAAACTCATATTTTGTGGCTTTGTTTGCTCGTTTCGTTCAAGAAAAACTCTGATGGATTTTTCGAAAAAAATGATAGCAACTACTAAATTATTCAAATGCAAACCAAAATTTGTGTTTGTTTTAAAATATTTCTCCACCATCTTTGTTTGAACCTAAAACTCAGGTTTCATTCGTTTATTCGCTCGTTTCAGGAAACAAAAACTCGCCTAGATTTTTCGTAAAGAATGATAGTAAATACAAAATTATTCAAATGCAAACCTAAATTTGTGTTCAATTTAAAATATTTATCCACAATCTTTGTTTGCACCAAAAACTCATATTTCATGGCTTTGTTTGCTCATTTCATTCAAAAAAAACTCTGATGGATTTTTCGAAAAAAATGATAGTAACTACTAAATTATTCAAATGCAAACCAAAATTTGTGTTCAATTTAAAATATTTCTCGACAATCTTTGTTTGCACCTAAGACTCATGTTTCGTGCGTAGGTTCGCTCGTTTTGTACAAAAATAAGATGTCTAGATTTTTCGTAAAAAATGATAGTAAATAAAAAATTATTCAAATGCAAACCAAAATTTTGTTCAATTGAAAACATTTCTCCCCAATCTTTGTTTGCACCCAAAAAACATATTTCAAGGCTTTATTTGCTCGTTTCATTCAAAAAAAAACTCTGATGGATTTTCCGAAAAAAATGATAGTAACTACTAAATTGTTCAAATCCAAACCAAAATTTGTGTTTGTTTTAAAATATTTCTCCACCATCTTTGTTTGCACCTAAAACTCATGTTTTATGCGTTTAATCGTTCGTTTCATGAAACAAAAACTCGCCTAGATTTTTCGTAAAGAATGATAGTAAATACAAAATTATTCAAATGCAAACCTAAATTTGTGTTCAATTTAAAATATTTATCCACAATCTTTGTTTGCACCAAAAACTCATATTTCATGGCTTTGTTTGCTCATTTCATTCAAAAAAAACTCTGATGGATTTTTCGAAAAAAATGATAGTAACTACTAAATTATTCAAATGCAAACCAAAATTTGTGTTTGTTTTAAAATATTTCTCAACCAACTTTGTTTGCACCTAAAACTCATGTTTCATGCGTTTATTCGCTCGTTTCGTGAAACAAAAACTCGACTAGATTTTTCGTAAAGAATGATAGTAAATACAAAATTATTCAAATGCAAACCTAAATTTGTGTTCAATTTAAAATATTTCTCCACAATCTTTGTTTGCATCCAAAACTCATGTTTCATGCGTTTATTCGCTCGTTTCGTGAAACAAAAAATCGCCTAGATTTTTCGTAAAGAATGATAGTAAATACAAAATTATTAAAATGCAAACCAAAATTTTTATTCAATTTAAAATATTTCTCCACAATCTTTGTTGGCACCAAAAACTCATATTTCACGGCTTTGTTTCCTCGTTTCATTAAAAAAAAACTCTGATGGATTTTTCGAAAAAAATGATAGTAACTCCTAAATTATTCAAATGCAAACCAAAATTTGTGTTTGTTTTAAAATATTTCTCAACCATCTTTGTTTGCACCTAAAACTTATGTTTCATGCGTTTCTTCGCTCGTTTCGTGAAACAAAAACACGCCTAGATTTTTCGTAAAGAATGATAGTAAATACAAAATTATTCAAATGCAAACCTAAATTTGTGTTCAATTTAAAATATTTCTCCACAATCTTTCTTTGCACCAAAAACTCATATTTCATGGCTTTATTTGCTCCTTTTATTCAAAAAAATCTCGGATGGAATTTTCGAAAAGAATGATAGTTACTACTAAATTATTCAAATGCAAAGCAAAATTCGAGTTTATTTTAAAATATTTCTCCACCATCTTTGTTTGAACCTAAAACTCAGGTTTCATTCTTTTATTCGGTCGTTTCAAGAAACAAAAACTCGCCGAGATTTTTCGTAGAGAATGATAGTAACTACAAAATTATTCAAATGCAAACCATAATTTGTGTTCAATTTAAAATATTTTTCCACAATCTTTGTTTGCACCAAAAACTCATATTTCATGGCTTTGTTTGCTCGTTTCATTCAAAAAAAACTCGGATGGATTTTTCGAAAAGAACGATAGTAACTACCAAATTATTCAAATGCAGACCAAAATTTGTGTTTATTTTAAAATATTTCGCCACCATCTTTGTTTGCACCTAAAACTCATGTTTCATGCATTTATTCGCTCGTTTAAAGAAATAAAATCTCGCCTCGAATTTTCGTAAATAATGATAGTAAATACAAAATTATTCAAATGCAAACCTAAATTTCTGTTCAATTTAAAATATTTCTCCACAATCTTTGTTTGCACCCAAAACTAATGTTTCATGCGTTTATTCGCTCGTTTCATGAAACAAAAACTCGGCTAGATTTTTCGTAAAGAATGATTCTAAATACAAAATTAGTCAAATGCAAACCTAAATTTGTGTTCAATTTAAAATATTTCTCCACAATCTTTGTTTGCATCCAAAACTAATGTTTCATGCGTTTATTCGCTCGTTTCATGAAACAATAACACGGCTAGATTTTTCGTAAATAATGATACTAAATACAAAATTATTCAAATGCAAACCAAAATTTGTGTTCAATTTAAAATATTTCTCGACAATCTTTGTTTGCACCTAAGACTCATGTTTCGTGCGTAGGTTCGCTCGTTTTGTACAAAAATAAGACGTCTAGATTTTTCGTAAAAAATGATAGTAAATAAAAAATTATTCAAATGCAAACCAAAATTTTGTTCATCTTTGTTTGCACCTAAAACTCATGTTTCATGTATTTATTCGCTCGTTCAAGAAACAAAAACACGCCCAGATTTTTTCGTAAATATTGATAGCAAATACAAAATTATTCTAATGCAAACCAAATTTTGTGTTCAATTTAAAATATCAAACCAAAATTTGAGTTTGTTTTAAAATATTTCTCCACCATCTTTGTTTGCACCTAAAACTCATGTTTTATGCGTTTAATCGTTCGTTTCATGAAACAAAAACTCGCCTAGATTTTTCGTAAAGAATGATAGTAAATACAAAATTATTCAAATGCAAACCTAAATTTGTGTTCAATTTAAAATTTTTATCCACAATCTTTGTTTGCACCAAAAACTCATATTTCATGGCTTTGTTTGCTCATTTCATTCAAAAAAAACTCTGATGGATTTTTCAAAAAAAAGATAGTAACTACTAAATTATTCAAATGCAAACCAAAATTTGTGTTTGTTTTAAAATATTTCTCAACCATCTTTGTTTGCACCTAAAACTCATGTTTCATGCGTTTATTCGCTCGTTTTGTGAAACAAAAACTCGACTAGATTTTTCGTAAAGAATGATAGTAAATACAAAATTATTCAAATGCAAACCTAAATTTGTGTTCAATTTAAAATATTTCTCCACAATCTTTGTTTGCATCCAAAACTCATGTTTCATGCGTTTATTCGCTCGTTTCGTGAAACAAAAACTCGCCTAGATTTTTCGTAAAGAATGATAGTAAATACAAAATTATTAAAATGCAAACCAAAATTTTTATTCAATTTAAAATATTTCTCCACAATCTTTGTTTGCACCAAAAACTCATATTTCACGGCTTTGTTTCCCCGTTTCATTCAAAAAAAACTCTGATGGATTTTTCGAAAAAAATGATAGTAACTCCTAAATTATTCAAATGCAAACCAAAATTTGTGTTTGTTTTAAAATATTTCTCAACCATCTTTGTTTGCACCTAAAACTTATGTTTCATGCGTTTCTTCGCTCGTTTCGTGAAACAAAAACACGCCTAGATTTTTCGTAAAGAATGATAGTAAATACAAAATTATTCAAATGCAAACCTAAATTTGTGTTCAATTTAAAATATTTCTCCACAATCTTTCTTTGCACCAAAAACTCATATTTCATGGCTTTATTTGCTCCTTTTATTCAAAAAAATCTCGGATGGAATTTTCGAAAAGAATGATAGTAACTACTAAATTATTCAAATGCAAACCAAAATTCGAGTTTATTTTAAAATATTTCTCCACCATCTTTGTTTGAACCTAAAACTCAGGTTTCATTCTTTTATTCGCTCGTTTCAAGAAACAAAAACTCGCCGAGATTTTTCGTAGAGAATGATAGTAACTACAAAATTATTCAAATGCAAACTATAATTTGTGTTCAATTTAAAATATTTTTCCACAATCTTTGTTTGCACCAAAAACTCATATTTCATGGCTTTGTTTGCTCGTTTCATTCAAAAAAAACTCGGATGGATTTTTCGAAAAGAACGATAGTAACTACCAAATTATTCAAATGCAGACCAAAATTTGTGTTTATTTTAAAATATTTCGCCACCATCTTTGTTTGCACCTAATACTCATGTTTCATGCATTTATTCGCTCGTTTAAAGAAATAAAATCTCGCCTCGAATTTTCGTAAATAATGATAGTAAATACAAAATTATTCAAATGCAAACCTAAATTTCTGTTCAATTTAACATATTTCTCCACAATCTTTGTTTGCACCCAAAACTAATGTTTCATGCGTTTATTCGCTCGTTTCATGAAACAAAAACTCGGCTAGATTTTTCGTAAAGAATGATACTAAATACAAAATTAGTCAAATGCAAACCAAAATTTGTGTTCAATTTAAAATATTTTTCCACAATCTTTGTTTGCATCTAAAACTCATGTTTCATGCGTAGGTTCGCTCGTTTTGTACAAAAATAAGACGTCTAGATTTTTCGTAAAGAATGATAGTAAATAAAAAATTATTCAAATGCAAACTAAAATTTTGTTCAATTGAAAATATTTCTCCCCAATCTTTGTTTGCACCAAAAAAACATATTTCATTCCTTTGCTTGCTTGTTTCATTCAAAAAAAACTCGGATAGATTATAAGAAACGAATGATAGTAACTACTTATTTAATAAAATGCAAACCAACATTTGTGTTTATTTTAAAATATTTCTCCACCATCTTTGTTTGCACCTAAAACTCACGTTTCATGCGTTTGTTCGCTCCTTTCAAGAAACAAAAACTCGCCTAGATTTTTCGTAAAGAATGATAGTAAATACAAAATTATTCAAATGCAAACCAAAATTTGTGTTCAGTTTAAAATATTTCTCGACAATCTTTGTTTGCACCAAATACTCATATATCATGGCTTTGTTTGCTCGTTTCATTCAATAAAAACTCGGATGGATTTTTCGAAAAAAATGATAGTAACTACTAAATTGTTGAAATGCAAACCAAAATTTGTGTTTGTTTTAGAATATTTCTCAACCATCTTTGTTGGCACCTAAAACTCATGTTTCTTGCGTTTATTCGCTCCTTTCAAGAAACAAAAACTCGCCTAGATTTTTCGTAAAAAATGGTAGTAAATACAAAATTATTCAAATGCAAACGAAAATTTGTGTTCAGTTTAAAATATTTCTCGACAATCTTTGTTTGCACCAAATACTCATATATCATGGCTTTGTTTGCTCGTTCCATTCAATAAAAACTCGGATGGATTTTTCGAAAAAAAATGATAGTAACTACTAAATTGTTGAGATGAAAACCAAAATTTGTGTTCAATTTAAAATATTTCTCCACAATCTTTGTTTGCACCAAAAACTCATATTTCATGGCTTTATTTGCTCGTTTTATTAAAAAAAAACTCGGATGGATTTTTCGAAAAGAATGATAGTGACTACTAAATTATTCAAATGCAAACCAAAATTTGTGTTTATTTTAAAATATTTATCCACCATCTTTGTTTGCACCAAAAAGTCAGGTTTCATGCGTTTATTCGCTCGTTTCAAGAAACAAAAACTCGCCTAGATATTTCGTAAAGAAAGATAGTAACTACAAAATTATTCAAATGCAAACCAAAATTTGAGTTCAATTTAAAATATTTCTCCACAATCTTTGTTTGCACCAAAAACTCATATTTCATGCCTTTGTTTGCTCGTTTCATTCAAAAAAACCTCGGATGGATTTTTCGAAAAGAATGATAGTAACTACTAAATTATTCAAATGCAAACCAAAATTTGTGTTTATTTTAAAATATTTCTCCACCATCTTTGTTTGCACCTAAAACTCATGTTTCATGCGTTTATTCGCTCGTTTCAAAAAATAAAAACTCCCCTAGATTTTTCGTAAATAATGATAGTAAATACAAAATTATTCAAATGCAAACCTAAATTTGTGTTCAATTTAAAATATTTCTCCACAATCTTTGTTTGCACCCAAAACTCATGTTTCATGCGTTTATTCGCTCGTTTCATGAAACAAAAACTCGGCTAGATTTTTCGTAAAGAATGATACTAAATACAAAATTATTCAAATGCAAACCAAAATTTGTGTTCAATTTAAAATATTTCTCCACAATCTTTGTTTGCATCTAAAACTCATGTTTCATGCGTAGGTTCGCTCGTTTTGTACAAAAATAAGACGTCTAGATTTTTCGTAAAGAATGATAGTAAATAAAAAATTATTCAAATGCAAACTAAAATTTTGTTCAATTGAAAATATTTCTCCCCAATCTTTGTTTGCACCAAAAAAACATATTTCATGCCTTTGTTTGCTTGTTTCTTTCAAAAAAAACTCGGATAGATTTTAAGAAACGAATGATAGTAACTACTTATTTAATAAAATGCAAACCAACATTTGTGTTTATTTTAAAATATTTCTCCACCATCTTTGTTTGCACCTAAAACTCACGTTTCATGCGTTTATTCGCTCCTTTCAAGAAACAAAAACTCGCCAAGATTTTTCGTAAAGAATGATAGTAAATACAAAATTATTCAAATGCAAACCAAAATTTGTGTTCAGTTTAAAATATTTCTCGACAATCTTTGTTTGCACCAAATACTCATATATCATGGCTTTGTTTGCTCGTTTCATTCAATAAAAACTCGGATGGATTTTTCGAAAAAAATGATAGTAACTACTAAATTGTTGAAATGCAAACCAAAATTTGTGTTTGTTTTAGAATATTTCTCAACCATCTTTGTTGGCACCTAAAACTCATGTTTCTTGCGTTTATTCGCTCCTTTCAAGAAACAAAAACTCGCCTAGATTTTTCGTAAAGAATGGTAGTAAATACAAAATTATTCAAATGCAAACGAAAATTTGTGTTCAGTTTAAAATATTTCTCGACAATCTTTGTTTGCACCAAATACTCATATATCATGGCTTTGTTTGCTCGTTCCATTCAATAAAAACTCGGATGGATTTTTCGAAAAAAAATGATAGTAACTACTAAATTGTTGAGATGAAAACCAAAATTTGTGTTCAATTTAAAATATTTCTCCACAATCTTTGTTTGCACCAAAAACTCATATTTCATGGCTTTATTTGCTCGTTTTATTAAAAAAAAACTCGGATGGATTTTTCGAAAAGCATGATAGTGACTACTAAATTATTCAAATGCAAACCAAAATTTGTGTTTATTTTAAAATATTTATCCACCATCTTTGTTTGCACCAAAAAGTCAGGTTTCATGCGTTTATTCGCTCGTTTCAAGAAACAAAAACTCGCCTAGATATTTCGTAAAGAAAGATAGTAACTACAAAATTATTCAAATGCAAACCAAAATTTGAGTTCAATTTAAAATATTTCTCCACAATCTTTGTTTGCACCAAAAACTCATATTTCATGCCTTTGTTTGCTCGTTTCATTCAAAAAAACCTCGGATGGATTTTTCGAAAAGAATGATAGTAACTACTAAATTATTCAAATGCAAACCAAAATTTGTTTTTATTTTAAAATATTTCTCCACCATCTTTGTTTGCACCTAAAACTCATGTTTCATGCGTTTATTCGCTCGTTTCAAAAAATAAAAACTCCCCTAGATTTTTCGTAAATAATGATAGTAAATAAAAAATTATTCAAATGCAAACCTAAATTTGTGTTCAATTTAAAATATTTCTCCACAATCTTTGTTTGCACCCAAAACTCATGTTTCATGCGTTTATTCGCTCGTTTCATGAAACAAAAACTCGGCTAGATTTTTCGTAAAGAATGATACTAAATACAAAATTATTCAAATGCAAACCAAAATTTGTGTTCAATTTAAAATATTTCTCCACAATCTTTGTTTGCATCTAAAACTCATGTTTCATGCGTAGGTTCGCTCGTTTTGTACAAAAATAAGACGTCTAGATTTTTCGTAAAGAATGATAGTAAATAAAAAATTATTCAAATGCAAACTAAAATTTTGTTCAATTGAAAATATTTCTCCCCAATCTTTGTTTGCACCAAAAAAACATATTTCATGCCTTTGTTTGCTTGTTTCTTTCAAAAAAAACTCGGATAGATTTTAAGAAACGAATGATAGTAACTACTTATTTAATAAAATGCAAACCAACATTTGTGTTTATTTTAAAATATTTCTCCACCATCTTTGTTTGCACCTAAAACTCACGTTTCATGCGTTTATTCGCTCCTTTCAAGAAACAAAAACTCGCCAAGATTTTTCGTAAAGAATGATAGTAAATACAAAATTATTCAAATGCAAACCAAAATTTGTGTTCAGTTTAAAATATTTCTCGACAATCTTTGTTTGCACCAAATACTCATATATCATGGCTTTGTTTGCTCGTTTCATTCAATAAAAACTCGGATGGATTTTTCGAAAAAAATGATAGTAACTACTAAATTGTTGAAATGCAAACCAAAATTTGTGTTTGTTTTAGAATATTTCTCAACCATCTTTGTTTGCACCTAAAACTCATGTTTCTTGCGTTTATTCGCTCCTTTCAAGAAACAAAAACTCGCCTAGATTTTTCGTAAAGAATGATAGTAAATACAAAATTATTCAAATGCAAACCAAAATTTGTGTTCAGTTTAAAATATTTCTCGACAATCTTTGTTTGCACCAAATACTCATATATCATGGCTTTGTTTGCTCGTTCCATTCAATAATAACTCGGATGGATTTTTCGAAAAAAAATGATAGTAACTACTAAATTGTTGAAATGAAAATCAAAATTTGTGTTCAATTTAAAATATTTCTCCACAATCTTTGTTTGCACCAAAAACTCATATTTCATGGCTTTATTTGCTCGTTTTATTAAAAAAAAACTCGGATGGATTTTTCGAAAAGAATGATAGTGACTACTAAATTATTCAAATGCAAACCAAAATTTGTGTTTATTTTAAAATATTTCTCCACCATCTTTGTTTGCACCTAAAAGTCAGGTTTCATGCGTTTATTCGCTCGTTTCAAGAAACAAAAACTCGCCTAGATTTTTCGTAAAGAAAGATAGTAACTACAAAATTATTCAAATGCAAACCAAAATTTGTGTTCAATTTAAAATATTTCTCCACAATCTTTGTTTGCACCAAAAACTCATATTTCATGCCTTTGTTTGCTCGTTTCATTCAAAAAAATCTCGGATGGATTTTTCGAAAAGAATGATAGTAACTACTAAATTATTCAAATGCAAACCAAAATTTGTGTTTATTTTAAAATATTTCTCTACAATCTTTATTTGCACCAAAAACTCATATTTCATGGCTTTATTTGCTCGTTTTATTCAAAAAAATCTCGGATGGAATTTTCGAAAAGAATGATAGTAACTACTAAATTATTCAAATGCATACCAAAATTTGTGTTTATTTTAAAATATTTCTCGACCATCTTTGTTTGAACCTAAAACTCAGGTTTCATTCTTTTATTCGCTCGTTTCAAGAAACAAAAACTCGCCTAGATTTTTCGTAAAGAATGGTTGTGACTACAAAATTATTCAAATGCAAACCATAATTTGTGTTCAATTTAAAATATTTTTCCACAATCTTTGTTTGCACCAAATACGCATATTTCATGGCTTTGTTTGCTGGTTTCATTCAAAAAAACTCGGATGGATTTTTCGAAAAGAATGATAGTAACTACCAAATTATTCAAATGCAGACCAAAATTTTTGTTTATTTTAAAATATTTCTCCACCATCTTTGTATGCACCTAAAACTCGTGTTTCATGCATTTATTCGCTCGTTTCAAGAAATAAAAACTCGGCTAGATTTTTCGTAAAGAATGATACTAAATACAAAATTATTCAAATGCAAACCAAAATTTGTGTTCAATTTAAAATATTTCTCCACAATCTTTGTTTGCACCTAAAACTCATGTTTCATGCGTAGGTTCGCTCGTTTTGTACAAAAATAAGACGTATAGATTTTTCGTAAAGAATCATAGTGAATAAAAAATTATTCAAATGCAAACCAAAATTTTGTTCAATTGAAAATATTTCTCCCCAATCTTTGTTTGCACCAAAAAAACATATTTCATGCCTTTGTTTGCTCGTTTCATTCAAAAAAACTCGGATAGATTTTTAGAAACGAATGATAGTAACTACTAATTTAATAAAATGCGAACCTAAATTTGTGTTTATTTTAAAATATTTCTCCACCATCTTTGTTTGCACCTAAAACTCACGTTTCATGCGTTTATTCGCTCCTTTCAAGAAACAAAAACTCGCCTAGATTTTTCGTAAAGAATGATAGTAAATACAAAATTATTCAAATGCAAACCAAAATTTGTGTTCAGTTTAAAATATTTCTCGACAATCTTTGTTTGCACCAAATACTCATATATCATGGCTTTGTTTGCTCGTTTCATTCAATAAAAACTCGGATGGATTTTTCGAAAAAAATGATAGTAACTACTAAATTGTTGAAATGCAAACCAAAATTTGTGTTTGTTTTAGAATATTTCTCAACCATCTTTGTTTGCACCTAAAACTCATGTTTCTTGCGTTTATTCGCTCCTTTCAAGAAACAAAAACTCGCCTAGATTTTTCGTAAAGAATGATAGTAAATAAAAAATTATTCAAATGCAAACCAAAATTTGTGTTCAGTTTAAAATATTTCTCGACAATCTTTGTTTGCACCAAATACTCATATATCATGGCTTTGTTTGCTCGTTCCATTCCATAAAAACTCGGATGGATTTTTCGAAAAAAATGATAGTAACTACTAAATTGTTGAAATGAAAACCAAAATTTGTGTTCAATTTAAAATATTTCTCCACAATCTTTGTTTGCACCAAAAACTCATATTTCATGGCTTTATTTGCTCGTTTTATTAAAAAAAAACTCAGATGGATTTTTCGAAAAGAATGATAGTGACTACTAAATTATTCAAATGCAAACCAAAATTTGTGTTTATTTTAAAATATTTCTCCACCATCTTTGTTTGCACCTAAAAGTCAGGTTTCATGCGTTTATTCGCTCGTTTCAAGAAACAAAAACTCACCTAGATTTTTCGTAAAGAAAGATAGTAACTACAAAATTATTCAAATGCAAACCAAAATTTGTGTTCAATTTAAAATATTTCTCCACAATCTTTGTTTGCACCAAAAACTCATATTTCATGCCTTTGTTTGCTAGTTTCATTCAAAAAAACCTCGGATGGATTTTTCGAAAAGAATGATAGTAACTACTAAATTATTCAAATGCAAACCAAAATTTGTGTTTATTTTAAAATATTTCTCTACAATCTTTATTTGCACCAAAAACTGATATTTCATGGCTTTATATGCTCGTTTTATTCAAAAAAATCTCGGATGGAATTTTCGAAAAGAATGATAGTAACTACTAAATTATTCAAATGCATACCAAAATTTGTGTTTATTTTAAAATATTTCTCCACCATCTTTGTTTGAACCTAAAACTCAGGTTTCATTCTTTTATTCGCTCGTTTCAAGAAACAAAAACTCGCCTAGATTTTTCGTAAAGAATGGTTGTGACTACAAAATTATTCAAATGCAAACCATAATTTGTGTTCAATTTAAAATATTTTTCCACAATCTTTGTTTGCACCAAATACGCATATTTCATGGCTTTCTTTGCTCGTTTCATTCAAAAAAAACTCGGATGGATTTTTCGAAAAGAATGATAGTAACTACCAAATTATTCAAATGCAGACCAAAATTTTTGTTTATTTTAAAATATTTCTCCACCATCTTTGTATGCACCTAAAACTCGTGTTTCATGCATTTATTCGCTCGTTTCAAGAAATAAAAACTCGGCTTGATTTTTCGTAAAGAATGATACTAAATACAAAATTATTCAAATGCAAACCAAAATTTGTGTTCAATTTAAAATATTTCTCCACAATCTTTGTTTGCACCTAAAACTCATGTTTCATGCGTAGGTTCGCTCGTTTTGTACAAAAATAAGACGTCTAGATTTTTCGTAAAAAATCATAGTGAATAAAAAATTATTCAAATGCAAACCAAAATTTTGTTCAATTGAAAATATTTCTCCCCAATCTTTGTTTGCACCAAAACAACATATTTCATGCCTTTGTTTGCTCGTTTCATTCAAAAAAACTCGGATAGATTTTTAGAAACGAATGATAGTAACTACTAATTTAATAAAATGCAAACCAAAATTTGTGTTTATTTTAAAATATTTCTCCACCATCTTTGTTTGCACGTAAAACTCATGTTTCATGCGTTTATTCGCTCCTTTCAAGAAACGAAAACTCGCCTAGATTTTTCGTAAAGAATGATAGTAAATACAAAATTATTCAAATGCAAACCAAAATTTGTGTTCAGTTTAAAATATTTCTCCACAATCTTTGCTTGCACGAAAAACTCATGTATCATGGCTTTGTTTGCTCGTTCCATTCGATGAAAACTCGGATGGATTTTTCGAAAAAAATGAAAGTAACTACTAAATTATTGAAATGCAAACCAAAATTTGTGTTTGTTTTAAAATATTTCTCAACCATCTTTGTTTGCACCTAAAACTCTTGTTTCATGCGTTTATTCGCACGTTTCAAGAAACAAAAACTCGCCTAGATATTTCTAAAAGAATGATAGTAAATAAAAAATTATTCAAATGAAAACCAAAATTTGTGTTCAATTTAAAATATTTCTCCACAATCTTTGTTTGCACCAAAAACTCATATTTCATGGCTTTATTTGCTCGTTTTATTCAAAAAAAACTCGGATGGATTTTTCGAAAAGAATGATAGTAACTACTAAATTATTCAAATGCAGACCAAAATTTGTGTTTATTTTAAAATATTACTCCACCAGCTTTGTTTGCACCTAAAACTCAGGTTTCATGCGTTTATTCGCTCGTTTCACGAAACAAAAACTCGCCTGGATTTTTCGTAAAGAAAGATAGTAACTACAAAATTATTCAAATTCAAACCAAAATTTGCGTTCATTTTAAAATATTTCTCCACAATCCTTGTTTGCACCAAAAACTCATATTTCATGGCTTTGTTTGCTCGTTTCATTCAAAAAAACCTCGGATGGATTTTTCGAAAAGAATGATAGTAACTACTAAATTATTCAAATGCAAACCAAAATTTGTGTTTATTTTAAAATATTTCTCCACCATCTTTGTTTGCACATAAAACTCATGTTTCATGCGTTTATTCGCTCGTTTCAAGAAATAAAAACTCTCCTAGATTTTTCGTAAAGAATGATAGTAAATACAAAATTATTCAAATGCAAACCAAAATTTGTGTTTATTTTAAAATATTTCTCCACCATCTTTGTTTGCACCTAAAACTCATGTTTCGTGCGTTTATTCGCTCCTTTCAAGAAACAAAAACTCGCCTAGATTTTTCGTAAAAAATGATAATAAATACAAAAATATTCAAATGCAAACCAAAATTTGTGTTCAGTTTAAAATATTTCTCCACAATCTTTGTTTGCACCAAAAACTCATATATCATGGCTTTGTTTGCTCGTTTCATTCAATAGAAACTCGGATGGATTTTTCGAAAAGAATGATAGTAACTACTAAATTATTCAAATGCAAACCAAAATTTGTATTTATTTTAAAATATTTCTCCACCATCTTTGTTTGCACCTAAAACTCAGGTTTCATGCGTTTATTCGCTCGTTTCACGAAACAAAAACTCGCCTAGATTTTTCGTAAAGAAAGATAGTAACTACAAAATTATTCAAATGCAAACCAAAATTTGTGTTCAATTTAAAATATTTCTCCACAATCTTTGTTTGCTCCAAAAACTCATATTTCATGCCTTTGTTTGCTCGTTTCATTCAAAAAAACCTCGGATGGATTTTTCGAAAAGAATGATAGTAACTACTAAATTATTCAAATGCAAACAAAAATTTGTGTTTATTTTAAAATATTTCTCCACCATCTTTGTTTGCAACTAAAACTCATGTTTCATGCGTTTATTCGCTCGTTTCAAAAAATAAAAACTCCCCTAGATTTTTCGTAAAGAATGATAGTAAATACAAAATTATTCAAATGCAAACCTAAATTTGTGTTCAATTTAAAATATTTCTCCACAATCTTTGTTTGCACCCAAAACTCATGTTTCATGCGTTTATTCGCTCGTTTCATGAAACAAAAACTCGGCTAGATTTTTCGTAAAGAATGATACTAAATACAAAATTATTCAAATGCAAACCAAAATTTGTGTTCAATTTAAAATATTTCTCCACAATCTTTGTTTGCATCTAAAACTCATGTTTCATGCGTAGGTTCGCTCGTTTTGTACAAAAATAAGACGTCTAGATTTTTCGTAAAGAATGATAGTAAATAAAAAATTATTCAAATGCAAACTAAAATTTTGTTCAATTGAAAATATTTCTCCCCAATCTTTGTTTGCACCAAAAAAACATATTTCATGCCTTTGTTTGCTTGTTTCATTCAAAAAAAACTCGGATAGATTTTAAGAATAGAATGATAGTAACTACTTATTTAATAAAATGCAAACCAACATTTGTGTTTATTTTAAAATATTTCTCCACCATCTTTGTTTGCACCTAAAACTCACGTTTCATGCGTTTATTCGCTCCTTTCAAGAAACAAATACTCGCCTAGATTTTTCGTAAAGAATGATAGGAAATACAAAATTATTCAAATGCAAACCAAAATTTGTGTTCAGTTTAAAATATTTCTCGACAATCTTTGTTTGCACCAAATACTCATATATCATGGCTTTGTTTGCTCGTTTCATTCAATAAAAACTCGGATGGATTTTTCGAAAATAATGATAGTAACTACTAAATTGTTGAAATGCAAACCAAAATTTGTGTTTGTTTTAGAATATTTCTCAACCATCTTTGTTTGCACCTAAAACTCATGTTTCTTGCGTTTATTCGCTCCTTTCAAGAAACAAAAACTCGCCCAGATTTTTCGTAAAGAATGATAGTAAATACAAAATTATTCAAATGCAAACCAAAATTTGTGTTCAGTTTAAAATATTTCTCGACAATCTTTGTTTGCACCAAATACTCATATATCATGGCTTTGTTTGCTCGTTCCATTCAATAAAAACTCGGATGGATTTTTCGAAAAGAATGATAGTAACTACTAAATTGTTGAAATGAAAACCAAAATTTGTGTTCAATTTAAAATATTTCTCCACAATCTTTGTTTGCACCAAAAACTCATATTTCATGGCTTTATTTGCTCGTTTTATTAAAAAAAAAACTCGGATGGATTTTTCGAAAAGAATGATAGTGACAATTAAATTATTCAAATGCAAACCAAAATTTGTGTTTATTTTAAAATATTTCTCCACCATCTTTGTTTGCACCTAAAAGTCAGGTTTCATGCGTTTATTCGCTCGTTTCAAGAAACAAAAACTCGCCTAGATTTTTCGTAAAGAAAGATAGTAACTACAAAATTATTCAAATGCAAACCAAAATTTGTGTTCAATTTAAAATATTTCTCCACAATCTTTGTTTGCACCAAAAACTCATATTTCATGCCTTTGTTTGCTCGTTTCATTCAAAAAAACCTCGGATGGATTTTTCGAAAAGAATGATAGTAACTACTAAATTATTCAAATGCAAACCAAAATTTGTGTTTATTTTAAAATATTTCTCTACAATCTTTATTTGCACCAAAAACTCATATTTCATGGCTTTATTTGCTCGTTTTATTCAAAAAAATCTCGGATGGAATTTTCGAAAAGAATGATAGTAACTACTAAATTATTCAAATTCATACCAAAATTTGTGTTTATTTTAAAATATTTCTCGACCATCTTTGTTTGAACCTAAAACTCAGGTTTCATTCTTTTATTCGCTCGTTTCAAGAAACAAAAACTCGCCTAGATTTTTCGTAAAGAATGGTTGTGACTACAAAATTATTCAAATGCAAACCATAATTTGTGTTCAATTTAAAATATTTTTCCACAATCTTTGTTTGCACCAAATACGCATATTTCATAGCTTTGTTTGCTCGTTTCATTCAAAAAAAACTCGGATGGATTTTTCGAAAAGAATGATAGTAACTACCAAATTATTCAAATGCAGACCAAAATTTTTGTTTATTTTAAAATATTTCTCCACCATCTTTGTATGCACCTAAAACTCGTGTTTCATGCATTTATTCGCTCGTTTCAAGAAATAAAAACTCGGCTAGATTTCTCGTAAAGAATGATACTAAATACAAAATTATTCAAATGCAAACCAAAATTTGTGTTCAATTTAAAATATTTCTCCACAATCTTTGTTTGCACCTAAAACTCATGTTTGATGCGTAGGTTCGCTCGTTTTGTACAAAAATAAGACTTCTAGATTTTTCGTAATGAATCATAGTGAATAAAAAATTATTCAAATGCAAACCAAAATTTTGTCCAATTGAAAATATTTCTCCCCAATCTTTGTTTGCACCAAAAAAACATATTTCATGCCTTTGTTTGCTCGTTTCATTCAAAAAAACTCGGATAGATTTTTAGAAACGAATGATAGTAACTACAAAATTAATAAAATGCAAACCTAAATTTGTGTTTATTTTAAAATATTTCTCCACCATCTTTGTTTGCACCTAAAACTCACGTTTCGTGCGTTTATTCGCTCCTTTCAAGAAACAAAAACTCGCCTAGATTTTTCGTAAAGAATGATAGTAAATACAAAATTATTCAAATGCAAACCAAAATTTGTGTTCAGTTTAAAATATTTCTCGACAATCTTTGTTTGCACGAAAAACTCATGTATCATGGCTTTGTTTGCTCGTTCCATTCGATAAAAACTCGGATGGATTTTTCGAAAAAAATGAAAGTAACTACTAAATTATTGAAATGCAAACCAAAATTTGTGTTTGTTTTAAAATATTTCTCAACCATCTTTGTTTGCACCTAAAACTCTTGTTTCATGCGTTTATTCGCACGTTTCAAGAAACAAAAACTCGCCTAGATTTTTCTAAAATAATGATAGTAAATAAAAAATTATTCAAATGAAAACCAAAATTTGTGTTCAATTTAAAATATTTCTCCACAATCTTTGTTTGCACCAAAAACTCATATTTCATGGCTTTATTTGCTCGTTTTATTCAAAAAAAACTCGGATGGATTTTTCGAAAAGAATGATAGTAACTACTAAATTATTCAAATGCAGGCCAAAATTTGCGTTTATTTTAAAATATTACTCCACCAGCTTTGTTTGCACCTAAAACTCAGGTTTCATGCGTTTATTCGCTCGTTTCACGAAACAAAAACTCGCCTAGATTTTTCGTAAAGAAAGATAGTAACTACAAAATTATTCAAATGCAAACCAAAATTTGCGTTCAATTTAAAATATTTCTCCACAATCCTTGTTTGCACCAAAAACTCATATTTCATGGCTTTGTTTCCTCGTTTCATTCAAAAAAACCTCGGATGGATTTTTCGAAAAGAATGATAGTAACTACTAAATTATTCAAATGCAAACCAAAATTTGTGTTTATTTTAAAATATTTCTCCACCATCTTTGTTTGCAACTAAAACTCATGTTTCATGCGTTTATTCGCTCGTTTCAAAAAATAAAAACTCCCCTAGATTTTTCGTAAAGAATGATAGTAAATACAAAATTATTCAAATGCAAACCTAAATTTGTGTTCAATTTAAAATATTTCTCCACAATCTTTGTTTGCACCCAAAACTCATGTTTCATGCGTTTATTCGCTCGTTTCATGAAACAAAAACTCGGCTAGATTTTTCGTAAAGAATGATACTAAATACAAAATTATTCAAATGCAAACCAAAATTTGTGTTCAATTTAAAATATTTCTCCACAATCTTTGTTTGCATCTAAAACTCATGTTTCATGCGTAGGTTCGCTCGTTTTGTACAAAAATAAGACGTCTAGATTTTTCGTAAAGAATGATAGTAAATAAAAAATTATTCAAATGCAAACTAAAATTTTGTTCAATTGAAAATATTTCTCCCCAATCTTTGTTTGCACCAAAAAAACATATTTCATGCCTTTGTTTGCTTGTTTCATTCAAAAAAAACTCGGATAGATTTTAAGAATAGAATGATAGTAACTACTTATTTAATAAAATGCAAACCAACATTTGTGTTTATTTTAAAATATTTCTCCACCATCTTTGTTTGCACCTAAAACTCACGTTTCATGCGTTTATTCGCTCCTTTCAAGAAACAAATACTCGCCTAGATTTTTCGTAAAGAATGATAGGAAATACAAAATTATTCAAATGCAAACCAAAATTTGTGTTCAGTTTAAAATATTTCTCGACAATCTTTGTTTGCACCAAATACTCATATATCATGGCTTTGTTTGCTCGTTTCATTCAATAAAAACTCGGATGGATTTTTCGAAAATAATGATAGTAACTACTAAATTGTTGAAATGCAAACCAAAATTTGTGTTTGTTTTAGAATATTTCTCAACCATCTTTGTTTGCACCTAAAACTCATGTTTCTTGCGTTTATTCGCTCCTTTCAAGAAACAAAAACTCGCCCAGATTTTTCGTAAAGAATGATAGTAAATACAAAATTATTCAAATGCAAACCAAAATTTGTGTTCAGTTTAAAATATTTCTCGACAATCTTTGTTTGCACCAAATACTCATATATCATGGCTTTGTTTGCTCGTTCCATTCAATAAAAACTCGGATGGATTTTTCGAAAAGAATGATAGTAACTACTAAATTGTTGAAATGAAAACCAAAATTTGTGTTCAATTTAAAATATTTCTCCACAATCTTTGTTTGCACCAAAAACTCATATTTCATGGCTTTATTTGCTCGTTTTATTAAAAAAAAAACTCGGATGGATTTTTCGAAAAGAATGATAGTGACAATTAAATTATTCAAATGCAAACCAAAATTTGTGTTTATTTTAAAATATTTCTCCACCATCTTTGTTTGCACCTAAAAGTCAGGTTTCATGCGTTTATTCGCTCGTTTCAAGAAACAAAAACTCGCCTAGATTTTTCGTAAAGAAAGATAGTAACTACAAAATTATTCAAATGCAAACCAAAATTTGTGTTCAATTTAAAATATTTCTCCACAATCTTTGTTTGCACCAAAAACTCATATTTCATGCCTTTGTTTGCTCGTTTCATTCAAAAAAACCTCGGATGGATTTTTCGAAAAGAATGATAGTAACTACTAAATTATTCAAATGCAAACCAAAATTTGTGTTTATTTTAAAATATTTCTCTACAATCTTTATTTGCACCAAAAACTCATATTTCATGGCTTTATTTGCTCGTTTTATTCAAAAAAATCTCGGATGGAATTTTCGAAAAGAATGATAGTAACTACTAAATTATTCAAATTCATACCAAAATTTGTGTTTATTTTAAAATATTTCTCGACCATCTTTGTTTGAACCTAAAACTCAGGTTTCATTCTTTTATTCGCTCGTTTCAAGAAACAAAAACTCGCCTAGATTTTTCGTAAAGAATGGTTGTGACTACAAAATTATTCAAATGCAAACCATAATTTGTGTTCAATTTAAAATATTTTTCCACAATCTTTGTTTGCACCAAATACGCATATTTCATAGCTTTGTTTGCTCGTTTCATTCAAAAAAAACTCGGATGGATTTTTCGAAAAGAATGATAGTAACTACCAAATTATTCAAATGCAGACCAAAATTTTTGTTTATTTTAAAATATTTCTCCACCATCTTTGTATGCACCTAAAACTCGTGTTTCATGCATTTATTCGCTCGTTTCAAGAAATAAAAACTCGGCTAGATTTCTCGTAAAGAATGATACTAAATACAAAATTATTCAAATGCAAACCAAAATTTGTGTTCAATTTAAAATATTTCTCCACAATCTTTGTTTGCACCTAAAACTCATGTTTGATGCGTAGGTTCGCTCGTTTTGTACAAAAATAAGACTTCTAGATTTTTCGTAATGAATCATAGTGAATAAAAAATTATTCAAATGCAAACCAAAATTTTGTCCAATTGAAAATATTTCTCCCCAATCTTTGTTTGCACCAAAAAAACATATTTCATGCCTTTGTTTGCTCGTTTCATTCAAAAAAACTCGGATAGATTTTTAGAAACGAATGATAGTAACTACAAAATTAATAAAATGCAAACCTAAATTTGTGTTTATTTTAAAATATTTCTCCACCATCTTTGTTTGCACCTAAAACTCACGTTTCGTGCGTTTATTCGCTCCTTTCAAGAAACAAAAACTCGCCTAGATTTTTCGTAAAGAATGATAGTAAATACAAAATTATTCAAATGCAAACCAAAATTTGTGTTCAGTTTAAAATATTTCTCGACAATCTTTGTTTGCACGAAAAACTCATGTATCATGGCTTTGTTTGCTCGTTCCATTCGATAAAAACTCGGATGGATTTTTCGAAAAAAATGAAAGTAACTACTAAATTATTGAAATGCAAACCAAAATTTGTGTTTGTTTTAAAATATTTCTCAACCATCTTTGTTTGCACCTAAAACTCTTGTTTCATGCGTTTATTCGCACGTTTCAAGAAACAAAAACTCGCCTAGATTTTTCTAAAATAATGATAGTAAATAAAAAATTATTCAAATGAAAACCAAAATTTGTGTTCAATTTAAAATATTTCTCCACAATCTTTGTTTGCACCAAAAACTCATATTTCATGGCTTTATTTGCTCGTTTTATTCAAAAAAAACTCGGATGGATTTTTCGAAAAGAATGATAGTAACTACTAAATTATTCAAATGCAGGCCAAAATTTGCGTTTATTTTAAAATATTACTCCACCAGCTTTGTTTGCACCTAAAACTCAGGTTTCATGCGTTTATTCGCTCGTTTCACGAAACAAAAACTCGCCTAGATTTTTCGTAAAGAAAGATAGTAACTACAAAATTATTCAAATGCAAACCAAAATTTGCGTTCAATTTAAAATATTTCTCCACAATCCTTGTTTGCACCAAAAACTCATATTTCATGGCTTTGTTTCCTCGTTTCATTCAAAAAAACCTCGGATGGATTTTTCGAAAAGAATGATAGTAACTACTAAATTATTCAAATGCAAACCAAAATTTGTGTTTATTTTAAAATATTTCTCCACCATCTTTGTTTGCAACTAAAACTCATGTTTCATGCGTTTATTCGCTCGTTTCAAAAAATAAAAACTCCCCTAGATTTTTCGTAAAGAATGATAGTAAATACAAAATTATTCAAATGCAAACCTAAATTTGTGTTCAATTTAAAATATTTCTCCACAATCTTTGTTTGCACCCAAAACTCATGTTTCATGCGTTTATTCGCTCGTTTCATGAAACAAAAACTCGGCTAGATTTTTCGTAAAGAATGATACTAAATACAAAATTATTCAAATGCAAACCAAAATTTGTGTTCAATTTAAAATATTTCTCCACAATCTTTGTTTGCATCTAAAACTCATGTTTCATGCGTAGGTTCGCTCGTTTTGTACAAAAATAAGACGTCTAGATTTTTCGTAAAGAATGATAGTAAATAAAAAATTATTCAAATGCAAACTAAAATTTTGTTCAATTGAAAATATTTCTCCCCAATCTTTGTTTGCACCAAAAAAACATATTTCATGCCTTTGTTTGCTTGTTTCATTCAAAAAAAACTCGGATAGATTTTAAGAATAGAATGATAGTAACTACTTATTTAATAAAATGCAAACCAACATTTGTGTTTATTTTAAAATATTTCTCCACCATCTTTGTTTGCACCTAAAACTCACGTTTCATGCGTTTATTCGCTCCTTTCAAGAAACAAATACTCGCCTAGATTTTTCGTAAAGAATGATAGGAAATACAAAATTATTCAAATGCAAACCAAAATTTGTGTTCAGTTTAAAATATTTCTCGACAATCTTTGTTTGCACCAAATACTCATATATCATGGCTTTGTTTGCTCGTTTCATTCAATAAAAACTCGGATGGATTTTTCGAAAATAATGATAGTAACTACTAAATTGTTGAAATGCAAACCAAAATTTGTGTTTGTTTTAGAATATTTCTCAACCATCTTTGTTTGCACCTAAAACTCATGTTTCTTGCGTTTATTCGCTCCTTTCAAGAAACAAAAACTCGCCCAGATTTTTCGTAAAGAATGATAGTAAATACAAAATTATTCAAATGCAAACCAAAATTTGTGTTCAGTTTAAAATATTTCTCGACAATCTTTGTTTGCACCAAATACTCATATATCATGGCTTTGTTTGCTCGTTCCATTCAATAAAAACTCGGATGGATTTTTCGAAAAGAATGATAGTAACTACTAAATTGTTGAAATGAAAACCAAAATTTGTGTTCAATTTAAAATATTTCTCCACAATCTTTGTTTGCACCAAAAACTCATATTTCATGGCTTTATTTGCTCGTTTTATTAAAAAAAAAACTCGGATGGATTTTTCGAAAAGAATGATAGTGACAATTAAATTATTCAAATGCAAACCAAAATTTGTGTTTATTTTAAAATATTTCTCCACCATCTTTGTTTGCACCTAAAAGTCAGGTTTCATGCGTTTATTCGCTCGTTTCAAGAAACAAAAACTCGCCTAGATTTTTCGTAAAGAAAGATAGTAACTACAAAATTATTCAAATGCAAACCAAAATTTGTGTTCAATTTAAAATATTTCTCCACAATCTTTGTTTGCACCAAAAACTCATATTTCATGCCTTTGTTTGCTCGTTTCATTCAAAAAAACCTCGGATGGATTTTTCGAAAAGAATGATAGTAACTACTAAATTATTCAAATGCAAACCAAAATTTGTGTTTATTTTAAAATATTTCTCTACAATCTTTATTTGCACCAAAAACTCATATTTCATGGCTTTATTTGCTCGTTTTATTCAAAAAAATCTCGGATGGAATTTTCGAAAAGAATGATAGTAACTACTAAATTATTCAAATTCATACCAAAATTTGTGTTTATTTTAAAATATTTCTCGACCATCTTTGTTTGAACCTAAAACTCAGGTTTCATTCTTTTATTCGCTCGTTTCAAGAAACAAAAACTCGCCTAGATTTTTCGTAAAGAATGGTTGTGACTACAAAATTATTCAAATGCAAACCATAATTTGTGTTCAATTTAAAATATTTTTCCACAATCTTTGTTTGCACCAAATACGCATATTTCATAGCTTTGTTTGCTCGTTTCATTCAAAAAAAACTCGGATGGATTTTTCGAAAAGAATGATAGTAACTACCAAATTATTCAAATGCAGACCAAAATTTTTGTTTATTTTAAAATATTTCTCCACCATCTTTGTATGCACCTAAAACTCGTGTTTCATGCATTTATTCGCTCGTTTCAAGAAATAAAAACTCGGCTAGATTTCTCGTAAAGAATGATACTAAATACAAAATTATTCAAATGCAAACCAAAATTTGTGTTCAATTTAAAATATTTCTCCACAATCTTTGTTTGCACCTAAAACTCATGTTTGATGCGTAGGTTCGCTCGTTTTGTACAAAAATAAGACTTCTAGATTTTTCGTAATGAATCATAGTGAATAAAAAATTATTCAAATGCAAACCAAAATTTTGTTCAATTGAAAATATTTCTCCCCAATCTTTGTTTGCACCAAAAAAACATATTTCATGCCTTTGTTTGCTCGTTTCATTCAAAAAAACTCGGATAGATTTTTAGAAACGAATGATAGTAACTACAAAATTAATAAAATGCAAACCTAAATTTGTGTTTATTTTAAAATATTTCTCCACCATCTTTGTTTGCACCTAAAACTCACGTTTCGTGCGTTTATTCGCTCCTTTCAAGAAACAAAAACTCGCCTAGATTTTTCGTAAAGAATGATAGTAAATACAAAATTATTCAAATGCAAACCAAAATTTGTGTTCAGTTTAAAATATTTCTCGACAATCTTTGTTTGCACGAAAAACTCATGTATCATGGCTTTGTTTGCTCGTTCCATTCGATAAAAACTCGGATGGATTTTTCGAAAAAAATGAAAGTAACTACTAAATTATTGAAATGCAAACCAAAATTTGTGTTTGTTTTAAAATATTTCTCAACCATCTTTGTTTGCACCTAAAACTCTTGTTTCATGCGTTTATTCGCACGTTTCAAGAAACAAAAACTCGCCTAGATTTTTCTAAAATAATGATAGTAAATAAAAAATTATTCAAATGAAAACCAAAATTTGTGTTCAATTTAAAATATTTCTCCACAATCTTTGTTTGCACCAAAAACTCATATTTCATGGCTTTATTTGCTCGTTTTATTCAAAAAAAACTCGGATGGATTTTTCGAAAAGAATGATAGTAACTACTAAATTATTCAAATGCAGGCCAAAATTTGCGTTTATTTTAAAATATTACTCCACCAGCTTTGTTTGCACCTAAAACTCAGGTTTCATGCGTTTATTCGCTCGTTTCACGAAACAAAAACTCGCCTAGATTTTTCGTAAAGAAAGATAGTAACTACAAAATTATTCAAATGCAAACCAAAATTTGCGTTCAATTTAAAATATTTCTCCACAATCCTTGTTTGCACCAAAAACTCATATTTCATGGCTTTGTTTCCTCGTTTCATTCAAAAAAACCTCGGATGGATTTTTCGAAAAGAATGATAGTAACTACTAAATTATTCAAATGCAAACCAAAATTTGTGTTTATTTTAAAATATTTCTCCACCATCTTTGTTTGCACCTAAAACTCATGTTTCATGCGTTTATTCGCTCGTTTCAAGAAATAAAAACTCCCCTAGATTTTTCGTAAAGAATGATAGTAAATACAAAATTATTCAAATGCAAACCAAAATTTGTGTTTATTTTAAAATATTTCTCCACCATCTTTGTTTGCACCTAAAACTCATGTTTCATGTGTTTATTCGCTCCTTTCAAGAAACAAAAACTCGCCTAGATTTTTCGTAAAGAATGATAGTAAATACAAAATTATTCAAATGCAAACCAAAATTTGTGTTCAGTTTAAAATATTTCTCCACAATCTTTGTTTGCACCAAAAACTCATATATCATGGCTTTGTTTGCTCGTTTCATTCAATAGAAACTCGGATGGATTTTTCGAAAAGAATGATAGTAACTACTAAATTATTCAAATGCAAACCAAAATTTGTGTTTATTTTAAAATATTTCTCCACCATCTTTGTTTGCACCTAAAACTCAGGTTTCATGCGTTTATTCGCTCGTTTCACGAAACAAAAACTCGCCTAGATTTTTCGTAAAGAAAGATAGTAACTACAAAATTATTCAAATGCAAACCAAAATTTGCGTTCAATTTAAAATATTTCTCCACACTCCTTGTTTGCACCAAAAACTCATATTTCATGGCTTTGTTTGCTCGTTTCATTCAAAAAAACCTCGGATGGATTTTTCGAAAAGAATGATAGTAACTACTAAATTATTCAAATGCAAACCAAAATTTGTGTTTATTTTAAAATATTTCTCCACCATCTTTGTTTGCACCTAAAACTCATGTTTCATGCGTTTATTCGCTCGTTTCAAGAAATAAAAACTCCCCTAGATTTTTCGTAAAGAATGATAGTAAATACAAAATTATTCAAATGCAAACCAAAATTTGTGTTTATTTTAAAATATTTCTCCACCATCTTTGTTTGCACCTAAAACTCATGTTTCATGTGTTTATTCGCTCCTTTCAAGAAAGAAAAACTCGCCTAGATTTTTCGTAAAGAATGATAGTAAATACAAAATTATTCAAATGCAAACCAATATTTGTGTTCAGTTTAAAATATTTCTCCACAATCTTTGTTTGCACCAAAAACTCATATATCATGGCTTTGTTTGCTCGTTTCATTCAATAGAAACTCGGATGGATTTTTCAAAAAGAATGATAGTAACTACTAAATTATTCAAATGCAAACCAAAATTTGTGTTTATTTTAAAATATTTCTCCACCATCTTTGTTTGCACCTAAAACTCAGGTTTCATGCGTTTATTCGCTTGTTTCACGAAACAAAAACTCGCCTAGATTTTTCGTAAAGAAAGATAGTTACTACAAAATTATTCAAATGCAAACCAAAATTTGTGTTCAATTTAAAATATTTCTCCACAATCTTTGTTTGCACCAAAAACTCATATTTCATGGCTTTGTTTGCTCGTTTCATTCAAAAAAACCTCGGATGGATTTTTCGAAAAGAATGATAGTAACTACTAAATTATTCAAATGCAAACCAAAATTTGTGTTTATTTTAAAATATTTCTCCACCATCTTTGTTTGCACCTAAAACTCATGTTACATGCGTTTATTCGCTCGTTTCAAGAAATAAAAACTCCCCTAGATTTTTCGTAAAGAATGATAGTAAATACAAAATTATTCAAATGCAAACCTAAATTTGTGTTCAATTTAAAATACTTTTCCACAATCTTTGTTTGCACCCAAAACTCATGTTTCATGCGTTTATTCGCTCGTTTCATGAAACAAAAACTCGGCTAGATTTTTCGTAAAGAATGATACTAAATGCAAATTTATTCAAATGCAAACCAAAATTTGTGTTCAATCTAAAATATTTCTCCACAATCTTTGTTTGCGTCTAAAACTCATGTTTCATGCGTAGGTTCGCTCGTTTTGTACAAAAATAAGACGTCTAGATTTTTCGTAAAGAATGATAGTAAATAAAAAATTATTCAAATGCAAACTAAAATTTTGTTCAATTGAAAATATTTCTCCCCAATCTTTGTTTGCACCAAAAAAACATATTTCATGCCTTTGTTTGCTTGTTTCATTCAAAAAAAACTCGGATAGATTTTAAGAAACGAATGATAGTAACTACTTATTTAATAAAATGCAAACCAACATTTGTGTTTATTTTAAAATATTTCTCCACCATCTTTTTTTGCACCTAAAACTCACGTTTCATGCGTTTATTCGCTCCTTTCAAGAAACAAAAACTCGCCTAGATTTTTCGTAAAGAATGATAGTAAATACAAAATTATTCAAATGCAAACCAAAATTTGTGTTCAGTTTAAAATATTTCTCGACAATCTTTGTTTGCACCAAATACTCATATATCATGGCTTTGTTTGCTCGTTTCATTCAATAAAAACTCGGATGGATTTTTCGAAAAAAATGATAGTAACTACTAAATTGTTGAAATGCAAACCAAAATTTGTGTTTGTTTTAGAATATTTCTCAACCATCTTTGTTTGCACCTAAAACTCATGTTTCTTGCGTTTATTCGCTCCTTTCAAGAAACAAAAACTCGCCTAGATTTTTCGTAAAAAATGATAGTAAATACAAAATTATTCAAATGCAAACCAAAATTTGTGTACAGTTTAAAATATTTCTCGACAATCTTTGTTTGCACCAAATACTCATATATCATGGCTTTGTTTGCTCGTTCCATTCAATAAAAACTCGGATGGATTTTTCGAAAAAAATGATAGTAACTACTAAATTGTTGAAATGAA
This sequence comes from Juncus effusus, assembly GCA_027726005.1. Lineage (NCBI taxonomy): Eukaryota > Viridiplantae > Streptophyta > Magnoliopsida > Poales > Juncaceae > Juncus > Juncus effusus. Next base: position 4,849,762 of record CM050890.1, on the reverse strand, counting down.
AACCAAAATTTGTGTTCAATTTAAAATATTTCTCCACAATCTTTGTTTGCACCAAAAACTCATATTTCATGGCTTTATTTGCTCGTTTTATTAAAAAAAAACTCAGATGGATTTTTCGAAAAGATTGATAGTGACTACTAAATTATTCAAATGCAAACCAAAATTTGTGTTTATTTTAAAATATTTCTCCACCATCTTTGTTTGCACCTAAAAGTCAGGTTTCATGCGTTTATTCGCTCGTTTCAAGAAACAAAAACTCGCCTAGATTTTTCGTAAAGAAAGATAGTAACTACAAAATTATTCAAATGCAAACCAAAATTTGTGTTCAATTTAAAATATTTCTCCACAATCTTTGTTTGCACCAAAAACTCATATTTCATGCCTTTGTTTGCTCGTTTCATTCAAAAAAACCTCGGATGGATTTTTCGAAAAGAATGATAGTAACTACTAAATTATTCAAATGCAAACCAAAATTTGTGTTTATTTTAAAATATTTCTCTACAATCTTTATTTGCACCAAAAACTCATATTTCATGGCTTTATTTGCTCGTTTTATTCAAAAAAATCTCGGATGGAATTTTCGAAATGAATGATAGTAACTACTAAATTATTCAAATGCATACCAAAATTTGTGTTTATTTTAAAATATTTCTCCACCATCTTTGTTTGAACCTAAAACTCAGGTTTCATTCTTTTATTCGCTCGTTTCAAGAAACAAAAACTCGCCTAGATTTTTCGTAAAGAATGGTTGTGACTACAAAATTATTCAAATGCAAACCATAATTTGTGTTCAATTTAAAATATTTTTCCACAATCTTTGTTTGCACCAAATACGCATATTTCATGGCTTTGTTTGCTCGTTTCATTCAAAAAAAACTCGGATGGATTTTTCGAAAAGAATGATAGTAACTACCAAATTATTCAAATGCAGACCAAAATTTTTGTTTATTTTAAAATATTTCTCCACCATCTTTGTATGCACCTAAAACTCGTGTTTCATGCATTTATTCGCTCGTTTCAAGAAATAAAAACTCGGCTAGATTTTTCGTAAAGAATGATACTAAACACAAAATTATTCAAATGCAAACCAAAATTTGTGTTCAATTTAAAATATTTCTCCACAATCTTTGTTTGCACCTAAAACTCATGTTTCATGCGTAGGTTCGCTCGTTTTGTACAAAAATAAGACGTCTAGATTTTTCGTAAAAAATCATAGTGAATAAAAAATTATTCAAATGCAAACCAAAATTTTGTTCAATTGAAAATATTTCTCCCCAATCTTTGTTTGCACCAAAAAAACATATTTCGTGCCTTTGTTTGCTCGTTTCATTCAAAAAAACTCGGATAGATTTTTAGAAACGAATGATAGTAACTACTAATTTAATAAAATGCAAACCAAAATTTGTGTTTATTTTAAAATATTTCTCCACCATATTTGTTTGCACATAAAACTCATGTTTCATGCGTTTATTCGCTCCATTCAAGAAACGAAAACTCGCCTAGATTTTTCGTAAAGAATGATAGTAAATACAAAATTATTCAAATGCAAACCAAAATTTGTGTTCAGTTTAAAATATTTCTCCACAATCTTTGTTTGCACGAAAAACTCATGTATCATGGCTTTGTTTGCTCGTTCCATTGGATGAAAACTCGGATGGATTTTTCGAAAAAAATGAATGTAACTACTAAATTATTGAAATGCAAACCAAAATTTGTGTTTGTTTTAAAATATTTCTCAACCATCTTTGTTTGCACCTAAAACTCTTGTTTCATGCGTTTATTCGCACCTTTCAAGAAACAAAAACTCGCCTAGATTTTTCTAAAAGAATGATAGTAAATAAAAAATTATTCAAATGAAAACCAAAATTTGTGTTCAATTTAAAATATTTCTCCACAATCTTTGTTTGCACCAAAAACTCATATTTCATGGCTTTATTTGCTCGTTTTATTCAAAAAAAACTCGGATGGATTTTTCGAAAAGAATGATAGTAACTACAAAATTATTCAAATGCAGACCAAAATTTGTGTTTATTTTAAAATATTACTCCCCCAGCTTTGTTTGCACCTAAAACTCAGGTTTCATGCGTTTATTCGCTCGTTTCACGAAACAAAAACTCGCCTGGATTTTTCGTAAAGAAAGATAGTAACTACAAAATTATTCAAATGCAAACCAAAATTTGCGTTCAATTTAAAATATTTCTCCACAATCCTTGTTTGCACCAAAAACTCATATTTCATGGCTTTGTTTGCTCGTTTCATTCAAAAAAACCTCGGATGGATTTTTCGAAAAGAATGATAGTAACTACTAAATTATTGAAATGCAAACCAAAATTTGTGTTTATTTTAAAATATTTCTCCACCATCTTTGTTTGCACATAAAACTCATGTTTCTTGCGTTTATTCGCTCGTTTCAAGAAATAAAAACTCCCCTAGATTTTTCGTAAAGAATGATAGTAAATACAAAATTATTCAAATGCAAACCAAAATTTGTGTTTATTTTAAAATATTTCTCCACCATCTTTGTTTGCACCTAAAACTCATGTTTCATGCGTTTATTCGCTCCTTTCAAGAAACAAAAACTCGCCTAGATTTTTCGTAAAGAATGATAGTAAATACAAAAATATTCAAATGCAAACCAAAATTTGTGTTCAGTTTAAAATATTTCTCCACAATCTTTGTTTGCACCAAAAACTCATATATCATGGCTTTGTTTGCTCGTTTCATTCAATAGAAACTCGGATAGATTTTTCGAAAAGAATGATAGTCACTACTAAATTATTCAAATGCAAACCAAAATTTGTATTTATTTTAAAATATTTCTCCACCATCTTTGTTTGCTCCTAAAACTCAGGTTTCATGCGTTTATTCGCTCGTTTCACGAAACAAAAACTCGCCTAGATTTTTCGTAAAGAAAGATAGTAACTACAAAATTATTCAAATGCAAACCAAAATTTGTGTTCAATTTAAAATATTTCTCCACAATCTTTGTTTGCACCAAAAACTCATATTTCATGGCTTTGTTTGCTCGTTTCATTCAAAAAAACCTCGAATGGATTTTTCGAAAAGAATGATAGTAACTACTAAATTATTCAAATGCAAACCAAAATTTCTCCACCATCTTTGTTTGCACCTAAAACTCTTGTTTCATGCGTTTATTCGCTCGGTTCAAGAAATAAAAACTCCCCTAGATTTTTCGTAAAGAATGATAGTAAATACAAAATTATTCAAATGCAAACCTAAATTTGTGTTCAATTTAAAATATTTCTCCACAATCTTTGTTTGCACCCAAAACTCATGTTTCATGCGTTTATTCGCTCGTTTCATGAAACAAAAACTCGGCTAGATTTTTCGTAAAGAATGATACTAAATACAAAATTATTCAAATGCAAACCAAAATTTCTGTTCAATTTAAAATATTTCTCCACTTTGCACCAAAAACTCATATTTCATGGCTTTATTTGCTCGTTTTATTCAAAAAAAATCTCGGATGGAATTTTCGAAAAGAATGATAGTAACTACTAAATTATTCAAATGCAAACCAAAATTTGTGTTTATTTTAAAATATTTCTCCACCATCTTTGTTTGAACCTAAAACTCAGGTTTCAATCTTTTATTCGCTCGTTTCAAGAAACAAAAACTCGCCTAGATTTTTCGTAAAGAATTGTGTTCAATTTAAAATATTTTTCCACAATCTTTGTTTGCACCAAAAACTCATATTTCATGGCTTTGTTTGCTCGTTTCATTCAAAAAAAACTCGGATGGATTTTTCGAAAAGAATGATAGTAACTACCAAATTATTCAAATGCCGACCAAAATTTGTGTTTATTTTAAAATATTTCTCCACCATCTTTGTTTGCACCTAAAACTCATGTTTCATGCGTAGGTTCGCTCGTTTTGTACAAAAATAAGACGTCTAGATTTTTCGTAAAGAATGATAGTAAATAAAAAATTATTCAAATGCAAACCAAAATTTTGTTCATTTTAAAATATTTCTCCCCAATCTTTGTTTGCACCAAAAAAACATATTTCATACCTTTGTTTGCTCGTTTCATTCAAAAAAAACTCGGAGAGATTTGTAGAAACGAATGATAGTAACTACTAATTTAATAAAATGCAAACAAAAATTTGTGTTTATTTTAAAATATTTCTCCACCATCTTTGTTTGCACCTAAAACTCATGTTTCATGCGTTTATTCGCAAGTTTCAAGAAACAAAAACTCGCCTAGATTTTTCGTAAAGAAAAATAGTAACTACAAAATTATTCAAATGCAAACCAAAATTTGCGTTCAATTTAAAATATTTCTCCACAATCCTTGTTTGCACCAAAAACTCATATTTCATGGCTTTGTTTGCTCGTTTCATTCAAAAAAACCTCGGATGGATTTTTCGAAAAGAATGATAGTAACTACTAAATTATTCAAATGCAAACCAAAATTTGTGTTTATTTTAAAATATTTCTCCACCATCTTTGTTTGCACCTAAAACTCATGTTTCATGCGTTTATTCGCTCGTTTCAAGAAATAAAAACTCCCCTAGATTTTTCGTAAAGAATGATAGTAAATACAAAATTTTTCAAATGCAAACCAAAATTTGTGTTTATTTTAAAATATTTCTCCACCATCTTTGTTTGCACCTAAAACTCATGTTTCATGCGTTTATTCGCTCCTTTCAAGAAACAAAAACTCGCCTAGATTTTTCGTAAAGAATGATAGTAAATACAAAATTATTCAAATGCAAATCAAAATTTGTGTTCAGTTTAAAATATTTCTCCACAATCTTTGTTTGCACCAAAAACTCATATATCATGGCTTTGTTTGCTCGTTTCATTCAATAGAAACTCGGATGGATTTTTCGAAAAGAATGATAGTAACTACTAAATTATTCAAATGCAAACCAAAATTTGTGTTTATTTTAAAATATTTCTCCACCATCTTTGTTTGCACCTAAAACTCAGGTTTCATGCGTTTATTCGCTCGTTTCACGAAACAAAAACTCGCCTAGATTTTTCGTAAGGAAAGATAGTAACTACAAAATTATTCAAATGCAAACCAAAATTTGTGTTCAATTTAAAATATTTCTCCACAATCTTTGTTTGCACCAAAAACTCATATTTCATGGCTTTATTTGCTCGTTTTATTCAAAAAAATCTCGGATGGAATTTTCGAAAAGAATGATAGTAACTACTAAATTATTCAAATGCAAACCAAAATTTGTGTTTATTTTAAAATATTTCTCCACGATCTTTGTTTGCACCTAAAACTCATGTTTCATGCGTAGGTTCGCTCGTTTTGTACGAAAATAAGACGTCTAGATTTTTCGTAAAGAATGATAGTAAATAAAAAATTATTCAAATGCAGACCAAAATTTTGTTCATTTTAAAATATTTCTCCCCAATCTTTGTTTGCACCAAAAAAACATATTTCATACCTTTGTTTGCTCGTTTCATTCAAAAAAAACTCGGAGAGATTTGTAGAAACGAATGATAGTAACTACTAATTTAATAAAATGCAAACAAAAATTTGTGTTTATTTTAAAATATTTCTCCACCATCTTTGTTTGCACCTAAAACTCATGTTTCATGCGTTTATTCGCAAGTTTCAAGAAACAAAAACTAGCCTAGATTTTTCGCAAAAAAATGATAGTAAATACATATTTATTCAAATGCAAACCAAAATTTGTGTTCAATTTAAATTATTTCTCCATAATCTTTGTTTCCACCAAAAACTCATATTTCATGGCTTTGTTTGCTCGTTTCATTCAATAAAAACTCGGATGGATTTTTCAAAAAAAATGATAGTAACTACTAAATTATTGAAATGCAAACCAAAATTTGTGTTTGTTTTAAAATATTTCAAACCATCTTTGTTCGCACCTAAAACTCATGTTTCATGCGTTTATTCGCTCGTTTCAAGAAACAAAAACTCGCCTAGATTTTTCTAAAAGAATGATAGTAAGTAAAAAATTATTCAAATGAAAACCAAAATTTGTGTTCAATTTAAATATTTCTCCACAATCTTTATTTGCACCAAAAACTCATATTTCATGGCCTTATTTGCTCGTTTTATTCAAAAAATACTCGGATGAATTTTTCGAAAAGAATGATATTAACTACTAAATTATTCAAATGCAAACCCAAAATTTGTGTTTATTTTAAAATATTCCTCCACCATCTTTGTTTGCACCTAAAACACATGTTTCATGCGTTTATTCGCTCGTTTCAAAATACAAAAACTCGCCTAGATTTTTCGTAAAGAAAGATAGTGAATACAAAATTATTCAAATGCAAACGAAAATTTGTGTTCAATTTAAAATATTTCACCACAATCTTTGTTTGCACCAAAAACTCATATTTCAAGGCTTTGTTTGCTCGTTTCATTCAAAAAAACCTCGGATGGATTTTTCGAAAAGAATGATACTAACTACTAAATTATTCAAATGCAAAACAAAATTTGTGCTTATTTTAAAATATTTCTCCACCATCTTTGTTTGCACCTAAAACTCATGTTTCATGCGTTTATTCGCTCGTTTCAAGAAATAAAAACTCCCCTAGATTTTTCGTAAAGAATGATAGTAAATTCAAAATTATTCAAATGCAAACCTAAATTTGTGTTCAATTTAAAATATTTCTCCACAATCTTTGTTTGCACCCAAATCTCATGTTTCATGCGTTTATTCGCTCGTTTCATGAAACAAAAACTCGGCTAGATTTTTCGTAAAGAATGCTACTAAATACAAAATTATTCAAATGCAAACCAAAATTTGTGTTCAATTTAAAATATTTCTCCACAATCTTTGTTTGCACCGAAAACTCATGTTTCATGCGTAGGTTCGCTCGTTTTGTACAAAAATAAGACGTCTAGATTTTTCGTAAAGAAATATAATAAATAAAAAATTATTCAAATGCAAACCAAATTTGTGTTCAATTTAAAATATTTCTCCCCAATCTTTGTTTGCACCCAAAAAACATATTTCATGCCTTTGTTTGCTCATTTCATTCAAAAAAGACTCGGATAGATTTTTAGAAACGAATGATAGTAACTACTAATTTAATAAAATGCAAACCAAAATTTGTGTTTATTTTAAAATATTTCTCCACCATCTTTGCTTGCACCTAAAACTCATGTTTCGTGCGTTTATTCGCAAGTTTCGAGAAACAGAAACTCGCCTAGATTTTTCGTAAAGAATGATAGTAAATACAATATTATTCAAATGCAAACAAAAAATTGTGTTCAATTTAAAATATTTCTCCACAATCTTTGCTTGCACCAAAAATTGATATTTCATGGCTTTGTTTGCTCGTTTCATTCAAAAAAACCTCGGATGGATTTTTCGATAAGAATGATGGTAACTACTAAATTATTCAAATGGAAACCAAAATTTTTGTTTATTTTAAAATATTTGTCCACCATCTTTGTTTGCACCTAAAACTCAGGTTTCATGCGTTTATTCGCTCGTTTCAAGAAATAAAAACTCCCCTAGATTTTTCGTAAAGAATGATAGTGAATACAAAATTATTCAAATGCAAACCTAAATTTGTGTTCAATTTAAAATATTTCTCCACAATCTTTATTTGCACCCAAAACTCATGATTCATGCGTTTATTCGCTCGTTTCAAGAAACAAAAACTCGGCTAGATTTTTCGTAAGGAATGATACAAAAAACAAAATTATTCAAATGCAAACCAAAATTTGTGTTAAATTTAAAATATTTCTCCACAATCTTTGTTTGCACCGAAAACTCATGTTTCATGTGTACGTTCGCTCATTTTGTACAAAAATAAGATGTCTAGATTTTTCGTAAAGAATGATAGTAAATAAAAAATTATTCAAATGCAAACCAAAATTTGTGTTCAATTTAAAATATTTCTCCACAATCTTTGTTTGCACCAAAAACTCATATTTCATGACTTTATTTGCTCGTTTTATTCAAAAAATACTCGGATGGATTTTTCGAGAAGAATGATAGTAACTACTAAATTATTCAAATGCAAACCAAAATTTGTGTTTATTTTAAAATATTTCTCCACCATCTTTGTTTGCACCTAAAACTCAGGTTTGATGCGTTTATTCGCTCGTTTCAAGAAACAAAAACTCGCCTATATTTTTCGTAAATAAAGATAGTAACTACAAAATTATTGAAATGCAAACCAAAATTTGTGTTCAATTTAAAATATTTCTCCACAATCTTTGTTTGCACCAAAAATTCATATTTCATGGCTTTGTTTGCTCGTTTCATTCAAAAAAACCAAGGATGGATTTTTCGAAAAGAAAGATGGTGACTACTAAATTATTCAAATGCAAACAAAAATTTGTGTTTATTTTAAAATATTACTCGACCATCTTTGTTTGCACCTAAAACTCAGGTTTGATGCGTTTATTCGCTCGTTTCAAGAAACAAAAACTCGCCTAGATTTTTCGTAAAGAATGATAGTGAATACAAAATTATTCAAATGCAAACCTAAATTTGTGTTCAATTTAAAATATTTCTCCACAATCTTTATTTGCACCCAAAACTCATGATTCATGCGTTTATTCGCTCGTTTCAAGAAACAAAAACTCGGCTAGATTTTTCGTAAGGAATGATACAAAAAACAAAATTATTCAAATGCAGACCATAATTTGTGTTAAATTTAAAATATTTCTCCACAATCTTTGTTTGCACCGAAAACTCATGTTGCATGTGTACGTTCGCTCATTTTGTACAAAAATAAGATGTCTAGATTTTTCGTAAAGAATGATAGTAAATAAAAAATTATTCAAATGCAAACCAAAATTTGTGTTCAATTTAAAATATTTTTCCACAATCTTTGTTTGCACCAAAAACTCATATTTCATGACTTTATTTGCTCGTTTTATTCAAAAAATACTCGCATGGATTTTTCGAAAAGAATGATAGTAACTACTAAATTATTCAAATGGAAACCAAAATTTGTGTTTATTTTAAAATATTTCTCGACCATCTTTGTTTGCACCTAAAACTCAGGTTTGATGCGTTTATTCGCTCGTTTCAAGAAACAAAAACTCGCCTAGATTTTTCGTAAAGAATGATAGTGAATACAAAATTATTCAAATGCAAACCTAAATTTGTGTTCAATTTAAAATATTTCTCCACAATCTTTGTTTGCACCGAAAATTCATATTTCATGGCTTTGTTTGCTCGTTTCATTCAAAAAAACCAAGGATGGATTTTTCGAAAAGAATGATGGTGACTACTAAATTATTCAAACGCAAACCAAAATTTGTGTTTATTTTAAAATATTTCTCCACCATCTTTGTTTGCACCCAAAACTCGTGTTTCATGCGTTTATTCGCTCGTTTCATGAAACAAAAACTCGGCTAGATTTTTCGTAAAGAATAATAGTGAATACAAAATTATTCAAATGCAAACCTAAATTTGTGTTCAATTTAAAATATTTCTCCACAATCTTTGTTTGCACCCAAAACTCATGTTTCATGCGTTTATTCGCTCGTTTCATGAAACAAAAACTCGGCTAGATTTTTCGTAAGGATTGATACTAAAAACAAAATTATTCAAATGCAAACCAAAATTTTTGTTAAATTTAAAATATTTCTCCACAATCTTTGTTTGCACCGAAAAATCATGTTTCACGTGTACGTTCGCTCGTTTTGTACAAAAATAAGACGTCTAGATTTTTCGTAAAGAATGATAGTAAATAAAAAATTATTCAAATGCAAACTAAAATTTGTGTTCAATTTAAAATATTTCTCCTCAATTTTTGTTTGCACCAAAAAAACAAATGTCATGCCTTTGTTTGCTCGTTTCATTCAAAAAAGACTCGGATAGATTTTTAAAAACGAATGATAGTAACTACTAATTTAATAAAATGCAAACCAAAATTTTTTGTTTATTTTAAAATATTTCTCCACTGTCTTTGTTTGCATCTAAAACTCATGTTTCATGCGTTTATTCGCATCTTTCAAGAAACAAAAACTCGCCTAGATTTTTGGTAAAGAATGATAGTAAATACAAAATTATTCAAATGAAAACCAAAATTTGTGTTCAATTTAAAATATTTCTCCACAATCTTTGTTTGCACCAAAAACTCATATTTCATGGCTTTGTTTGCTCGTTTCATTCTAAAAAACCTCGGATGGATTTTTCGAAAAGAATGATAGTAACTACTAAATTATTCAAATGCAAACCAAAATTTGTGTTTATTTTAAAATATTTCTCCACCATCTTTGTTTGCACCTAAAACTCAGGTTTGATGCGTTTATTCGCTCGTTTCAAGAAACAAAAACTCGCCTAGATTTTTCGTAAAGAAAGATAGTAACTACAAAATTATTCAAATGCAAACCAAAATTTGTGTTCAATTTAAAATATTTGTCCACAATCTTTGTTTGCACCAAAAATTCATATTTCATGGCTTTGTTTGCTCGTTTCATTCTAAAAAACCTCGGATGGATTTTTCGAAAAGAATGATAGTAACTACTAAATTATTCAAATGCAAACCAAAATTTGTGTTTATTTTAAAATATTTCTCCTCCATCTTTGTTTGCACCTAAAACTCAGGTTTCATACGTTTATTCGCTCGTTTCAAGAACCAAAAACTCGCCTAGATTTTTCGTAAAGAACGATAGTAACTACAAAATTATTAAAATACAAACCAAAATTTGTGTTCAATTTAAAATATTTCTCCACAATCTTTGTTTGCACCAAAAACTCATATTTCATGGCTTTGTTTGCTCGTTTCATTCTAAAAAACCTCGGATGGATTTTTCGAAAAGAATGATAGTAACTACTAAATTATTGAAATGCAAACCAAAATTTGTGTTTATTTTAAAATATTTCTCCACCATCTTTGTTTGCACCTAAAACTCAGGTTTGATGCGTTTATTCGCTCGTTTCAAGAAACAAAAACTCGCCTAGATTTTTCGTAAAGAAAGATAGTAACTACAAAATTATTCAAATGCAAACCAAAATTTGTGTTCAATTTAAAATATTTGTCCACAATCTTTGTTTGCACCAAAAATTCATATTTCATGGCTTTGTTTGCTCGTTTCATTCTAAAAAACCTCGGATGGATTTTTCGAAAAGAATGATAGTAACTACTAAATTATTCAAATGCAAACCAAAATTTGTGTTTATTTTAAAATATTTCTCCACCATCTTTGTTTGCACCCAAAACTCAGGTTTCATATGTTTATTCGCTCGTTTCAAGAACCAAAAACTCGCCTAGATTTTTCGTAAAGAACGATAGTAACTACAAAATTATTAAAATACAAACCAAAATTTGTGTTCAATTTAAAATATTTCTCCACAATCTTTGTTTGCACCAAAAACTCATATTTCATGGCTTTGTTTGCTCGTTTCATTCTAAAAAACCTCGGATGGATTTTTCGAAAAGAATGATAGTAACTACTAAATTATTCAAATGCAAACCAAAATTTGTGTTTATTTTAAAATATTTCTCCACCATCTTTGTTTGCACCTAAAACTCAGGTTTCATACGTTTATTCGCTCGTTTCAAGAAACAAAAACTCGCCTAGATTTTTCGTAAAGAACGATAGTAACTACAAAATTATTCAAATACAAACCAAAATTTGTGTTCAATTTAAAATATTTCTCCACAATCTTTGTTTGCACCAAAAACTCATATTTCATGGCTTTGTTTGCTCGTTTCATTCAAAAAAACCTCGGATGGATTTTTCGAAAAGAATGATGGAAGCAACTAAATTATTCAAATGCAAACCAAAATTTGTGTTTATTTTAAAATATTTCTCGACCATCTTTGTTTGCACCTAAAACTCTTGTTTCATGCGTTTATTCGCTCGTTTCAAGAAAAAAAACTCCCCTAGATTTTTCGTAAAGAATGATAGTGAATACAAAATTATTCAAATGAAAACCAAAATTTGTGTTCAATTTAAAATATTTCTCCACAATCTTTGTTTGCATCGAAAACTCATGTTTCATGCGTTTATTCGCTCGTTTCATGAAACAAAAACTCAGCTAGATTTTTCGTATGGAATGATACTAAAAACAAAATTATTCAAATGCAAACCAAAATTTGTGTTAAATTTAAAATATTTCTCCACAGTCTTTGTTTGCACCGAAAACTCATGTTTCATGTGTACGTTCGCTCGTTTTGTACAAAAATAAGACGTCTAGATTTTTCGTAAAGAATGATAGTAAATAAAAAATTATTCAAATGCAAACCAAAATTTGTGTTCAATTTAAAATATTTTTCCTCAATTTTTGTTTGCACCAAAAAAACAAATTTCATGCCTTTGTTTGCTCGTTTCATTCAAAAAAGACTCGGATAGATTTTTAGAAACGAATGATAGTTACTACTAATTTAATAAAATGCAAACCAAAATTTTTTGTTTATTTTAAAATATTTCTCCACCATCTTTGTTTTCACCTAAGACTCATGTTTCATGCGTTTATTCGCATATTTCAAGAAACAAAAACTCGCCTAGATTTTTCGTAAAGAATGATAGTAAATACAAAATTATTCAAATGAAAACCTAAATTTGTGTTCAATTTAAAATATTTCTCCACAATCTTTCTTTGCACCAAAAACTCATATTTCATGGCTTTATTTGCTCGTTTTATTCAAAAAAAAACTCGGATGGATTTTTCGAAAAGAATGATGGTAACTACTAAATTATTCAAATGCAAACCAAAATTTGTGTTTATTTTAAAATATTTCTCCACCATCTTTGTTTGCACCTAAAACTCAGGTTTCATACGTTTATTCGCTCGTTTCAAGAAACAAAAACTCGCCTAGATTTTTCGTAAAGAATGATAGTAACTACAAAATTACTCAAATACAAACCAAAATTTGTGTTCAATTTAAAATATTTCTCCACAATCTTTGTTTGCACCAAAAACTCATATTTCATGGCTTTGTTTGCTCGTTTCATTCTAAAAAATCTCGGATGGATTTTTCGAAAAGAATGATGGTAACTACTAAATTATTCAAATGCAAACCAAAATTTGTGTTTATTTTAAAATATTTCTCCACCATCTTTATTTGCACGTAAAACTCAGGTTTCATGCGTTTATTCGCTCGTTTCAAGAAACAAAAACTCGCCTAGATTTTTCGTAAAGAATGATAGTAACTACAAAATTTTTCAAATGCAAACCTAAAGTTGTGTTCAATTTAAATATTTCTCCACAATTTTTGTTTGCACCAAAAACTCATATTTCATGGCTTTATTTGCTCGTTTTATTCAAAAAAAACTCAGATGGATTTTTCGAAAAGAATGATAGTTACTACAAAATTATTCAAATGCAAACCTAAATTTGTGTTCAATTTAAATATTTCTCCACAATCTTTGTTTGCACCAAAAACTCATATTTCATGACTTTATTTGCTCGTTTTATTCAAAAAATACTCGGATGGATTTTTCGAAAAGAATGATAGTAACTACTAAATTATTCAAATGCAAACCAAAATTTGTGTTTATTTTAAAATATTTCTCCACCATCTTTGTTTGCACCTAAAACTCAGGTTTGATGCGTTTATTCGCTCGTTTCAAGAAACAAAAACTCGTCTAGATTTTTCGTAAAGAAAGATAGTAACTACAAAATTATTCAAATGCAAATCAAAATTTGTGTTCAATTTAAAATATTTCTCCACAATCTTTGTTTGCACCAAAAATTCATATTTCATGGCTTTGTTTGCTCGTTTCATTCAAAAAAACCTCGGATGGATTTTTCGAAAAGAATGATGGTAACTACTAAATTATTTAAATGCAAACCAAAATTTGTGTTTATTTTAAAATATTTCTCGACCATCTTTGTTTGCACCTAAAACTCATGTTTCATGCGTTTATTCGCTCGTTTCAAGAAATAAAAACTCCCCTAGATTTTTCGTAAAGAATGATAGTGAATACAAAATTATTCAAATGCAAACCTAAATTTGTGTTCAATTTAAAATATTTCTCCACAATCTTTGTTTGCACCCAAAATTCATGTTTCATGCGTTTATTCGCTCGTTTCATGACACAAAAACTCGGCTAGATTTTTCGTAAGGAATGATACTGTAAGATATCAAATTTTGAATTTGATATTATCTAGAATTTGTCTTCTAAGTTGGATTTAATTTCCTTGTTCATAAAATCCTAGTTTTAATCTGAACTTTTCACTTTAGTCCAAAGAGAGCAAGATTTATTTCAAACATTTTTAGAAAAGTAAATTTTAGAAATATAAAATTTATTTGCATGTATGATTAAATTAAGTTTTCAGATCCTATATTTCAAGATGAAAATTTTGATATAAAATGCATAAAATTTCGTTTTGTGGATTAAAAGTTATGAATTTTTCTTTATCATGCATAAATTAAATCATACATACAAGGACTTCTTTGTAAAGGTATTGAAAAAGTTATGTAAAACAAATTTTTGAACAAAAAATACTTATGGCATGGAAAAATAAATTATACCATTAGAATGCAAATTTTATGGGGAACGTTTTCATACAAAATGCATTAACTAGTATTTTGTAAATAAAAAGTTATGAATTTATTTATGAGGGAATAATTAATTTTTAAGAATCTGCAGGGACTAATTTATAAATTTCAGAAAATTAGGGACTTTTATGCAAATTATCACTGGACACCTGTTGGGAACGTGGACTGGCTGGAAGTGACATGTGTACCCTTATGAAATTACCAAAATACCCTTTTGAAATTATATAAAATAACCCATGCATTATTTCTCTCATCTTTCTTTTCTCTCACTTCAGAAAATCACTAACAATTCAGAACAATTCCGAAAAATATGAAATTTTAAAGGTACGTCGAATATTATTTTCTGAACAACTTTAGTATTTTACGTTTTCTCTAATTCTGTCGTTTAGTATTTTTTTCCGAATTAATTTTCGATCTTGCGTAAATTGTGAGATTTTAAATCTTCTCAGAAAATTCTGGAAAAATTAGAGTAGATAGATCTTATTTTTGTACGAAACTTTTATATATAATATTTTGACATATCTCATAGTTTACTATTTTTAAATTATTCTTTTCTGATTTTTCAGAATAAGAAAACATTATATTTATGGAAAATAAAATTTCCTCAAAAAATTATACAAAAATCGCAGAAAATCATAAATATTATTTGGAGAAACTTCAATATATAAAATTTTATTATATTACATCGTTTACTATTTTAAATAAATTCTTTTCTTTAATTTTCAGAACCTTGTAGTCTATTTCGATGACATGCAGGGCCCACTGTTCAGAAAAACTGGTTTTATAAATCCTGCAGATTTGGGATTTGATATTCCGGATTCTGACAGAATTCCTGGATTTCTTTTTCAATGGATTTTATTTACTTATTCACAGTTTTGGTACTCCAGAATTCCTCAGGGATTCCAAATGATACAATTGGCCGTAACGGGTTCATTTCAAGTCAGTTTTTGACATTCTTGGTATCGTCGGAATCGTTGGAATGAGTACTTTTTATAAATGAATTTATTTTTAATTAATAGTTTCTGGAAAAATTTTAAATTTAATAAAAGTGAGAAAATAAAGCTAAAATGTTGTGACTTAATGCATGGCAGTAACCGTTTGTGCGAGATATTCATTTGGGGGAGTCATATACAGCAGTCCAAGTTCCCTCCAGGGCAGGTGAGTGGTTAAAAAAAATAATTATTTTCCTTATTAAGACATGTGATAGTTTGTGAAATTTGGACCATACATGTGTCGGTTTAGCCCCAAACTATACTCAATTAATTAAGATTAATTTATGGCATTGATATTTCAGTTATGATTAATATTTTGGAGCAAATAGAATCTGTTTTTAATTAATATATTTATTTATGATCATATTCATACTTGAATAATTCTAAAATTGTAGAATTTATGTATTAGTAGTAGTATATGTGATTTTAAATATAACTATGAGTAAAAATTTATTAATGGAGGACCTTTGTGATATTTTGAAAGACAATATTATGATAATAATTAATTATTTTGGGAATCACGCTAAACTTTTGTGCTATGGCTGGAGGATTACCTCGCTATTGTGGTTTTTGAAAATATATGTGTGAGCGTGATTTTTGTTTTGAGGGAAGGATAGTTGCGATACGTAGTGAGAAAATCCAGAGTTAGTTTGGTGGTGGCGCGAAGGATCCTGGGACGTCAAGGCTCTTGTGTGAGAATGCGCGGTTCTCGAGCTTTTTGTTATTCTAAACAGATTGTGATTAGCTCTCCTTTCTGTTTGGCACTTCAGTTGAATACTAGTCGGCCCCTCAATTAAAAATATGATATTTTCTTTATTATAGTAAATAAGAGTAAATTATGATGAGTTTTAAATTCAAGTTTGAAAGGATTTTTAATTTTATTTTAAGTTTTTGGACTAGAGTGAGAAAGATTCTGTATGATTCCTTTCTGAGCAGTTTCTTAATTTTCTGAGTGAGATTTGGGACCGGCTTGAGACATGTTGGCCGTCTTAATAAGCTAGACACTTAACTCCTCACTTAGTCATTTCTTTGACTAATCCCTTTCGTATTTCTTGTTTTGGGTCTAGATGGTAACGACGGGCAGTCGAATGCTACTACCCCGCGTCTGGTGTAATCGTTCGTTGTCACCATGAGGTGGTTCTAGGTCGGCGTCTGCGTTAGCAAGGATCACGGAGTTAGCGACACCTTACTAGATTTGTTGTAGTTTTATTTCGGGTATGTGTGCCCACTTTGTTTGATATTTCCTCGGCATATGTATCTTTTATGTGTACGCTTCCGCAAACCTTTCGGGTTGTATCTTATCCGTGTTAAATCCCTTTATTATCTCTGTGTTATTTGTAACTCTATTTATGATACGAATTTGAGCCTCTAGCACACATCTAGTGTGTCGGCGGATTGTCATGCTTTGTGTCGAGGTGTGACAGATACTAAAAACAAAATTATTCAAATGCAAACCAAAATTTTTGTTAAATTTAAAATATTTCTCCACAATCTTTGTTTGCACCGAAAAATCATGTTTCATGTGTACGTTCGCTCGTTTTGTACAAAAATAAGATGTCTAGATTTTTCGTAAAGAATGATAGTAAATAAAAAATTATTCAAATGCAAACCAAAATTTGTGTTCAATTTAAAATATTTCTCCACAATCTTTGTTTGCACCAAAAACTCATATTTCATGACTTTATTTGCTCGTTTTATTCAAAAAATACTCGGATGGATTTTTCGAAAAGAATGATAGTAACTACTAAATTATTCAAATGCAAACCAAAATTTGTGTTTATTTTAAAACATTTCTCCACCATCTTTGTTTGCATCTAAAACTCAGGTTTGATGCGTTTATTCGCTCGTTTCAAGAAACAAAAACTCGCCTAGATTTTTCGTAAAGAAAGATAGTAACTACAAAATTATTCAAATGCAAACCAAAATTTGTGTTCAATTTAAAATATTTCTGCACAATCTTTGTTTGCTCCAAAAATTCATATTTCATGGCTTTGTTTGCTCGTTTCATTCAAAAAAACCAAGGATGGATTTTTCCAAAAGAATGATGGTGACTACTAAATTATTCAAATGCAAACCAAAATTTGTGTTTATTTTAAAATATTTCTCCACCATCTTTGTTTGCACCTAAAACTCAGGTTTGATGCGTTTATTCGCTCGTTTCAAGAAACAAAAACTCGCCTAGGTTTTTCGTAAAGAAGGATAGTAACTACAAAATTATTCAAATGCAAACCAAAATTTGTGTTCAATTTAAAATATTTCTCCACAATCTTTGTTTGCACCGAAAATTCATATTTCATTGCTTTGTTTGCTCGTTTCATTCAAAAAAACCAAGGATGGATTTTTCGAAAAGAATGATGGTGACTACTAAATTATTCAAACGCAAACCAAAATTTGTGTTTATTTTAAAATATTTCTCCACCATCTTTGTTTGCACCGAAAACTCGTGTTTCATGCGTTTATTCGCTCGTTTCATGAAACAAAAACTCGGCTACATTTTTCGTAAAGAATAATAGTGAATACAAAATTATTCAAATGCAAACCTAAATTTGTGTTCAATTTAAAATATTTCTCCACAATCTTTGTTTGCACCCAAAACTCATGTTTCATGCGTTTATTCGCTCGTTTCATGAAACAAAAACTCGGCTAGATTTTTCGTAAGGAATGATACTAAAAACAAAATTATTCAAATGCAAACCAAAATTTTTGTTAAATTTAAAATATTTCTCCACAATCTTTGTTTGCACCGAAAAATCATGTTTCACGTGTACGTTCGCTCGTTTTGTACAAAAATAAGACGTCTAGATTTTTCGTAAAGAATGATAGTAAATAAAAAATTATTCAAATGCAAACCAAAATTTGTGTTCAATTTAAAATATTTCTCCTCAATTTTTGTTTGCACCAAAAAAACAAATGTCATGCCTTTGTTTGCTCGTTTCATTCAAAAAAAACTCGGATAGATTTTTAAAAACGAATGATAGTAACTACTAATTTAATAAAATGCAAACCAAAATTTGTGTTTATTTTAAAATATTTCTCCACTATCTTTGTTTGCACCTAAAACTCATGTTTCATGCGTTTATTCGCATGTTTCAAGAAACAAAAACTCGCCTAGATTTTTCGTAAAGAAAGATAGTAACTACAAAATTATTCAAATGCAAACCAAAATTTGTGTTCAATTTAAAATATTTCTCCACAATCTTTGTTTGCTCCAAAAATTCATATTTCCTGGCTTTGTTTGCTCGTTTCATTCAAAAAAACCAAGGATGGATTTTTCGAAAAGAATGATGGTGACTACTAAATTATTCAAATGCAAACCAAAATTTGTGTTTATTTTAAAATATTTCTCCACCATCTTTGTTTGCACCTAAAACTCAGGTTTGATGCGTTTATTCGCTCGTTTCAAGAAACAAAAACTCGCCTAGGTTTTTCGTAAAGAAGGATAGTAACTACAAAATTATTCAAATGCAAACCAAAATTTGTGTTCAATTTAAAATATTTCTCCACAATCTTTGTTTGCACCGAAAATTCATATTTCATTGCTTTGTTTGCTCGTTTCATTCAAAAAAACCAAGGATGGATTTTTCGAAAAGAATGATGGTGACTACTAAATTATTCAAACGCAAACCAAAATTTGTGTTTATTTTAAAATATTTCTCCACCATCTTTGTTTGCACCGAAAACTCGTGTTTCATGCGTTTATTCGCTCGTTTCATGAAACAAAAACTCGGCTACATTTTTCGTAAACAATAATAGTGAATACAAAATTATTCAAATGCAAACCTAAATTTGTGTTCAATTTAAAATATTTCTCCACAATCTTTGTTTGCACCCAAAACTCATGTTTCATGCGTTTATTCGCTCGTTTCATGAAACAAAAACTCGGCTAGATTTTTCGTAAGGAATGATACTAAAAACAAAATTATTCAAATGCAAACCAAAATTTTTGTTAAATTTAAAATATTTCTCCACAATCTTTGTTTGCACCGAAAAATCATGTTTCACGTGTACGTTCGCTCGTTTTGTACAAAAATAAGACGTCTAGATTTTTCGTAAAGAATGATAGTAAATAAAAAATTATTCAAATGCAAACCAAAATTTGTGTTCAATTTAAAATATTTCTCCTCAATTTTTGTTTGCACCAAAAAAACAAATGTCATGCCTTTGTTTGCTCGTTTCATTCAAAAAAAACTCGGATAGATTTTTAAAAACGAATGATAGTAACTACTAATTTAATAAAATGCAAACCAAAATTTGTGTTTATTTTAAAATATTTCTCCACTATCTTTGTTTGCACCTAAAACTCATGTTTCATGCGTTTATTCGCATGTTTCAAGAAACAAAAACTCGCCTAGATTTTTCGTAAAGAATGATAGTAAATACAAAATTATTCAAATGAAAACCAAAATTTGTGTTCAATTTAAAATATTTCTCCACAATCTTTGTTTGCACCAAAAACTCATATTTCATGGCTTTATTTGCTCGTTTTATTCAAAAAAAACTCGGATGGATTTTTCGAAAAGAATGATAGTAACTACTAAATTATTCAAATGCAAACCAAAATTTGTGTTTATTTTAAAATATTTCTCCACCATCTTTGTTTGCACCTAAAACTCAGGTTTGATGCGTTTATTCGCTCGTTTCAAGAAACAAAAACTCGCCTAGATTTTTCGTAAAGAAAGATAGTAACTACAAAATTATTCAAATGCAAACCAAAATTTGTGTTCAATTTAAAATATTTCTCCACAATCTTTGTTTGCACCAAAAATTCATATTTCATGGCTTTGTTTGCTCGTTTCATTCAAAAAAACCAAGGATGGATTTTTCGAAAAGAATGATGGTGACTACTAAATTATTCAAATGCAAACCAAAATTTGTGTTTATTTTAAAATATTTCTCCACCATCTTTGTTTGCACCTAAAACTCAGGTTTGATGCGTTTATTCGCTCGTTTCAAGAAACAAAAACTCGCCTAGGTTTTTCGTAAAGAAGGATAATAACTACAAAATTATTCAAATGCAAACCAAAATTTGTGTTCAATTTAAAATATTTCTCCACATTCTTTGTTTGCACCGAAAATTCATATTTCATTGCTTTGTTTGCTCGTTTCATTCAAAAAAACCAAGGATGGATTTTTCGAAAAGAATGATGGTGACTACTAAATTATTCAAACGCAAACCAAAATTTGTGTTTATTTTAAAATATTTCTCCACAATCTTTGTTTGCACACAAAACTCGTGTTTCATGCGTTTATTCGCTCGTTTCATGAAACAAAAACTCGGCTAGATTTTTCGTAAAGAAATAATTGTGAATACAAAATTATTCAAATCAAACCTAAATTTGTGTTCAATTTAAAATATTTCTCCACAATCTTTGTTTGCACCCAAAACTCATGTTTCATGCGTTTATTCGCTCGTTTCATGAAACAAAAACTCGGCTAGATTTTTCGTAAGGAATGATACTAAAAACAAAATTATTCAAATGCAAACCAAAATTTTTGTTAAATTTAAAATATTTCTCCACAATCGTTGTTTGCACCGAAAAATCATGTTTCACGTGTACGTTCGCTCGTTTTGTACAAAAATAAGACGTCTAGATTTTTCGTAAAGAATGATAGTAAATAAAAAATTATTCAAATGCAAACCAAAATTTGTGTTCAATTTAAAATATTTCTCCTCAATTTTTGTTTGCACCAAAAAAACAAATGTCATGCCTTTGTTTGCTCGTTTCATTCAAAAAAGACTCGGATAGATTTTTAAAAACGAATGATAGTAACTACTAATTTAATAAAATGCAAACCAAAATTTTTTGTTTAATTTAAAATATTTCTCCACTATCTTTGTTTGCACCTAAAACTCATGTTTCATGCGTTTATTCGCATGTTTCAAGAAACAAAAACTCGCCTAGATTTTTCGTAAAGAATGATAGTAAATACAAAATTATTCAAATGAAAACCAAAATTTGTGTTCAATTTAAAATATTTCTCCACAATCTTTGTTTGCACCAAAAAGTCATATTTCATGGCTTTATTTGCTCGTTTTATTCAAAAGAATGATAGTAACTACTAAATTATTTAAATGCAAACCAAAATTTGTGTTTATTTTAAAATATTTCTCCACCATCTTTGTTTGCACCTAAAACTCAAGTTTCATGCGTTTATTCGCTCGTTTCAAGAAACAAAAACTCGCCTAGATTTTTCGTAAAGTAATGATAGTAACTACAAAATTATTCAAATGGAGACCAAAATTTGTGTTCAATTTAAAATATTTCTCCACAATCTTTGTTTGCACCAAAAACTCATATTTCATGGCTTTGTTTGCTCGTTTCATTCTAAAAAACCTCAGATAGATTTTTCGAAAAGAATGATAGTAACTACTAAATTATGCAAATGCAAACCAAAATTTTTGTTTATTTTTAAATATTTCTCCACCATCTTTGTTTGCACCTAAAACTCAGGTTTCATGCGTATATTCGCTAGTTTCAAGAAACAAAAACTCGCCTAGATTTTTCGTAAAAATCATAGTAACTACAAATTTATTAAAATGCAAACCAAAATTTGTGTTCAATTTAAAATATTTCTCCACAATCTTTGTTTGCACCAAAAACTCAAATTTCATGGCTTTGTTTGCTCGTTTCATTCTAAAAAACCTCGGATGGATTTTTCCAAAAGAATCATAGTCACTACTAAATTATTTAAATGCAAACCAAAATTTGTGTTTATTTTAAAATATTTCTCCACCATCTTTGTTTACACCTAAAACTCAGGTTTCATGCGTTTATTCGCTCGTTTCAAGAAACAAAAACTCGCCTAGATTTTTCCTAAAGAAATGATAGTAACTACAAAATTATTCAAATGCAAACCAAAATTTGTGTTCAATTTAAAATATTTCTCCACAATCTTTGTTTGCACAAAAAACTCATATTTCGTGGCTTTGTTTGCTCGTTTCATTCTAAAAAACCTCAGATGGATTTTTCGAAAAGAATGATAGTAACTACTAAATTATTCAAATGCAAACCAAAATTTGTGTTTATTTTGAAATATTTCTCCCCCATCTTTGTTTGCACCTAAAACTCATGTTTCATGCGTATATTCGCTCGTTTCAAGAAATAAAAACTCGCCTAGACTTTTCGAAAAGAATGATAGTAAATACAAAATTATTCAAATGCAAAACTAAATTGGTGGTCAATTTAAAATATTTCTCCACAATCTTCGTTTGCACCTAAAACTCGTGTTTCATGCGTTTATTCGCTCGTTTCAAGAAACAAAAACACGCGTAGATTTTTCTAAATGAATGATAGTAAATAAAAAATTATTCAAATGAATACCAAAATTTGTGTTCAATTTAAAATATTTCTCCACAATCTTTGTTTGCTCCAAAAACTCATATTTCATGGCTTTATTTGCTCGTTTTATTCAAAAGAATGATAGTGACTACTAAATTATTCAAATGCAAACAAAAATTTTTGTTTATTTTAAAATATTTCTCCACCATCTTTGTTTGCACCTAAAACTCAGGTTTCATGCGTATATTCGCTAGTTTCAAGAAACAAAAACTCGCCTAGATTTTTCGTAAAAATGATAGTAACTACAAATTTATTAAAATGCAAACCAAAATTTGTGTTCAATTTAAAATATTTCTCCACAATCTTTGTTTGCACCAAAAACTCAAATTTCATGGCTTTGTTTGCTCGTTTCATTCTAAAAAACCTCGGATGGATTTTTCGAAAAGAATCATAGTAACTACTAAATTATTTAAATGCAAACCAAAATTTGTGTTTATTTTAAAATATTTCTCCACCATCTTTGTTTACACCTAAAACTCAGGTTTCATGCGTTTATTCGCTCGTTTCAACAAAAACTCGCCTAGATTTTTCCTAAAGAAATGATAGTATCTACAAAATTATTCAAATGCAAACCAAAATTTGTGTTCAATTTAAAATATTTCTCCACAATCTTTGTTTGCACCAAAAACTCATATTTCATGGCTTTGTTTGCTCGTTTCATTCTAAAAAACCTCAGATGGATTTTTCGAAAAGAATGATAGTAACTACTAAATTATTCAAATGCAAACCAAAATTTGTGTTTATTTTGAAATATTTCTCCCCCATCTTTGTTTGCACCTAAAACTCATGTTTCATGCGTATATTCGCTCGTTTCAAGAAATAAAAACTCGCCTAGACTTTTCGTAAAGAATGATAGTAAATACAAAATTATTCAAATGCAAAACTAAATTGGTTGTCAATTTAAAATATTTCTCCACAATCTTTGTTTGCACACAAAACTCATGTTTCATGCGTATATTCGCTCGTTTCAAGAAATAAAAACTCGCCTAGATTTTTTGTAAAGAATGATACTAAATACAAAATTATTAAAATGGAAACCAAAATTTTTGTTAATTTGAAATATTTCTCCACAATCTTTGTTTGCACCTAAAACTCATGTTTCATGCGTAGGTTCGCTCGTCTTGTACAAAAATAAGACGTCTAGATTTTTCGTAAAAAATGATAGTAAATAAAAAATTATTCAAATGCAAACCAAAATTTGTGTTCAATTTAAAATATTTCTCCCCAATCTTTGTTTGCACCAAAAAAACATATTTCATGCCTTTGTTTGCTCGTTTCATTCAAAAAAGACTCGGATAGATTTTTAGAAACGAATGATAGTAACTACTAAATTAATAAAATGCAGACCAAAATTTGTGTTTATTTTAAAATATTCGTCCACCATCTTTTTTTGCACCTAAAACTCATGTTTCATGCGTTTATTCGCTCGTTTCATGAAACAAAAACTCGCCTAGAATTTTCGTAAAGAATGATAGTAAATACAAAATTATTCAAATGAAAACGAAAATTTGTGTTCAATTTAAAATATTTCTCCACAATCTCTGTTTGCACCAAAAACTCATATTTCATGGCTTTGTTTGCTCGTTTCATTCAAAAAAAACTCAGATGGAGTTTTCAAAAAAAATGATAGTAACTACTAAATTATTCAAATGGAAACCAAAATTTGTGTTTGTTTTAAAATATTTCTCCACCATCTTCGTTTGCACCTAAAACTCATGTTTCATGCGTTTATTCGCTCGTTTCAAGAAACAAAAACTCGCCTAGATTTTTCTAAAAGAATGATAGTAAATAAAAAATTATTCAAATGAAAACCAAAATTTGTGTTCAATTTAAAATATTTCTCCACAATCTTTGTTTGCACCAAAAACTCATATTTCATGGCTTTATTTGCTCGTTTTTTTCAAAAAAAACTCGCATGGATTTTTCGAAAAGAATGATAGTAACTACTAAATTATTCAAATGCAAACCAAAATTTTTGTTTATTTTAAAATATTTCTCCACCATCTTTGTTTGCACCTAAAACTCAGGTTTCATGCATATATTCGCTAGTATCAAGAAACAAAAACTCGCCTAGATTTTTCGTAAAAATGATAGTAACTACAAAATTATTAAAATGCAAACCAAAATTTGTGTTCAATTTAAAATATTTCTCCAAAATCTTTGTTTGCACCAAAAACTCAAATTTCGGGGCTTTGTTTGCTCGTTTCATTCTAAAAAACCTCGGATGGATTTTTCGAAAAGAATGATAGTAACTACTAAATTATTTAAATGCAAACCAAAATTTGTGTTTATTTTAAAATATTTCTCCACCATCTTTGTTTACACCTAAAACTCAGGTTTCATGCGTTTATTCGCTTGTTTCAAGAAACAAAAACTCGCCTAGATTTTTCGTAAAGAAATGATAGTAACTACAAAATTATTCAAATGTAATCCAAAATTTGTGTTCAATTTAAAATATTTCTCCCCAATCTTTGTTTGCACCAAAAAAACATATTTCATGCCTTTGTTTGCTCGTTTCATTCAAAAAAGACTCGGATAGATTTTTAGAAACGAATGATAGTAACTACTAAATTAATAAAATGCAGACCAAAATTTGTGTTTATTTTAAAATATTTGTCCACCATCTTTTTTTGCACCTAAAACTCATGTTTCATGCGTTTATTCGCTCGTTTCAAGAAACAAAAACTCGCCTAGATTTTTCGTAAAGAATGATAGTAAATACAAAATTATTCAAATGAAAACGAAAATTTGTGTTCAATTTAAAATATTTCTCCACAATCTTTGTTTGCACCAAAAACTCATATTTCATGGCTTTGTTTGCTCGTTTCATTCAAAAAAAACTCAGATGGAGTTTTCGAAAAAAATGATAGTAACTACTAAATTATTCAAATGCAAACCAAAATTTGTGTTTGTTTTAAAATATTTCTCCACCATCTTCGTTTGCACCTAAAACTCATGTTTCATGCGTTTATTCGCTCGTTTCAAGAAACAAAAACTCGCCTAGATTTTTCTAAAAGAATGTTAGTAAATAAAAAATTATTCAAATGAAAACCAAAATTTGTGTTCAATTTAAAATATTTCTCCACAATCTTTGTTTGGACGAAAAACTCATATTTCATGACTTTATTTGCTCGTTTTTTTCAAAAAAAACTCGGATGGATTTTTCGAAAAGAATGATAGTAATTACTAAATTATTCAAATGCAAACAAAAATTTTTGTTTATTTTAAAATATTTCTCCACCATCTTTGTTTGCACCTAAAACTCAGGTTTCATTCGTATATTCGCTAGTATCAAGAAACAAAAACTCGCCTAGACTTTTCGTAAAAATGATAGTAACTACAAAATTATTAAAATGCAAACCAAAATTTGTGTTCAATTTAAAATATTTCTCCACAATCTTTGTTTGCACCAAAAGCTCAAATTTCAGGGCTTTGTTTGCTCGTTTCATTCTAAAAAACCTCGGATGGATTTTCGAAAAGAATGATAGTAACTACTAAATTATTTAAATGCAAACCAAAATTTGTGTTTATTTTAAAATATTTCTCCACCATCTTTGTTTACACCTAATACTCAGGTTTCATGCGTTTATTCGCTCGTTTCAAGAAACAAAAACTCGCCTAGATTTTTCGTAAAGAAATGATAATGACTGCAAAATTATTCAAATGCAAACCAAAATTTGTGTTCAATTTAAAATATTTCTCCACAATCTTTGTTTGCACCAAAAACTCATATTTCATGCCTTTGTTTGCTCGTTTCATTCTAAAAAACCTCAGATGGATTTTTCGAAAAGAATGATAGTAACTACTAAATTATTTAAATGCAAACCAAAATTTGTGTTTATTTTAAAATATTTCTCCACCATCTTTTTATGCACCTAAAACTCAGGTTTCATGCGTTTATTCGCTCGTTTCATGAAACAAAAACTCGCCTAGATTTTTCGTAAAGAATGATAGTAAATACAAAATTATTCAAATGAAAACGAAAATTTGTGTTCAATTTAAAATATTTCTCCGCAATCTTTGTTTGCACCAAAAACTCATATTTCATGGCTTTGTTTGCTCGTTTCAGTCAAAAAAAACTAAGATGGAGTTTTCGAAAAAAATGATAGTAACTACTAAATTATTGAAAGGCAAACCAAAATTTGTGTTCGTTTTAAAATATTTCTCCACCATCTTCGTTTGCACCTAAAACTCATGTTTCATGCATTTATTCGCTCGTTTCAAGAAACAAAAACTCGCCTAGATTTTTCTAAAAGAATGATAGTAAATAAAAAATTATTCAAATGAAAACCAAAATTTGTGTTCAATTTAAAATATTTCTCCACAATCTTTGTTTGCACCAAAAACTCATATTTCATGGCTTTGTTTGCTCGTTTCATTCTAAAAAACCTCAGATGGATTTTTCGAAAAGAATGATAGTAACTACTAAATTATTCAAATGCAAACCAAAATTTGTGTTTATTTTAAAATATTTCTCCACCATCTGTTTTTGCACCTAAAACTCAGGTTTCATGCGTTTATTCGCTCGTTTCATGAAACAAAAACTCGCCTGGATTTTTCGTAAAGAATGATAGTAAATCCAAAATTATTCAAATGAAAGCGAAAATTTGTGTTCAATTTAAAATATTTCTCCGCAATCTTTGTTTGCACCAAAAACTCATATTTCATTGCTTTGTTTGCTCGTTTCAGTCAAAAAAAACTAAGATGGAGTTTTCGAAAAAAATGATAGTAACTACTAAATTATTCAAAGGCAAACCAAAATTTGTGTTCGTTTTAAAATATTTCTCCACCATCTTCGTTTGCACCTAAAACTCATATTTCATGCGTTTATTCGCTCGTTTCAAGAAACAAAAACTCGCCTAGATTTTTCTAAAAGAATGATAGTAAATAAAAAATTATTCAAATGAAAACCAAAATTTGTGGTCAATTTAAAATATTTCTCCACAATCTTTGTTTGCACCAAAAACTCAGGTTTCATGCGTTTATTCGTTCGTTTCATGAAACAAAAACTCGGCTAGATTTTTCGTAAAGAATGATACTAAATACAAAATTATAAAAATGGAAACCAAAATTTCTGTTAATTTAAAATATTTCTCCACAATCTTTGTTTACACCTAAAACTCATGTTTCATGCGTAGGTTCGCTCGTTTTGTACAAAAATATGACGTCTAGATTTTTCGTAAAAAATGATAGTACATAAAAAATTATTCAATTGCAAACCAAAATTTGTGTTCAATTTAAAATATTTCTCCCCAATCTTTGTTTGCACCAAAAAAACATATTTCATGCCGTTGTTTGCTCGTTTCATTCAAAAAAGACTCGGATAGATTTTTAGAAACGAACGATAGTAACTACTAAATTAATAAAATGCAAACCAAAATTTGCGTTTACTTTAAAATATTTCTCCACCATCTCTTTTTGCACCTAAAACTCATGTTTCATGCGTTTATTCGCTCGTTTCATGAAACAAAAACTCGCCTAGATTTTTCGTAAAGAATGATAGTAAATACAAAATTATTCAAATGAAAACCAAAATTTGTGTTCAATTTAAAATATTTCTCCACAATTTTGTTCGCACCAAAAAGTCATATTTCATGGCTTTCTTTGCTCGTTTCATTAAAAAAAAACTCGGATGGAGTTTTAGAAAAAAATGATAGTAACTACTAAGTTATTCAAATGCAAACCAAAATTTGTGTTTGTTTTAAAATATTTCTCCACCATCTTTGTTCGCACCTAAAACTCATGTTTCATGTGTTTATTCGCTCGTTTCAAGAAACGAAAACTCGCCTAGATTTTTCGTAAAGAATGATAGTAAATCCAAAATTATTCGAGTGCAAACCTAAATTTGTGTTCAATTTAAAATATTTCTCCACAATCTTTGTTTGCACCCAAAACTCATGTTTCATGCGTTTATTTGCTCGTTTCATGAAACAAAAACTCGGCGAGGTTTTTCGTAAAGAACGATACTAAATACAAAATTATTTAAATGCAAGCCAAAATTTGTGTTCAATTTAAAATATTTCTCCACAATCTTTGTTTGCACCTAAAACTCATGTTTCATGCGTAGGTTCGCTCGTTTTGTACAAAAATAAGACGTCTAGATTTTTCGTAAAAAATGATAGTAAATAAAAAATTATTCAAATACAGACCAAAATTTGTGTTTAATTTAAAATATTTCTCCCCAATCTTTGTTTGCACCAAAAACTCATATTTCATGCCTTTGTTTCCACGTTTCATTCAAAAAAAACTCGGATGGATTTTTCGTAAAGTATGATAGTAAAATACAAAATTATTCAAATGAAAACCAAAATTTGTGTTCAATTTAAAATATTTCTCCACAATCTTTGTTTGCACCAAAAACTCATATTTCAGGGCTTTGTTTGCTCGGTTCATTCAAAAAAAACTCGGATAGATTTTTAGAAACGAATGATAGTAACTAGTAAATTAATAAAATGCAAACCAAAATTTGTGTTTATTTTAAAATATTTCTCCACCATCTTTCTTTGCACCTAAAACTGATGTTTCATGCATTTATTCGCTCGTTTCAACAAACAAAAACTCGCCTAGATATTTCGTACTGAATGATAATAACTACAAAATTATTCGAATGCAAACCAAAATTTGTGTTCAATTGAAAATATTTCTCCACAATCTTTGTTTGCACCAAAAACTCATATTTCATTGCTTTTGTTTGCTCGTTTCATTCAGAAAAAACTCGGATGGATTTTTCGAAAAAAATGATAGTAACTACTAAATTATTCAAATGCAAACCAAAATTTGTGTTTGTTTTAAAATATTTCTCCACCATCTTTGTTTGCACCTAAAACTCATGTTTCATGCGTTTATTCGCTCGTTTCAAGAAACAAAAACGCGCCTAGATTTTTCAAAAAGAATGTTAGTAAATAAAAAATTATTCAAATGAAAACCAAAATTTGTGTTCAATTTAAAATATTTCTCCACAATCTTTGTTTGCACCAAAAACTCATATTTCATGGGTTTATTTGCTCGTTTCATTCAAAAAAAACTATCATGGAGTTTTCGAAAAGAATGATAGTAACTACTAAATTATTCAAATGCAAACCAAAATTTGTGTTTATTTTAAAATATTACTCCACCATCTTTGTTTGCACCCAAAACTCAGGTTTCATGCGTTTATTCGCTCGTTAACTCATGTTTCATGCGTATATTCGCTCGTTTCAAGAAAAATAAAAACTCGCCTAGATTTTTCGTAAAGAATGATAGTAAATACAAAATAATTCAAATGCAAACCTAAATTTGTGTTCAATTCAAAATATTTCTCCACAATCTTTGTTTGCACCCAAAACTCATGTTTCATGCGTTTATTCGCTCGTTTCATGAAACAAAAACTCGGCTAGATTTTTCGTAAAGAATGATACTAAATTCAAAATTATTCAAATGCAAACCAAAATTTGTGTTCAATTTAAAATATTTCTCAACAATCTTTGTTTGCACCTAAAACTCATGTTTCATGCGTAGATTCGCTCGTTTTGTACAAAAATAAGACGTCTAGATTTTTCGTAAAGAATGATAGTAAATAAAAAAATTATTCAAATGCAAACCAAAATTTTGTTCAATTTAAATTATTTCTCCCCAATCTTTGTTTGCACCAAAAAAACATATTTTATGCCTTTGTTTGCTCGTTTCATTCAAAAAAAACTCGGATAGATTTTTAGAAACGAATGATAGTAACTAGTAAATTAATAAAATGCAAACCAAAATTTGTGTTTATTTTAAAATATTTCTCCACCATCTTTGTTTGCACCTAAAACTGATGTTTCATGCGTTTATTCGCTCGTTTCAACAAACAAAAACTCGCCTAGATATTTCGTAAACAATGATAATAAATAAAAAATTATTCAAATGAAAACCAAAATTTGTGTTCAATTGAAAATATTTCTCCACAATCTTTGTTTGCACCAAAAACTCATATTTCATGGCTTTTGTTTGCTCGTTTCATTCAAAAAAAACTCGGATGGAGTTTTCGAAAAGAACGATAGTAACTACTAAATTATTCAAATGCAAACCAAAATTTGTGTTTCTTTTAAAATATTACTCCACCATCTTTGTTTGCACCCAAAACTCAGGTTTCATGCGTTTATTCGCTCGTTAACTCATGTTTCATGCGTATATTCGCTCGTTTCAAGAAATAAAAACTCGCCTAGATTTTTCGTAAAGAATGATAGTAAATACAAAATAATTGAAATGCAGACCTAAATTTGTGTTCAATTCAAAATATTTCTCCACAATCTTTGTTTGCACCCAAAACTCATGTTTCATGCGTTTATTCGCTCGTTTTGTACAAAAATAAGACGTCTAGATTTTTCGTAAAGAATGATAGTAAATAAAAAATTATTTAAATGCAAACCAAAATTTTGTTCAATTTAAATTATTTCTCCCCAATCTTTGTTTGCACCAAAAAAACATATTTCATGCCTTTGTTTGCTCGTTTCATTCAAAAAAAACTCGGATAGATATTTAGAAACGAATGATAGTAACTACTAAATTAATAAAATGCAAACCAAAATTTGTGTTTATTTTAAAATATTTCTCCACCATCTTTGTTTGCACCTAAAACTCATGTGTCATGCGTTTATTCGCTCGTTTCAACAAACAAAAACTCGCCTAGATATTTCGTAAAGAATGATAATAACTACAAAATTATTCAAATACAAACCAAAATTTGTGTTCAATTGAAAATATTTCTCCACAATCTTTGTTTGCACCAAAAACTCATATTTCAAGGCTTTGTTTGCTCGTTTCATTCAAAAAAAACTCGGATGGATTTTTCGAAAAAAATGATAGTAACTACAAAATTATTCAAATGCAAACCAAAATTTGTGTTTGTTTTAAAATATTTCTCCACCATCTTTGTTTGCACCTAAAACTCATTTTTCATGCGTTTATTCGCTCGTTTCAAGAAACAAAAACTCGCCTAGATTTTTCGTAAAGAACGATAGTAACTACAAAATTATTCAAATACAAACCAAAATTTGAGTTCAATTTAAAATATTTCTCCACAATCTTTGTTTGCACCAAAAACTCATATTTCATGGCTTTGTTTGCTCGTTTCATTCTAAAAAACCTCGGATGGATTTTTCGAAAAGAATGATAGTAACTACTAAATTAATAAAATACAAACCAAAATTTGTGTTTATTTTAAAATATTTCTCCACCATCTTTGTTTGCACCTAAAACTGATGTTTCATGTGTTTATTCGCTCGTTTCAAGAAAAAAAAACTCGCCTAGATTTTTCGTAAAGAATGATAGTAACTACAAAATTATTCAAATGCAAACCAAAATCTGTGTTCAATTGAGAATATTTCTCCACAATCTTTGTTTGCACCAAAAACTCATATTTCATGGCTTTATTTGCTCGTTTCATTCAAAAAAAACTCGGATGGAGTTTCCGAAAAGAATGATAGTAACTACTAAATTATTCAAATGCAAACCAAAATTTGTGTTTATTTTTAAGTATTACTCCACCATCTTCGTTTGCACCCAAAACTCAGGTTTCATGCGTTTATTCGCTCGTTAATTCATGTTTCATCGTATATTCGCTCGTTTCAAGAAATGAAAACTCGCCTAGATTTTTCGTAAATAATGATAGTAACTACAAAATTATTCAAATGCAAACCAAAATTTGTGTTCAATTGAAAATATTTCTCCACAATCATTGTTTGCACCAAAAACTCATATTTCATGGCTTTGGTTGCTCGTGTCATTCAAAAAAAACTCTGATGGAATTTTCGAAAAAAAAGATAGTTTCTACTAAATTATTCAAATGCAAACCAAAACTTGTGTTTGTTTTAAAATATTTCTCCACCATCTTTGTTTGCACCTAAAACTCAGGTTTCATACGTTTATTCGCTCGTTTCAAGAAACAAAAACTCGCCTAGATTTTTCGTAAAGAACGATAGTAACTACAAAATTATTCAAATACAAACCAAAATTTGAGTTCAATTTAAAATATTTCTCCACAATCTTTGTTTGCACCAAAAACTCATATTTCATGGCTTTGTTTGCTCGTTTCATTTTAAAAAACCTCGGATGGATTTTTCGAAAAGAATGATAGTAACTACTAAATTAATAAAATACAAACCAAAATTTGTGTTTATTTTAAAATATTTCTCCACCATCTTTGTTTGCACCTAAAACTGATGTTTCATGTGTCTATTCGCTCGTTTCAAGAAAAAAAACCTCGCCTAGATTTTTTGTAAAGAATGATAGTAACTACAAAATTATTCAAATGCAAACCAAAATCTGTGTTCAATTGAAAATATTTCTCCACAATTTTTGTTTGCACCAAAAACTCATATTTCATGGCTTTATTTGCTCGTTTCATTCAAAACAAACTCGGATGGAGTTTTCGAAAAGAATGATAGTAACTACTAAATTATTCAAATGGAAACCAAAATTTGTGTTTATTTTAAAATATTACTCCACCATCTTCGTTTGCACCCAAAACTCAGGTTTCATGCGTATATTCGCTCGTTAACTCATGTTTCATGCGTATATTCGCTCGTTTCAAGAAATAAAAACTCGCCTAGATTTCTCGTAATGAATGATAGTAACTACAAAATTATTCAAATGCAAACAAAAATTTGTGTTCAATTGAAAATATTTCTCCGCAATCTTTGTTTGCACGAAAAACTCATATTTCATGGCTTTGGTTGCTCGTTTCATTCAAAAAAAACTCTGATGGAATTTTCGAAAAAAATGATAGTAACTACTAAATTATTCAAATGCAAACCAAAATTTGTGTTTGTTTTAAAATATTTCTCCACCATCTTTGTTTGCACCTAAAACTCAGGTTTCATACGTTTATTCACTCGTTTCAAGAAACAAAAACTCGCCTAGATTTTTCGTAAAGAACGATAATAACTACAAAATTATTCAAATACAAACCAAAATTTGTGTTCAATTTAAAATATTTCTCCACAATCTTTGTTTGCACCAAATACTCATATTTCATGGCTTTGTTTGGTCGTTTCATTCTAAAAAACCTCGGATGGATTTTTCGAAAAGAATGATAGTAACTACTAAATTAATAAAATGCAAACCCAAATTTGTGTTTATTTTAAAATATTTCTCCACCATCTTTGTTTGCACCTAAAACTGATGTTTCATGCGTTTATTCCCTCGTTTCAAGAAAAAAAAACTCGCCTAAATTTTTCGTAAAGAATGATAGTGACTACAAAATTATTCAAATGCAAACCAAAATCCGTGTTCAATTGAAAATATTTCTCCAAAATCTTTGTTTGCACCAAAAACTCATATTTCATGGCTTTATTTGCTCGTTTCATTCAAAAAAACCTCGGATGGAGTTTTCGAAAAGAATGATAGTAACTACTAAATTATTCAAATGGAAACCAAAATTTGTGTTTATTTTAAAATATTACTCCACCATCTTCGTTTGCACCCAAAACTCAGTCGCCTAGATTTTTCGTAAAGAACGATAGTAACTACAAAATTATTCAAATACAAACCAAAATTTGTGTTCAATTTAAAATATTTCACCACAATCTTTTTTTGCACCAAAAACTCATATTTCATGGCTTTGTTTGGTCGTTTCATTCTAAAAAACCTTGGATGGATTTTTCGAAAAGAATGATAGTAACTACTAAATTAATAAAATGCAAACCAAAATTTGTGTTTATTTTAAAATATTTCTCCACCATCTTTGTTTGCACCTAAAACTGATGTTTCATGCGTTTATTCGCTCGTTTCAAGAAAAAAAAACTCGCCTAGATTGTTCGTAAAGAATGATAGTGACTACAAAATTATTCAAATCCAAACCAAAATCTGTGTTCAATTGAAAATATTTCTCCAAAATCTTTGTTTGCACCAAAAACTCATGTTTCATGGCTTTATTTGCTCGTTTCATTCAAAAAAAACTCGGATGGAGTTTTCTAAAAGAAAGATAGTAACTACTAAATTATTCAAATGCAAACCAAAATTTGTGTTTATTTTAAAATATTACTCCACCATCTTCGTTTGCACCCAAAACGCAGGTTTCATGCGTTTATTCGCTCGTTAACTCATGTTTCATGCGTATATTCCCTCGTTTCAAGAAATAAAAACTCGCCTAGATTTTTCGTAAAGAATGATAGTAAATACAAAATTATTCAAATGCAAACCAAAATTTGTGTTCAATTTAAAATATTTCTCCACAATCTTTGTTTGCACCTAAAACTCATGTTTCATGCGTAGATTCGCTCGTTTTGTACAAAAATATGACGTCTAGATTTTTCGTAAAGAATGATAGTAAATAAAAAATTATTCAAATGCAAACCAAAATTTTGTTCAATTTAAATTATTTCTCCCCAATCTTTGTTTGCACCAAAAACTCATATTTCATGGCTTTGGTTGCTCGTTTCATTCAAAAAAAACTCTGATGGAATTTTCGAAAAAATGATAGTAAGTACTAAATTATTCAAATGGAAACCAAAATTTGTGTTTATTTTAAAATATTACTCCACCATCTTCGTTTGCACCCAAAACTCAGGTTTCATTCATTTATTCGCTCGTTAACTCATGTTTCATGCATATATTCGCTCGTTTCAAGAAATAAAAACTCGCCTAGATTTTTCGTAAAGAATGATAGTAACTACAAAATTATTCAAATGCAAACCAAAATTTGTGTTCAATTGAAAATATTTCTCCGCAATCTTTGTTTGCACGAAAAACTCATATTTCATGGCTTTGGTTGCTCGTTTCATTCAAAAAAAACTCTGATGGAATTTTCGAAAAAAATGATAGTAACTACTAAATTATTCAAATGCAAACCAAAATTTGTGTTTGTTTTAAAATATTTCTCCACCATCTCTGTTTGCACCGAAAACTCAGGTCTCATACGTTTATTCGCTCGTTTCAAGAAACAAAAACTCGCCTAGATTTTTCGTAAAGAACGATAGTAAATAAAAAATTATTCAAATGCAAACCAAAATTTGTGTTCAATTTAAAATATTTCTCCACAATCTTTTTTTGCACCAAAAACTCATATTTCATGGCTTTGTTTGGTCGTTTCATTCTAAAAAACCTTGGATGGATTTTTCGAAAAGAATGATAGTAACTACTAAATTAATAAAATGCAAACCAAAATTTGTGTTTATTTTAAAATATTTCTCCACCATCTTTGTTTGCACCCAAAACTGATGTTTCATGCGTTCATTCGCTCGTTTCAAGAAAAAAAAACTCGCCTAGATTTTTCGTAAAGAATGATAGTGACTACAAAATTATTCAAATGCAAACCAAAATCTGTGTTCAATTGAAAATATTTCTCCAAAATCTTTGTTTGCACCAAAAACTCATGTTTCATGGCTTTATTTGCTCGTTTCATTCAAAAAAAACTCGGATGGAGTTTTCTAAAAGAACGATAGTAACTACTAAATTATTCAAATGCAAACCAAAATTTGTGTTTATTTTAAAATATTACTCCACCATCTTCGTTTGCACCCAAAACGCAGGTTTCATGCGTTTATTCGCTCGTTAACTCATGTTTCATGCGTATATTCCCTCGTTTCAAGAAATAAAAACTCGCCTAGATTTTTCGTAAAGAATGATAGTAAATACAAAATTATTCAAATGCAAACCAAAATTTGTGTTCAATTTAAAATATTTCTCCACAATCTTTGTTTGCACCTAAAACTCATGTTTCATGCGTAGATTCGCTCGTTTTGTACAAAAATATGACGTCTAGATTTTTCGTAAAGAATGATAGTAAATAAAAAATTATTCAAATGCAAACCAAAATTTTGTTCAATTTAAATTATTTCTCCCCAATCTTTGTTTGCACCAAAAACTCATATTTCATGGCTTTGGTTGCTCGTTTCATTCAAAAAAAACTCTGATGGAATTTTCGAAAAAATGATAGTAAGTACTAAATTATTCAAATGGAAACCAAAATTTGTGTTTATTTTAAAATATTACTCCACCATCTTCGTTTGCACCCAAAACTCAGGTTTCATTCATTTATTCGCTCGTTAACTCATGTTTCATGCATATATTCGCTCGTTTCAAGAAATAAAAACTCGCCTAGATTTTTCGTAAAGAATGATAGTAACTACAAAATTATTCAAATGCAAACCAAAATTTGTGTTCAATTGAAAATATTTCTCCGCAATCTTTGTTTGCACGAAAAACTCATATTTCATGGCTTTGGTTGCTCGTTTCATTCAAAAAAAACTCTGATGGAATTTTCGAAAAAAATGATAGTAACTACTAAATTATTCAAATGCAAACCAAAATTTGTGTTTGTTTTAAAATATTTCTCCACCATCTCTGTTTGCACCGAAAACTCAGGTCTCATACGTTTATTCGCTCGTTTCAAGAAACAAAAACTCGCCTAGATTTTTCGTAAAGAACGATAGTAAATAAAAAATTATTCAAATGCAAACCAAAATTTGTGTTCAATTTAAAATATTTCTCCACAATCTTTTTTTGCACCAAAAACTCATATTTCATGGCTTTGTTTGGTCGTTTCATTCTAAAAAACCTTGGATGGATTTTTCGAAAAGAATGATAGTAACTACTAAATTAATAAAATGCAAACCAAAATTTGTGTTTATTTTAAAATATTTCTCCACCATCTTTGTTTGCACCTAAAACTGATGTTTCATGCGTTCATTCGCTCGTTTCAAGAAAAAAAAATTCGCCTAGATTTTTCGTAAAGAATGATAGTGACTACAAAATTATTCAAATGCAAACCAAAATCTGTGTTCAATTGAAAATATTTCTCCAAAATCTTTGTTTGCACCAAAAACTCATGTTTCATGGCTTTATTTGCTCGTTTCATTCAAAAAAAACTCGGATGGAGTTTTCTAAAAGAACGATAGTAACTACTAAATTATTCAAATGCAAACCAAAATTTGTGTTTATTTTAAAATATTACTCCACCATCTTCGTTTGCACCCAAAACGCAGGTTTCATGCGTTAATTCGCTCGTTAACTCATGTTTCATGCGTATATTCCCTCGTTTCAAGAAATAAAAACTCGCCTAGATTTTTCGTAAAGAATGATAGTAAATACAAAATTATTCAAATGCAAACCAAAATTTGTGTTCAATTTAAAATATTTCTCCACAATCTTTGTTTGCACCTAAAACTCATGTTTCATGCGTAGATTCGCTCGTTTTGTACAAAAATATGACGTCTAGATTTTTCGTAAAGAATGATAGTAAATAAAAAATTATTCAAATGCAAACCAAAATTTTGTTCAATTTAAATTATTTCTCCCCAATCTTTGTTTGCACCAAAAACTCATATTTCATGGCTTTGGTTGCTCGTTTCCTTCAAAAAAAACTCTGATGGAATTTTCGAAAAAATGATAGTAAGTACTAAATTATTCAAATGCAAACCAAAATTTGTGTCTGTTTTAAAATATTTCTCCACCATCTTTTTTTGCACCTAAAACTCATGTTTCATGCGTTTATTCGCTCGTTTCAAGAAACAAAAACTCGCCTAGATTTTTCATAAAGAACGATAGTAACTACAAAATTATTCAAACACAAACCAAAATTTGTGTTCAATTTAAAATATTTCTCCACAATCTTTGTTTGCACCAAAAACTCATATTTCATGGCTTTGTTTGCTCGTTTCATTCTAAAAAACCTCGAATGGATTTTTCAAAAAGAATGATAGTAACTACTAAATTATTCAAATGCAAACCAAAATTTGTCTTTATTTTAAAATATTTCTCCACCATCTTTGTTTGCACCTAAAACTCAGGTTTCATGCGTTTATTCGCTCGTTTCAAGAAACAAAAACTCGCCTAGATTTTTCGTAAAAATGATAGTAACTACAAAATTATTAAAATGCAAACCTAAATTTGTGTTCAATTTAAAATATTTCTCCACAATCTTTGTTTGCACCAAAAACTCATATTTCATGGCTTTGTTTGCTTGTTTCATTCTGAAAAACCTCAGATGGATTTTTCGAAAATAATGATAGTGACTACTAAATTATTCAAATGCAAACCAAAATTTGTGTTTATTTTGAAATATTTCTCCCCCATCTATGTTTGCACGTAAAACTCATGTTTCATGCGTATATTCGCTCGTTTCAAGAAATAAAAACTCGCCTAGATTTTTCGTAAAGAATGATAGTAAATACAAAATTATTCAAATGCAAACCTAAATTTGTGTTCAATTTAAAATATTTCTGCACAAACTTTGTTTGCACACAAAACTCAAGTTTCATGCGTTTATTCGCTCGTTTCGTGAAACAAAAACTCGGCTAGATTTTTCGTAAAGAATGATACTAAATACAAAATTATTAAAATGGAAACCAAAATTTCTGGTAATTTAAAATATTTCTCCACAATCTTTGTTTGCACCTAAAACTCATGTTTCATGCGTAGGTTCGCTCATTTTGTACAAAAATAAGACGTCTAGATTTTTCGTAAAAAATGATAGTAAATAAAAAATTATTCAAATGCAAACCAAAATTTGTGTTCAATTTAAAATATTTCTCCCCAATCTTTGTTTGCACCAAAAAAACAAATTTCATGCCTTTGTTTGCTCGTTTCATTCAACAAAGACTCGGATAGATTTTTAGAAACGAATGATTGTAACTACTAAATTATTCAAATGGAAACCAAAATTTGTGTTTATTTTAAAATATTACTCCACCATCTTCGTTTGCACCCAAAACTCAGGTTTCATGCGTATATTCGCTCGTTAACTCATGTTTCATGCGTATATTCGCTCGTTTCAAGAAATAAAAACTCGCCTAGATTTCTCGTAATGAATTATAGTAACTACAAAATTATTCAAATGCAAACCAAAATTTGTGTTCAATTGAAAATATTTCTCCGCAATCTTTGTTTGCACGAAAAACTCATATTTCACGGCTTTGGTTGCTCGTTTCATTCAAAAAAAACTCTGATGGAATTTTCGAAAAAAAATATAGTAACTACTAAATTATTCAAATGCAAACCAAAATTTGTGTCTGTTTTAAAATATTTCTCCACCATCTTTGTTTGCACCTAAAACTCAGGTTTCATACGTTTATTCACTCGTTTCAAGAAACAAAAACTCGCCTAGATTTCTCGTAAAGAACGATCATAACTACAAAATTATTCAAATACAAACCAAAATTTGTGTTCAATTTAAAATATTTCTCCACAAT
The DNA here is from genome assembly GCA_027726005.1 of Juncus effusus. Lineage (NCBI taxonomy): Eukaryota > Viridiplantae > Streptophyta > Magnoliopsida > Poales > Juncaceae > Juncus > Juncus effusus. The sequence goes on along the minus strand of CM050890.1, from coordinate 4,809,846 downwards.
CTTTGTTTGCACCAAATACTCATATTTCATGGCTTTGTTTGGTCGTTTCATTCTAAAAAACCTCGGATGGATTTTTCGAAAAGAATGATAGTAACTACTAAATTAATAAAATGCAAACCCAAATTTGTGTTTATTTTAAAATATTTCTCCACCATCTTTGTTTGCACCTAAAACTGATGTTTCATGTGTCTATTCGCTCGTTTCAAGAAAAAAAACCTCGCCAAGATTTTTTGTAAAGAATGATAGTAACTACAAAATTATTCAAATGCAAACCAAAATCTGTGTTCAATTGAAAATATTTCTCCACAATTTTTGTTTGCACCAAAAACTCATATTTCATGGCTTTATTTGCTCGTTTCATTCAAAACAAACTCGGATGGAGTTTTCGAAAAGAATGATAGTAACTACTAAATTATTCAAATGGAAACCAAAATTTGTGTTTATTTTAAAATATTACTCCACCATCTTCGTTTGCACCCAAAACTCAGGTTTCATGCGTATATTCGCTCGTTAACTCATGTTTCATGCGTATATTCGCTCGTTTCAAGAAATAAAAACTCGCCTAGATTTCTCGTAATGAATGATAGTAACTACAAAATTATTCAAATGCAAACAAAAATTTGTGTTCAATTGAAAATATTTCTCCGCAATCTTTGTTTGCACGAAAAACTCATATTTCATGGCTTTGGTTGCTCGTTTCATTCAAAAAAAACTCTGATGGAATTTTCGAAAAAAATGATAGTAACTACTAAATTATTCAAATGCAAACCAAAATTTGTGTTTGTTTTAAAATATTTCTCCACCATCTTTGTTTGCACCTAAAACTCAGGTTTCATACGTTTATTCACTCGTTTCAAGAAACAAAAACTCGCCTAGATTTTTCGTAAAGAACGATAATAACTACAAAATTATTCAAATACAAACCAAAATTTGTGTTCAATTTAAAATATTTCTCCACAATCTTTGTTTGCACCAAATACTCATATTTCATGGCTTTGTTTGGTCGTTTCATTCTAAAAAACCTCGGATGGATTTTTCGAAAAGAATGATAGTAACTACTAAATTAATAAAATGCAAACCCAAATTTGTGTTTATTTTAAAATATTTCTCCACCATCTTTGTTTGCACCTAAAACTGATGTTTCATGCGTTTATTCCCTCGTTTCAAGAAAAAAAAACTCGCCTAAATTTTTCGTAAAGAATGATAGTGACTACAAAATTATTCAAATGCAAACCAAAATCTGTGTTCAATTGAAAATATTTCTCCAAAATCTTTGTTTGCACCAAAAACTCATATTTCATGGCTTTATTTGCTCGTTTCATTCAAAAAAACCTCGGATGGAGTTTTCGAAAAGAATGATAGTAACTACTAAATTATTCAAATGGAAACCAAAATTTGTGTTTATTTTAAAATATTACTCCACCATCTTCGTTTGCACCCAAAACTCAGTCGCCTAGATTTTTCGTAAAGAACGATAGTAACTACAAAATTATTCAAATACAAACCAAAATTTGTGTTCAATTTAAAATATTTCTCCACAATCTTTTTTTGCACCAAAAACTCATATTTCATGGCTTTGTTTGGTCGTTTCATTCTAAAAAACCTTGGATGGATTTTTCGAAAAGAATGATAGTAACTACTAAATTAATAAAATGCAAACCAAAATTTGTGTTTATTTTAAAATATTTCTCCACCATCTTTGTTTGCACCTAAAACTGATGTTTCATGCGTTTATTCGCTCGTTTCAAGAAAAAAAAACTCGCCTAGATTGTTCGTAAAGAATGATAGTGACTACAAAATTATTCAAATCCAAACCAAAATCTGTGTTCAATTGAAAATATTTCTCCAAAATCTTTGTTTGCATCAAAAACTGATGTTTCATGGCTTTATTTGCTCGTTTCATTCAAAAAAAACTCGGATGGAGTTTTCTAAAAGAACGATAGTAACTACTAAATTATTCAAATGCAAACCAAAATTTGTGTTTATTTTAAAATATTACTCCACCATCTTCGTTTGCACCCAAAACGCAGGTTTCATGCGTTTATTCGCTCGTTAACTCATGTTTCATGCGTATATTCCCTCGTTTCAAGAAATAAAAACTCGCCTAGATTTTTCGTAAAGAATGATAGTAAATACAAAATTATTCAAATGCAAACCAAAATTTGTGTTCAATTTAAAATATTTCTCCACAATCTTTGTTTGCACCTAAAACTCATGTTTCATGCGTAGATTCGCTCGTTTTGTACAAAAATATGACGTCTAGATTTTTCGTAAAGAATGATAGTAAATAAAAAATTATTCAAATGCAAACCAAAATTTTGTTCAATTTAAATTATTTCTCCCCAATCTTTGTTTGCACCAAAAACTCATATTTCATGGCTTTGGTTGCTCGTTTCATTCAAAAAAAACTCTGATGGAATTTTCGAAAAAATGATAGTAAGTACTAAATTATTCAAATGGAAACCAAAATTTGTGTTTATTTTAAAATATTACTCCACCATCTTCGTTTGCACCCAAAACTCAGGTTTCATTCATTTATTCGCTCGTTAACTCATGTTTCAGGCATATATTCGCTCGTTTCAAGAAATAAAAACTCGCCTAGATTTTTCGTAAAGAATGATAGTAACTACAAAATTATTCAAATGCAAACCAAAATTTGTGTTCAATTGAAAATATTTCTCCGCAATCTTTGTTTGCACGAAAAACTCATATTTCATGGCTTTGGTTGCTCGTTTCATTCAAAAAAAACTCTGATGGAATTTTCGAAAAAAATGATAGTAACTACTAAATTATTCAAATGCAAACCAAAATTTGTGTTTGTTTTAAAATATTTCTCCACCATCTCTGTTTGCACCGAAAACTCAGGTCTCATACGTTTATTCGCTCGTTTCAAGAAACAAAAACTCGCCTAGATTTTTCGTAAAGAACGATAGTAAATAAAAAATTATTCAAATGCAAACCAAAATTTGTGTTCAATTTAAAATATTTCTCCACAATCTTTTTTTGCACCAAAAACTCATATTTCATGGCTTTGTTTGGTCGTTTCATTCTAAAAAACCTTGGATGGATTTTTCGAAAAGAATGATAGTAACTACTAAATTAATAAAATGCAAACCAAAATTTGTGTTTATTTTAAAATATTTCTCCACCATCTTTGTTTGCACCCAAAACTGATGTTTCATGCGTTCATTCGCTCGTTTCAAGAAATAAAAACTCGCCTAGATTTTTCGTAAAGAATGATAGTGACTACAAAATTATTCAAATGCAAACCAAAATCTGTGTTCAATTGAAAATATTTCTCCAAAATCTTTGTTTGCACCAAAAACTCATGTTTCATGGCTTTATTTGCTCGTTTCATTCAAAAAAAACTCGGATGGAGTTTTCTAAAAGAACGATAGTAACTACTAAATTATTCAAATGCAAACCAAAATTTGTGTTTATTTTAAAATATTACTCCACCATCTTCGTTTGCACCCAAAACGCAGGTTTCATGCGTTTATTCGCTCGTTAACTCATGTTTCATGCGTATATTCCCTCGTTTCAAGAAATAAAAACTCGCCTAGATTTTTCGTAAAGAATGATAGTAAATACAAAATTATTCAAATGCAAACCAAAATTTGTGTTCAATTTAAAATATTTCTCCACAATCTTTGTTTGCACCTAAAACTCATGTTTCATGCGTAGATTCGCTCGTTTTGTACAAAAATATGACGTCTAGATTTTTCGTAAAGAATGATAGTAAATAAAAAATTATTCAAATGCAAACCAAAATTTTGTTCAATTTAAATTATTTCTCCCCAATCTTTGTTTGCACCAAAAACTCATATTTCATGGCTTTGGTTGCTCGTTTCATTCAAAAAAAACTCTGATGGAATTTTCGAAAAAATGATAGTAAGTACTAAATTATTCAAATGGAAACCAAAATTTGTGTTTATTTTAAAATATTACTCCACCATCTTCGTTTGCACCCAAAACTCAGGTTTCATTCATTTATTCGCTCGTTAACTCATGTTTCATGCATATATTCGCTCGTTTCAAGAAATAAAAACTCGCCTAGATTTTTCGTAAAGAATGATAGTAACTACAAAATTATTCAAATGCAAACCAAAATTTGTGTTCAATTGAAAATATTTCTCCGCAATCTTTGTTTGCACGAAAAACTCATATTTCATGGCTTTGGTTGCTCGTTTCATTCAAAAAAAACTCTGATGGAATTTTCGAAAAAAATGATAGTAACTACTAAATTATTCAAATGCAAACCAAAATTTGTGTTTGTTTTAAAATATTTCTCCACCATCTCTGTTTGCACCGAAAACTCAGGTCTCATACGTTTATTCGCTCGTTTCAAGAAACAAAAACTCGCCTAGATTTTTCGTAAAGAACGATAGTAAATAAAAAATTATTCAAATGCAAACCAAAATTTGTGTTCAATTTAAAATATTTCTCCACAATCTTTTTTTGCACCAAAAACTCATATTTCATGGCTTTGTTTGGTCGTTTCATTCTAAAAAACCTTGGATGGATTTTTCGAAAAGAATGATAGTAACTACTAAATTAATAAAATGCAAACCAAAATTTGTGTTTATTTTAAAATATTTCTCCACCATCTTTGTTTGCACCCAAAACTGATGTTTCATGCGTTCATTCGCTCGTTTCAAGAAATAAAAACTCGCCTAGATTTTTCGTAAAGAATGATAGTGACTACAAAATTATTCAAATGCAAACTAAAATCTGTGTTCAATTGAAAATATTTCTCCAAAATCTTTGTTTGCACCAAAAACTCATGTTTCATGGCTTTATTTGCTCGTTTCATTCAAAAAAAACTCGGATGGAGTTTTCTAAAAGAACGATAGTAACTACTAAATTATTCAAATGCAAACCAAAATTTGTGTTTATTTTAAAATATTACTCCACCATCTTCGTTTGCACCCAAAACGCAGGTTTCATGCGTTTATTCGCTCGTTAACTCATGTTTCATGCGTATATTCCCTCGTTTCAAGAAATAAAAACTCGCCTAGATTTTTCGTAAAGAATGATAGTAAATACAAAATTATTCAAATGCAAACCAAAATTTGTGTTCAATTTAAAATATTTCTCCACAATCTTTGTTTGCACCTAAAACTCATGTTTCATGCGTAGATTCGCTCGTTTTGTACAAAAATATGACGTCTAGATTTTTCGTAAAGAATGATAGTAAATAAAAAATTATTCAAATGCAAACCAAAATTTTGTTCAATTTAAATTATTTCTCCCCAATCTTTGTTTGCACCAAAAACTCATATTTCATGGCTTTGGTTGCTCGTTTCATTCAAAAAAAACTCTGATGGAATTTTCGAAAAAATGATAGTAAGTACTAAATTATTCAAATGGAAACCAAAATTTGTGTTTATTTTAAAATATTACTCCACCATCTTCGTTTGCACCCAAAACTCAGGTTTCATTCATTTATTCGCTCGTTAACTCATGTTTCATGCATATATTCGCTCGTTTCAAGAAATAAAAACTCGCCTAGATTTTTCGTAAAGAATGATAGTAACTACAAAATTATTCAAATGCAAACCAAAATTTGTGTTCAATTGAAAATATTTCTCCGCAATCTTTGTTTGCACGAAAAACTCATATTTCATGGCTTTGGTTGCTCGTTTCATTCAAAAAAAACTCTGATGGAATTTTCGAAAAAAATGATAGTAACTACTAAATTATTCAAATGCAAACCAAAATTTGTGTTTGTTTTAAAATATTTCTCCACCATCTCTGTTTGCACCGAAAACTCAGGTCTCATACGTTTATTCGCTCGTTTCAAGAAACAAAAACTCGCCTAGATTTTTCGTAAAGAACGATAGTAAATAAAAAATTATTCAAATGCAAACCAAAATTTGTGTTCAATTTAAAATATTTCTCCACAATCTTTTTTTGCACCAAAAACTCATATTTCATGGCTTTGTTTGGTCGTTTCATTCTAAAAAACCTTGGATGGATTTTTCGAAAAGAATGATAGTAACTACTAAATTAATAAAATGCAAACCAAAATTTGTGTTTATTTTAAAATATTTCTCCACCATCTTTGTTTGCACCTAAAACTGATGTTTCATGCGTTCATTCGCTCGTTTCAAGAAAAAAAAATTCGCCTAGATTTTTCGTAAAGAATGATAGTGACTACAAAATTATTCAAATGCAAACCAAAATCTGTGTTCAATTGAAAATATTTCTCCAAAATCTTTGTTTGCACCAAAAACTCATGTTTCATGGCTTTATTTGCTCGTTTCATTCAAAAAAAACTCGGATGGAGTTTTCTAAAAGAACGATAGTAACTACTAAATTATTCAAATGCAAACCAAAATTTGTGTTTATTTTAAAATATTACTCCACCATCTTCGTTTGCACCCAAAACGCAGGTTTCATGCGTTTATTCGCTCGTTAACTCATGTTTCATGCGTATATTCCCTCGTTTCAAGAAATAAAAACTCGCCTAGATTTTTCGTAAAGAATGATAGTAAATACAAAATTATTCAAATGCAAACCAAAATTTGTGTTCAATTTAAAATATTTCTCCACAATCTTTGTTTGCACCTAAAACTCATGTTTCATGCGTAGATTCGCTCGTTTTGTACAAAAATATGACGTCTAGATTTTTCGTAAAGAATGATAGTAAATAAAAAATTATTCAAATGCAAACCAAAATTTTGTTCAATTTAAATTATTTCTCCCCAATCTTTGTTTGCACCAAAAACTCATATTTCATGGCTTTGGTTGCTCGTTTCCTTCAAAAAAAACTCTGATGGAATTTTCGAAAAAATGATAGTAAGTACTAAATTATTCAAATGCAAACCAAAATTTGTGTCTGTTTTAAAATATTTCTCCACCATCTTTTTTTGCACCTAAAACTCATGTTTCATGCGTTTATTCGCTCGTTTCAAGAAACAAAAACTCGCCTAGATTTTTCATAAAGAACGATAGTAACTACAAAATTATTCAAACACAAACCAAAATTTGTGTTCAATTTAAAATATTTCTCCACAATCTTTGTTTGCACCAAAAACTCATATTTCATGGCTTTGTTTGCTCGTTTCATTCTAAAAAACCTCGAATGGATTTTTCAAAAAGAATGATAGTAACTACTAAATTATTCAAATGCAAACCAAAATTTGTCTTTATTTTAAAATATTTCTCCACCATCTTTGTTTGCACCTAAAACTCAGGTTTCATGCGTTTATTCGCTCGTTTCAAGAAACAAAAACTCGCCTAGATTTTTCGTAAAAATGATAGTAACTACAAAATTATTAAAATGCAAACCTAAATTTGTGTTCAATTTAAAATATTTCTCCACAATCTTTGTTTGCACCAAAAACTCATATTTCATGGCTTTGTTTGCTTGTTTCATTCTGAAAAACCTCAGATGGATTTTTCGAAAATAATGATAGTGACTACTAAATTATTCAAATGCAAACCAAAATTTGTGTTTATTTTGAAATATTTCTCCCCCATCTATGTTTGCACGTAAAACTCATGTTTCATGCGTATATTCGCTCGTTTCAAGAAATAAAAACTCGCCTAGATTTTTCGTAAAGAATGATAGTAAATACAAAATTATTCAAATGCAAACCTAAATTTGTGTTCAATTTAAAATATTTCTGCACAAACTTTGTTTGCACACAAAACTCAAGTTTCATGCGTTTATTCGCTCGTTTCGTGAAACAAAAACTCGGCTAGATTTTTCGTAAAGAATGATACTAAATACAAAATTATTAAAATGGAAACCAAAATTTCTGGTAATTTAAAATATTTCTCCACAATCTTTGTTTGCACCTAAAACTCATGTTTCATGCGTAGGTTCGCTCATTTTGTACAAAAATAAGACGTCTAGATTTTTCGTAAAAAATGATAGTAAATAAAAATTATTCAAATGCAAACCAAAATTTGTGTTCAATTTAAAATATTTCTCCCCAATCTTTGTTTGCACCAAAAAAACAAATTTCATGCCTTTGTTTGCTCGTTTCATTCAACAAAGACTCGGATAGATTTTTAGAAACGAATGATTGTAACTACTAAATTATTCAAATGGAAACCAAAATTTGTGTTTATTTTAAAATATTACTCCACCATCTTCGTTTGCACCCAAAACTCAGGTTTCATGCGTATATTCGCTCGTTAACTCATGTTTCATGCGTATATTCGCTCGTTTCAAGAAATAAAAACTCGCCTAGATTTCTCGTAATGAATTATAGTAACTACAAAATTATTCAAATGCAAACCAAAATTTGTGTTCAATTGAAAATATTTCTCCGCAATCTTTGTTTGCACGAAAAACTCATATTTCACGGCTTTGGTTGCTCGTTTCATTCAAAAAAAACTCTGATGGAATTTTCGAAAAAAAATATAGTAACTACTAAATTATTCAAATGCAAACCAAAATTTGTGTCTGTTTTAAAATATTTCTCCACCATCTTTGTTTGCACCTAAAACTCAGGTTTCATACGTTTATTCACTCGTTTCAAGAAACAAAAACTCGCCTAGATTTCTCGTAAAGAACGATCATAACTACAAAATTATTCAAATACAAACCAAAATTTGTGTTCAATTTAAAATATTTCTCCACAATCTTTGTTTGCACCAAAAACTCATATTTCATGGCTTTGTTTGGTCGTTTCATTCTAAAAAATCTCGGATGGATTTTTCGAAAAGAATGATAGTAACTACTAAATTAATAAAATACAAACCAAAATTTGTGTTTATTTTAAAATATTTCTCCACCATCTTTGTTTGCACCTAAAACTGATGTTTCATGCGTTTATTCGCTCGTTTCAAGAAAAAAAAACTCGCCTAAATTTTTCGTAAAGAATGACAGTGACTACAAAATTATTCAAATGCAAACCAAAATCTGTGTTCAATTGAAAATATTTCTCCAAAATCTTTGTTTGCACCAAAAACTCATATTTCATGGCTTTATTCGCTCGTTTCATTCAAAAAAATCTCGGATGGAGTTTTCGAAAAGAATGATAGTAACTACTAAATTATTCAAATGGAAACCAAAATTTGTGTTTATTTTAAAATATTACTCCACCATCTTCGTTTGCACCCAAAACTCAGGTTTCATGCGTTTATTCGCTCGTTAACTCATGTTTCATGCGTATATTCGCTCGTTTCAAGAAATAAAAACTCGCCTAGATTTTTCGTAAAGAATGATAGTAACTACAAAATTATTCAAATGCAAACCAAAATTTGTGTTCAATTGAAAATATTTCTCCGCAATCTTTGTTTGCACGAAAAACTCATATTTCATGGCTTTGGTTGCTCGTTTCATTCAAAAAAAACTCTGATGGAATTTTCGAAAAGAATGATAGTAACTACTAAATTAATAAAATGCAAACCAAAATTTGTGTTTGTTTTAAAATATTTCTCCACCATCTTTGTTTGCACCTAAAACTGATGTTTCATGCGTTTATTCGCTCCTTTCAAGAAAAAAAAACACGCCTAGATTTTCCGTAAAGAATGATAGTGACTACAAAATTATTCAAATGCAAACCAAAAGCTGTGTTCACTTGAAAATATTTCTCCAAAATCTTTGTTTGCACCAAAAACTCATGTTTCATGGCTTTATTTGCTCGTTTCATTCAAAAAAAACTCGGATGGAGTTTTCTAAAAGAATGATAGTAATTACTAAATTATTCAAATGCAAACCAAGATTTGTGTTTATTTTAAAATATTACTCCACCATCTTCGTTTGCACCCAAAACTCAGGTTTCATGCGTTTATTCGCTCGTTAACTCATGTTTCATGCGTATATTCCCTCGTTTCAAGAAATAAAAACTCGCCTAGATTTTTCGTAAAGAATGATAGTAAATACAAAATTATTCAAATGCAAACCAAAATTTGTTTTCAATTTAAAATATTTCTCCACAATCTTTGTTTGCACCTAAAACTCATGTTTCATGCGTAGATTCGCTCGTTTTGTACAAAAATAAGACGTCTAGATTTTTCGTAAAGAATGATAGTAAATGAAAAATTATTCATATGCAAACCAAAATTTTGTTCAATTTAAATTATTTCTCCCCAATCTTTGTTTGCACCAAAAACTCATATTTCATGGCTTTGGTTGCTCGTTTCATTCAAAAAAAACTCTGATGGAATTTTCGAAAAAAATGATAGTAAGTAAGTAAGTACTAAATTATTCAAATGCAAACCAAAATTTGTGTCTGTTTTAAAATATTTCTCCACCATCTTTGTTTTCACCTAAAACTCAGGTTTCATACGTTTATTCGCTCGTTTCAAGAAACAAAAACTCGCCTAGATTTTTCGTAAAGAACGATAGTAACTACAAAATTATTCAAACACAAACCAAAATTTGTGTTCAATTTAAAATATTTCTCCACAATCTTTGTTTGCACCAAAAACTCATATTTCATGGCATTGTTTGCTCGTTTCATTCTAAAAAACCTCGAATGGATTTTTCGAAAAGAATGATAGTGACTACTAAATTATTCAAATGCAAACCTAAATTTGTGTTCAATTTAAAATATTTCTCCACAATCTTTGTTTGCACCAAAAACTCATATTTCATGGCTTTGTTTGCTCGTTTCATTCTAAAAAACCTCAGATGGATTTTTCGAAAAGAATGATATTGACTACTAAATTATTCAAATGCAAACCAAAATTTGTGCTTATTTTGAAATATTTCTCCCCCATCTTTGTTTGCACCTAAAACTCATGTTTCATGCGTATATTCGCTCGTTTCAAGAAATAAAAACTGGCCTAGATTTTTCGTAAAGAATGATAGTAAATACAAAATTATTCAAATGCAAAGCTAAATTTGTGTTCAATTTAAAATATTTCTGCACAAACTTTGTTTGCACACAAAACTCAAGTTTCATGCGTTTATTCGCTCGTTTCGTGAAACAAAAACTCGGCTAGATTTTTCGTAAAGAATGATACTAAATACAAAATTATTAAAATGCAAACCAAAATTTGTGTTCAATTTAAAATATTTCTCCCCAATCTTTGTTTGCACCAAAAAAACAAATTTCATGCCTTTGTTTGCTCGTTTCATTCAAAAAAGACTCGGATAGATTTTTAGAAACGAATGATAGTAACTACAAAATTAATAAAATGCAAACCAAAATTTGTGTTTATTTTAAAATATTTCTCCACCATCTTTTTTTGCACCTAAAACTCATGTTTCATGCGTTTATTCGCTCGTTTCATGAAACAAAAACTCGCCTAGATTTTTCGTAAAGAATGATAGTAAATACAAAATTATTCAAATGAAAACCAAAATTTGTGTTCAATTTAAAAGATTTCTCCACAATCTTAGTTTGCACCAAAAACTCATATTTCATGGGTTTGTTTGCTCGTTTCATTCTAAAAAATCTCGAATGGATTTTTCGAAAAGAATGATAGTAACTACTAAATTATTCAAATGCAAACCAAAATTTGTGTTTATTTTAAAATATTTCTCCACCATCTTTGTTTGCACCTAAAACTCAGGTTTCATGCGTTTATTCGCTCGTTTCAAGAAACAAAAACTCGCCTAGATTTTTCGTAAAAATGATAGTAACTACAAAATTATTAAAATGCAAACCAAAATTTGTGTTCAATTTAAAATATTTCTCCACAATCTTTGTTTGTACCAAAAACTCATATTTCATGGCTTTGTTTGCTCGTTTCATTCTAAAAAACCTCGGATGGATTTTTCGAAAAGAATAATAGTAACGACTAAATTATTCAAATGCAAACCAAAATTTGTGTTTATTTTAAAATATTTCTCCACCATCTTTGTTTGCACCTAAAACTCAGGTTTCATGCGTTTATTCGCTCGTTTGAAGAAACAAAAACTCGCCTAGATTTTTCGTAAAGAACGATAGTAACTACAAAATTATTCAAACACAAACCAAAATTTGTGTTCAATTTAAAATATTTCTCCACAATCTTGGTATGCACCAAAATCTGATATTTCATGGCTTTGTTTGCTCGTTTCATTCTAAAACCTCAGATGGATTTTTCGAAAAGAATAATAGTCACGACTAAATTATTCAAATGCAAACCAAAATTTGTGTTTATTTTGAAATATTTCTCCCCCATCTTTGTTTGCACCTAAAACTCATGTTTCATGCATATATTCGCTCGTTTCAAGAAATAAAAACTCTCCTAGATTTTTCGTAAAGAATGATAGTAAATACAAAATTATTCAAATGCAAACCTAAATTTGTGTTCAATTTAAAATATTTCTGCACAAATTTTGTTTGCACACGAAACTCAATTTTCATGCGTTTATTCGCTCGTTTCATGAAACAAAAACTCGGCTAGATTTTTCGTAAAGAATGATACTAAATACAAAATTATTAAAATGGAAACCAAAATTTCTGTTAATTTAAAATATTTCTCCACAATCTTTGTTTGCACGTAAAACTCATGTTTCATGCGTAGGTTCGCTCATTTTGTACAAAAATAAGACGTCTAGATTTTTCGTAAAAAATGATAGTAAATAAAAAATTATTCAAATGCAAACCAAAATTTGTGTTCAATTTAAAATATTTCTCCCCAATCTTTGTTTGCACCAAAAAAACATATTTCATGCCTTTGTTTGCTCGTTTCATTCAAAAAAGACTCCGATAGATTTTTAGAAACGAATGTTAGTAACTACTAAATTAAAAAAATGCAAACCAAAATTTGTGTTTATTTTAAGATATTTCTCCACCATCTTTGTTTGCACCTAAAACTCATGTTTCATGCGTTTATTCGCTCGTTTCAAGAAACAAAAACTCGCCTAGATTTTTCGTAAAGAATGATAGTAAATCCAAAATTATTCAAATGCAAACCTAAATTTGTGTTCAATTTAAAATATTTCTCCACAATCTTTGTTTGCACCCAAAACTCATGTTTCATGCGTTTATTTGCTCATTTCATGAAACAAAAACTCGGCGAGATTTTTCGTAAACAATGATACTAAATACAGAATTATTCAATTTAAAATATTTCTCCACAACCTTTGTTTGCACCTAAAACTCGTGTTTCATGCGTAGGTACGCTCGTTTTGCACAAAAATAAGACGTCTAGATTTTTCGTAAAGAATCATAGTAAATAAAAAATTATTCAAATGCAAACCAAAATTTTGTTCAATTTAAAATATTTCTCCCCAATGTTTGTTTGCACCAAAAAAACATATTTCATGCCTTTGTTTGCTCGTTTCATTCAAAAAAAACTCGGATAGATTTTTAGAAACGAATGATAGTAACTACTAAATTAATAAAATGCAAACCAAAATTTGTGTTTATTTTAAAATATTTCTCCTCCATCTTTTTTTGCACCTAAAACTGATGTTTCATGCGTTTATTCGCTCGTTTGAACAAACAAAAACTCGCCTAGATTATTCGTAAAGAATGATAATGACTACAAAATTATTGAAATGCAAACCAAAATTTGTGTTCAATTGAAAATATTTCTCCACAATCTTTGTTTGAACCAAAAACTCATATTTCATGGCTTTGTTTGCTCGTTTCATTCAAAAAAAACTCGGATGGAGTTTTCGAAAAAAATGATAGTAACTACTAAATTATTCAAATGCAAACCAAAATTTGTGTTTGTTTTAAAATATTTCTCCACCATCTTTGTTTGCACCTAAAACTCATGTTTCATGCGTTTATTCGCTCGTTTCAAGAAACAAAAACTCGCCTAGATTTTTCGTAAAGAATGATAGTAAATCCAAAATTGTTCAAATGCAAACCTAAATTTGTGTTCAATTTAAAATATTTCTCCACAATCTTTGTTTGCACCAAAAACTCATATTTCATGGCTTTGTTTGCTCGTTTCATTCTAAAAAACCTCAGATGGATTTTTCGAAAAGAATGATAGTGACTACTAAATTATTCAAATGCAAAACAAAATTTGTGCTTATTTTGAAATATTTCTCCACCATCATTGTTTGCACCTAAAACTCATGTTTCATGCGTATATTCGCTCGTTTCAAGAAATAAAAACTCGCCTAGATTTTTCGTAAAGAATGATAGTAAATACAAAATTATTCAAATGCAAAGCTAAATTTGTGTTCAATTTAAAATATTTCTGCACAAACTTTGTTTTCACACAAAACTCAAGTTTCATGCGTTTATTCGCTCGTTTCGTGAAACAAAAACTCGGCTAGATTTTTCGTAAAGAATGATACTAAATACAAAATTATTAAAATGCAAACCAAAATTTATGTTCAATTTAAAATATTTCTCCCCAATCTTTGTTTGCACCAAAAAAACAAATTTCATGCCTTCGTTTGCTCGTTTCATTCAAAAAAGACTCGGATAGATTTTTAGAAACGAATGATTGTAACTACTAAATTAATAAAATGCAAACCAAAATTTGTGTTTATTTTAAAATATTTCTCCACCATCTTTTTTTGCACCTAAAACTCATGTTTCATGCGTTTATTCGCTCGTTTCATGAAACAAAAACTCGCCTAGATGTTTCGTAAAGAATGATAGTAAATACAAAATTATTCAAATGAAAACCAAAATTTGTGTTCAATTTAAAATATTTCTCCACAATCTTAGTTTGCACCAAAAACTCATATTTCATGGCTTTCTTTGCTCGTTTCATTCTAAAAAATCTCGAATGGATTTTTCGAAAAGAATGATAGTAACTACTACATTATTCAAATGCAAACCAAAATTTGTGTTTATTTTAAAATATTTCTCCACCATCTTTGTTTGCACCTAAAACTCAGGTATCATGCGTTTATTCGCTCGTTTCAAGAAACAAAAACTCGCCTAGATTTTTCGTAAAAATGATAGTAACTACAAAATTATTAAAATGCAAACCAAAATTTGTGTTCAATTTAAAATATTTCTCCACAATCTTTGTTTGTACCAAAAACTCATTTTTCATGGCTTTGTTTGCTCGTTTCATTCTAAAAAACCTCGGATGGATTTTTCGAAAAGAATAATAGTAACGACTAAATTATTCAAATGCAAACCAAAATTTGTGTTTATTTTAAAATATTTCTCCACCATCTTTGTTTGCACCTAAAACTCAGGTTTCATGCGTTTATTCGCTCGTTTGAAGAAACAAAAAATCGCCTAGATTTTTCGTAAAGATTGGTAGTAACTACAAAATTATTCAAATGCAGACCAAAATTTGTGTTCAATTTAAAATATTTCTCCACAATCTTGGTATGCACCAAAATCTGATATTTCATGGCTTTGTTTGCTCGTTTCATTCTAAAAACCTCAGATGGATTTTTCGAAAAGAATGATAGTGACTACTAAATTATTCAAATGCAAACCAAAATTTGTGTTTATTTTGAAATATTTCTCCCCCATCTTTGTTTGCACCTAAAACTAATGTTTCATGCATATATTCGCTCGTTTCAAGAAATAAAAACTCTCCTAGATTTTTCGTAAAGAATGATAGTAAATACAAAATTATTCAAATGCAAACCTAAATTGGTGTTCAATTTAAAATATTTCTGCACAAATTTTGTTTGCACACGAAACTCAAGTTTCATGCATTTATTCGCTCGTTTCATGATACAAAAACTCGGCTAGATTTTTCGTAAAGAATGATACTAAATACAAAATTATTAAAATGGAAACCAAAATTTCTGTTAATTTAAAATATTTCTCCACAATCTTTGTTTGCACCTAAAACTCATGTTTCATGCGTAGGTTCGCTCATTTTGTACAAAAATAAGACGTCTAGATTTTTCGTAAAAAATGATAGTAAATAAAAAATTATTCAAATGCAAACCAAAATTTGTGTTCAATTTAAAATATTTCTCCCCAATCTTTGTTTGCACCAAAAATACATATTTCATGCCTTTGTTTGCTCGTTTCATTCAAAAAAGACTCCGATAGATTTTTAGAAACGAATGTTAGTAACTACTAAATTAAAAAAATGCAAACCAAAATTTGTGTTTATTTTAAGATATTTCTCCACCATCTTTGTTTGCACCTAAAACTCATGTTTCATGCGTTTATTCGCTCGTTTCAAGAAACAAAAACTCGCCTAGATTTTTCGTAAAGAATGATAGTAAATCCAAAATTATTCAAATACAAACCTAAATTTGTGTTCAATTTAAAATATTTCTCCACAATCTTTGTTTGCACCCAAAACTCATGTTTCATGCGTTTATTTTCTCATTTCATGAAACAAAAACTCGGCGAGATTTTTCGTAAAAAATGATACTAAATACAGAATTATTCAATTTAAAATATTTCTCCACAACCTTTGTTTGCACCTAAGACTCGTGTTTCATGCGTAGGTTCGCTCGTTTTGCACAAAAATAAGACGTTTAGATTTTTCGTAAAGAATCATAGTAAATGAAAAATTATTCAAATGCAAACCAAAATTTTGTTCAATTTAAAATATTTCTCCCCAATGTTTGTTTGCACCAAAAAAACATATTTCATGCCTTTGTTTGCTCGTTTCATTCAAAAAAAACTCGGATAGATTTTTAGAAACGAATGGTAGTAACTACTAAATTAATAAAATGCAAACCAAAATTTGTGTTTATTTTAAAATATTTCTCCTCCATCTTTTTTTGCACCTAAAACTGATGTTTCATGCGTTTATTCGCTCGTTTCAACAAACAAAAACTCCCCTAGATTTTTCGTAAAGAATGATAATGACTACAAAATTATTGAAATGCAAACCAAAATTTGTGTTCAATTGAAAATATTTCTCCACAATCTTTGTTTGAACCAAAAAATCATATTTCATGGCTTTGTTTGCTCGTTTCATTCAAAAAAAACTCGGATGGAGTTTTCGAAAAAAATGATAGTAACTACTAAATTATTCAAATGCAAACCAAAATTTGTGTTTGCTTTAAAATATTTCTCCACCATCTTTGTTTGCACATAAAACTCATGTTTCATGCGTTTATTCGCTCGTTTCAAGAAACAAAAACTCGCCTAGATTTTTCGTAAAGAATGATAGTAAATCCAAAATTATTCAAATGCAAACTAAAATTTGTGTTCAATTTAAAATATTTCTCCACAACCTTTGTTTGCACCTAAAACTCGTGTTTCATGCGTAGGTTCGCTTGTTTTGTACAGAAATAAGACGTCTAGATTTTTCGTAAAAAATGATAGTAAATATAAAATTATTCAAATGCAAACCAAAATTTGTGTTTAATTTAAAATATTTCTCCCCAATCTTTGTTTGCACCAAAAAAACATATTTCATGCCTTTGTTTGCTCGTTTCATTCAAAAAAGACTCGGATAGATTTTTAGAAATGAATGATAGTAACTACTAAGTTAATAAAATGCAAACCAAAATTTGTGTTTATTTTAAAATATTTCTCCACCATCTTTTTTTGCACCTAAAACTCATGTTTCGTCCGTTTATTCGCTCGTTTCATGAAACAAGAACTCGCCTAGATTTTTCATAAAGAATGATAGTAAATACAAAATTATTCAAATGAAAACCAAAATTTATGTTCAATTTAAAATATTTCTCCACAATCTTTGTTTGCACTAAAAACTCATATTTCATGGCTTTGTTTGCTCGTTTCATTCAAAAAAAACTCGGATGGAGTTTTCGAAAAAAATGATAGTAACTACTAAATTATTCAAATGCAAACGAAAATTTGTGTTTGTTTTAAAATATTTCTCCACCATCTTTGTTTGCACCTAGAACTCATGTTTCATGCGTTTATTCGCTCGTTTCAAGAAACAAAAACTCGCCTAGATTTTTCGTAAAGAATGATAGTAAATCCAAAATTATTCAAATGCAAACCTAAATTTGTGTTCAATTTAAAATATTTCTCCACAATATTTGTTTGCACCCAAAACTCATGTTTCATGCGTTTATTTGCTCATTTCATGAAACAAAAACTCGGCGAGATTTTTCGTAAAGAACAATACTAAATACAAATTTATTAAAATGCAAACCAAAATTTGTGTTCAATTTAAAATATTTCTCCACAACCTTTGTTTGCACCTAAAACTCGTGTTTCATGCGTAGGTTCGCTCGTTTTGTACAAAAATAAGACGTCTAGATTTTTCGTAAAAAATGATAGTAAATAAAAAATTATTCAAATGCAAACCAAAATTTGTGTTTAATTTAATATATTTCTCCCCAATCTTTGTTTGCACCAAAAACTCATATTTCATGCCTTTGTTTGCACGTTTCATACAAAAAATACTCGGATGGATTTTTCGAAAAGAATGATTGTAACTACCAAATTATTCAAATGCAAACCAAAATTTGTGTTTATTTTAAATTATTTCTCCACCATCTTTGTTTGCACCTAAAACTCATGTTTCAAGCATTTATTCGCTCGTTTCAAGAAATAAAAACTCGCCTAGATTTTTCGTAAAGAATGATAGTAAATACAAAATTATTCAAATGCAAACCAAAATTTGTGTTCAATTGAAAATATTTCTCCACAATCTTTGTTTCCACCCAAAACTCATGTTTCATGCATTTATTCGCTCGTTTCAAGAAACAAAAACTCGGCTAGATATTTCGTAAAGAATGATACTAAATACAAAATTTTTCAAATGCAAACCAAAATTTGTGTTCAATTTAAAATATTTCTCCAAAATCTTTGTTTGCACCTAAAACTCATGTTTCATGAGTAGGTTCGCTCGTTTTGTACAAAAAAAAGATGTCTAGATTTTTCGTAAAGAATCATAGTAAATAAAAAATTATTCAAATGCAAACCAAAATTTTGTTCAATTTAAAATATTTCTGCCCAATCTTTGTTTGCACCAAAAAAACATATTTCATGGCTTTGTTTGCTCGTTTCATTCAAAGAAAACTCGGATGGATTTTTCGAAAAAAAAGATAGCAACTACTAAATTATACAAATGCAAACCAAAATTTGTGTTTGTTTTAAAATATTTCTCCACCATCTTTGTTTGCACCTAAAACTCATGTTTCATGCGTTTATTCGCTCGTTTCAAGAAAAAAAAACTCGCCTAGATTTTTCTAAAAGAATGATAATAAAAAAAAATTATTCAAATGAATACCAAAATTTGTGATCCATTTAAAATATTTCTCCACAATCTTTGTTTGAACCAAAAACTCATATTTCATGGCTTTATTTGCTCGTTTCATTCAAAAAAAACTCGGATGGAGTTTTCGAAAAGAATGATAGTAACTACTAAATTATTCAAATGCAAACAAAAATTTGTGTTTATTTTAATATATTACTCCACCATCTTTGTTTGCACCCAAAACTCAGGTTTCATGCGTTTATTCGCTCGTTAACTCATGTTTCATGCGTATATTCGCTCGTTTCAAGAAATAAAAACTCGCCTAGATTTTTCGTAAAGAATGATAGTAAATACAAAATTATTCAAATGCAAACCTAAATTTGTGTTCAATTCAAAATATTTCTCCACAATCTTTGTTTGCACCCAAAACTCATGTTTAATGCGTTTATTCACTCGTTTCATGAAACAAAAACTCGGCTAGATTTTTCGTAAAGAATGATACTAAATATAAAATTATTCAAATGCAAACCAAAATTTTGTTCCATTTAAAATATTTCTCCCCAATCTTTGTTTGCACCAAAAAAACATATTTCATGCCTTTGTTTGCTCGTTTCATTCAAAAAAAACTCGGATAGATTTTTAGAAACGAATGATAGTAACTACTAAATTAATAAAATGCAAACCAAAATTTGTGTTTATTTTAAAATATTTCTCCACCATCTTTGTTTGCACGTAAAACTGATGTTTCATGCGATTATTCGCTCGTTTCAACAAACCAAAACTCGCCTAGATTTTTCGTAAAGAATGATAATGACTACAAAATTATTGAAATGAAAACCAAAATTTGTGTTCAATTTAAAATATTTCTCCACAATCTTTGTTTGCACCAAAAACTCATATTTCATGGCTTTGTTTGCTCGTTTCATTCAAAAAAAACTCGGATGGAGTTTTCGAAAAAAATGATAGTAACTACTAAATTATTCAAATGCAAACCAAAATTTGTGTTTGTTTTAAAATATTTCTCCACCATCTTTGTTTGCACCTAAAACTCATGTTTCATGCGTTTATTCGCTCGTTTCAAGAAACAAAAACTCGCCTAGATTTTTCGTAAAGAATGATAGTAAATCCAAAATTATTCAAATGCAAACCTAAATTTGTGTTCAATTTAAAATATTTCTCCACAATCTTTGTTTGCACCTAAAACTCATGTTTCATGCGTTTATTTTCTCATTTCATGAAACAAAAACTCGGCGAGATTTTTCGTAAAGAACGATACTAAATACAAAATTATTCAAATGCAAACCAAAATTTGTGTTCAATTTTAAATATTTCTCCACGACCTTTGTTTGCACCTAAAACTCGTGTTTCATGCGTAGGTTCGCTCGTTTTGTACAATAATAAGACGTCTAGATTTTTCGTAAAAAGTGATAGTAAATAAAAAATTATTCAAATGCAAACCAAAATTTGTGTTTAATTTAACATATTTCTCCCCAATCTTTGTTTGCACCAAAAAAAAATAATTCATGCCTTTGTTTGCTCGTTTCATTCAAAAAAGACACGGAGAGATTTTTAGAAACGAATGATAGTAACTACTAAATTAATAAAATGCAAACCAAAATTTGTTTTTATTTTAAAATATTTCTCCACCATCTTTTTTTGCACCTAAAACTCATGTTTCGTGCGTTTATTCGCTCGTTTCATGAAACAAAAACTCGCCTAGATTTTTCGTAAAGAATGATAATGACTACAAAATTATTGAAATGAAAACCAAAATTTGTGTTCAATTTAAAATATTTCTCCACAATCTTTGTTTGCACCAAAAACTCATATTTCATGGCTTTGTTTGCTCGTTTCATTCAAAAAAAACTCGGATGGAGTTTTCGAAAAAAATGATAGTAACTACTAAATTATTCAAATGCAAACCAAAATTTGTGTTTGTTTTAAAATATTTCTCCACCATCTTTGTTTGCACCTAAAACTCATGTTTCATGCGTTTATTCGCTCGTTTCAAGAAACAAAAACTCGCCTAGATTTTTCGTAAAGAATGATAGTAAATCCAAAATTATTCAAATGCAAACCTAAATTTGTGTTCAATTTAAAATATTTCACCACAATCTTTGTTTGCACCTAAAACTCATGTTTCGTGCGTTTATTTTCTAATTTCATGAAACAAAAACTCGGCGAGATTTTTCGTAAAGAACGATACTAAATACAAAATTATTCAAATGCAAACCAAAATTTGTGTTCGATTTAAAATATTTCTCCACAACCTTTGTTTGCACCTAAAACTCGTGTTTCAAGCGTAGGTTCGCTCGTTTTGTACAAAAATAAGACGTCTAGATTTTTCGTAAAAAGTGATAGTAAATAAAAAATTATTCAAATGCAGACCAAAATTTGTGTTTGATTTAAAATATTTCTCCCCAATCTTTGTTTGCACCAAAAAAACATATTTCATGCCTTTGTTTGCTCGTTTCATTCAAAAAAGACTCGTATAGATTTTTAGAAACGAATGATAGTAACTACTAAATTAATAAAATGCAAACCAAAATTTGTGTTTATTTTAAAATATTTCTCCACCATCTTTTTTTGCACCTAAAACTCATGTTTCGTGCGTTTATTCGCTCGTTTCATGAAACAAAAAGTCGCCTAGATTTTTCGTAAAGAATGATAGTAAATACAAAATTATTGAAATGCAGACCTAAATTTGTGTTCAATTTAAAATATTTGTCCACCATCTTTTTTTGCTCGTTTCATTCCAAAAAACTTCGGATGGATTTTTCGAAAAGAATGATAGTAACTACCAAATTATTCAAATGCAAACCAAAATTTGTGTTTATTTTAAAATATTTCTCCACCATCTTTGTTTGCACCTAAAACTCAGGTTTCATGCGTTTATTCGCTCGTTTCAAGAAATAAAAACTCGCCTAGATTTTTCGTAAAGAATGATAGTAAATATAAAATTATTCAAATGCAGACCTAAATTTGTGTTCAATTTAAAATATTTCTCCACAATCTTTGTTTGCACCCTACACTCATGTCTCATGCGTTTATTCGCTCGTTTCGTGAAACAAAAACTCGGCTAGATTTTTCGTAAAGAATGATACTAAATACAAAATTATTAAAATGGAAACCAAAATTGTGTTCAATTTAAAATATTTCTCCACAATCTTTGTTTGCACCTAAAACTCATGTTTCATGCGTAGGTTCGCTCGTTTTGTACAAAAATAAGATGTCTGGATTTTTCATAAAGAATGATAGTAAATAAAAATTATTCAAATGCAAACCAAAATTTTTGTTCAATTTAAAATATTTCTCCCCAATCTTTGTTTGCACCAAAAAAATATATTTCATGCCTTTGTTTGCTCGTTTCATTCAAAAAAGACTCGGATAGATTTTTAGAAACGAATGATAGTAACCAATAAATTATTCAAATGCAAACCAAAATTTGTGTTCAATTTAAAATATTTCTAAATTGAACACAAATTTAGGTCTGCATTTCAATAATTTTGTATTTACTATCATTCTTCACGAAAATTTTGGTGAAGAATTTTGGTGTTGCTATCATTCTTCACGAAAAATCTAGGCGACTTTTTGTTTCATCAAACGAGCGAATAAACGCACGAAACATGAGTTTTAGGTGCAAAAAAAGATGGTGGAGAAATATTTTAAAATAAACACAAATTTTGGTTTGCATTTGAATAATTTGGTAGTTACTGCCATTCTTTTCGAAAAATCCATCCCAGGTTTTTTTGAATGAAACGAGCAATCAAAGGCATGAAATATATTTTTTTGGTGCAAACAAAGATTGGGGTGAAATAATTTGAATTGAACACAAAATTTTCGTTTGCACTTTAATAATTTTTTATTCACTATCATTCTTTACGAGAAATCTAGACGTCTTATTTTTGTACAAAACGAGCGAACCTACGCATGAAACATGAGTTTTAGGTGCAAACAAAGATTGTGGAGAAATATTTTACATTAACAGAAATTTTGGTTTCCATTTTAATAATTTTGTATTTAGTACCATTCTTTACGAAAAATCTAGCCGAGCTTTTGTTTCATGAAACGAGCGAATAAACGCATGAAACATGAGTTTTAGGGGCAAACAAAGATCGGGGAGAAATATTTTAAAACAAACACAAATTTTGGTTTGCATCTGAATAATTTAGTAGTTACTATCATTTTTTTTCGAAAAATCCATCAGAGTTTTTTTTTAATGAAACGAGCAAACCAAGCCATGAAATATGAGTTTTTGGAGCAAAAAAAGATTGTGGAGAAATATTTTAAATTGAACACAAATTTTTGTTTGCATTTGAATAATTTTATATTTACTATCATTCTTTACGAAAAATCTGGGCGTGTTTTTGTTTCTTGAAATGAGTGAATAAACGCATGAAACATGAGTTTTAGGTGCAAACAAAGATGGTGTAGAAATATTTTAAAATAAACACAAATTTAGGTCTACATTTTATTAATTTAGTAGTTACTATCATTCGTTTCTGAAAATCTATCCGAGTCTTTTTTGAATGAAACGAGCATACAAAGGCAAGAAATATGTTTTTTTGGTGCAAACAAAGATTGGGGAGAAATATTTTAAATTGAAAACAAATTTTGGTTTGCATTTGAATAATTTTTTATTTACTATCATTCTTTACGAAAAATCTAGACATCTTATTTTTGTACAAAACGAGCGAACCTACGCTTGAAACATGAGTTTTAGGTGCAAACAAAGATTGTGGTGAAATATATTAAATTGAACACAATTTTTGTTTGCATTTGAATAATTTTGTATTTAGTATTATTCATTACGAAAAATCTAGCCGAGTTTTTGTTTCATGAAACGAGCGAATAAACGCATGAAACATGAATTTTGGGTGCAAAAAAAGATGGTGGAGAAATATTTTAAATTGAACACAAATTTAGGTCTGCATTTCAATAATTTTGTATTTACTATCATTCTTTACGAAAAATCTAGGCGAGTTTATATTTTTGAAACGAGCGAATAAACGC
This sequence comes from Juncus effusus, assembly GCA_027726005.1. NCBI lineage: Eukaryota > Viridiplantae > Streptophyta > Magnoliopsida > Poales > Juncaceae > Juncus > Juncus effusus. The sequence continues at coordinate 4,785,909 of CM050890.1, read as the reverse complement.
ATGAAACATGAGTTTTAGGTGCAAACAAAGATGGCGGAGAAATATTTTAAAAGAAACACAAATTTTGGTTTGCATTTGAATAATTTAGTAGTTACTTACTATCATTCTTTTTGAAAAATCCATCCGAGGTTTTTTTGAATGAAACGAGCAAACAAAGGCATGAAATATGAGTTTTTGGTGCAAACAAAGATTGTGGAGAAATATTTTAAATTGAACACAAATTTAGGTTTGCATTTGAATAATTTTGTATTTACTATCATTCTTTACGAAAAATCTAGGCGAGTTTTGATTTCTTGAAACGAGCGAATAAACGCACGAAACATGAGTTTTAGGTGCAAACAAAGATGGTGGAGAAATATTTTAAAATAAACACAAATTTTGGTTTGCATTTGAATAATTTAGTAGTTACAATCATTCTTTTCGAAAAATCCATCCGAGGTTTTTTTGAATGAAACGAGCAAACAAAGCCATGAAATATGAGGTTTTGGTGCAAACAAAGATTGTGGAGAACTATTTTAAATTGAACACAAATTTTGGTTTGCATTTGAATAATTTTGTAGTTACCATCGTTCTTTACGAAAAATCTACGGGACTTTTTGTTTCTTGAAACGAGCGAATAAACGCATGAAACCTGAGTTTTAGGTGCAAACAAAGATGATGGAGAAATATTTTAAAATAAACGCAAATTTCGGTCTGCATTTGAATAATTTGGTAGTTACTATCATTCTTTTTGAAAAATCCATCCGAGTTTTTTTTGAAGAAAACAAGCAAATAAAGCCATGAAATATGAGTTTTTGGTGCAAACAAAGATTGTGGAGAAATATTTTAAATTGAACACAAATTTTGGCTTTTACTATCGTTCTTTTAGAAAAATCTAGGCGAGTTTTTGTTTCTTGAAACGAGCGAATAAACGTATGAAACATGAGTTTTAGGTGCAAACAGAGATGGTGGAGAAATATTTTAAAATAAACACAAATTTTTGTTTGCATTTTATAAATTTAGTAGTAACTATCATTCGTTTCTAAAAATCTATCCGAGTCTTTTTTGAATGAAACGAGCAAACAAAGGCATGAAATATGTTTTTTTGGGGCACACAAAGATTTGGGAGAAATATTTTAAATTGAACACAAATTTTGGTTTGCATTTGAATAATTTTGTATTTACTATAATTCTTTACGAAAAATCTAGGCGAGTTTTTGTTTCTTGAAACGAGCGAATAAACGCATGAAACATGAGTTTTAGGTGCAAACAAAGATGGTGGAGAAATATTTTAAAATAAACAAAAATTTTGGTTTGCATTTTATAAATTTAGTAGTTACTATCATTCGTTTCTAAAAATCTATCCGAATCTTTTTTGAATGAAACGAGCAAACAAAGGCATGAAATATGAGTTTTTGGTGCAAACAAAGATTGTGGAGAAATATTTTAAATTGAACACAAAATTTGGTTTGCATTTGAATAATTTTGTATTTACTATCAATATTTACGAAAAATCTGGGCGTGTTTTTGTTTCTTGAAACGAGCGAATAAACACATGAAACATGAGTTTTAGGTGTAAACAAAGATGGTGGAGAAATATTTTAAAATAAACACAAATTTAGGTTTGCATTTTATTAATTTAGTAGTTACTATCTTTTTTTTCGAAAAATCCATCAGAGTTTTTTTTGAATGAAATGAGCAAACCAAGCCAGGAAATATGAGTTTTTGGTGCAAACAAAGATTGTGGAGAAATATTTTAAATTGAACACAAATTTTTGTTTGCATTTGAATAATTTTGTATTTACTATCATTCTTTACGAAAAATCTACGCGAGTTTTTGTTTCATGAAACTTGCGAATAAACGCATGAAACAAGAGTTTTAAGGGCAAACAAAGATGGTGGAGAAATATTTTAAAACAAACACAAATTTTGGTCTGCATTTGAATAATTTAGTAGTTACTATCATTTTTTTCGAAAGACCCATCAGAGTTTTTTTTGAATGAAACGAGCAAACCAAGCCATGAAATATGAGTTTTTGGTGCAAACAAAGATTGTGGAGAAATATTTTAAATTGAACACAAATTTTTGTTTGCATTTGAATAATTTTGTATTTGCTATCATTCTTTACGAAAAATCTAGGCGTGTTTTTGTTTTGGGAAACGAGCAAATAAACGCATGAAACATGAGTTTTAGGTGCAAACAAAGATGGTGGAGAAATATTTTAAAATAAACACAAATTTAGGTTTGCATTTTATTAATTTAGTAGTTACTATCATTCGTTTCTAAAAATCTATCCGAGTCTTTTTTGAATGAAACGAGCAAACCAAGGCAAGAAATATGTTTTTTTGGTGCAAACAAAGATTGGGGAGACATATTTTTAATTGAACACAAATTTTGGTTTGCATTTGAATAATTTTTTATTTACTATCATTCGTTACGAAAAATCTAGACGTCTTATTTTGGTACAAAACGAGCGAACCTACGCATGAAACATGAGTTTTGGGTGCAAACAAGAATTGTGGAGAAATATTTTAAATTGAACAAAAATTTAGGTTTGCGTTTGAATAATTTCGTATTTACTATCATTCTTTACGAAAAATCTAGGCGAGTTTTTGTTTCATGAAACGAGCGAATAAACGCATGAAACATGAGTTTTAGGGGCAAACAAAGATGGTGGAGAAATATTTTAAGACAAACACAAATTTTGGTTTGCATTTGAATAATTTAGTACTTACTATCTTTTTTTTCGAAAAATCCATCAGAGTTTTTTTTGAATGAAATGAGCAAACCAAGCCAGGAAATATGAGTTTTTGGTGCAAACAAAGATTGTGGAGAAATATTTTAAATTGAACACAAATTTTTGTTTGCATTTGAATAATTTTGTATTTACTATCATTCTTTACGAAAAATCTACGCGAGTTTTTGTTTCATGAAACTTGCGAATAAACGCATGAAACAAGAGTTTTAAGGGCAAACAAAGATGGTGGAGAAATATTTTAAAACAAACACAAATTTTGGTCTGCATTTGAATAATTTAGTAGTTACTATCATTTTTTTCGAAAGACCCATCAGAGTTTTTTTTGAATGAAACGAGCAAACCAAGCCATGAAATATGAGTTTTTGGTGCAAACAAAGATTGTGGAGAAATATTTTAAATTGAACACAAATTTTTGTTTGCATTTGAATAATTTTGTATTTGCTATCATTCTTTACGAAAAATCTAGGCGTGTTTTTGTTTTGGGAAACGAGCAAATAAACGCATGAAACATGAGTTTTAGGTGCAAACAAAGATGGTGGAGAAATATTTTAAAATAAACACAAATTTAGGTTTGCATTTTATTAATTTAGTAGTTACTATCATTCGTTTCTAAAAATCTATCCGAGTCTTTTTTGAATGAAACGAGCAAACCAAGGCAAGAAATATGTTTTTTTGGTGCAAACAAAGATTGGGGAGACATATTTTTAATTGAACACAAATTTTGGTTTGCATTTGAATAATTTTTTATTTACTATCATTCGTTACGAAAAATCTAGACGTCTTATTTTGGTACAAAACGAGCGAACCTACGCATGAAACATGAGTTTTGGGTGCAAACAAAAATTGTGGAGAAATATTTTAAATTGAACACAAATTTAGGTTTGCGTTTGAATAATTTCGTATTTACTATCATTCTTTACGAAAAATCTAGGCGAGTTTTTGTTTCATGAAACGAGCGAATAAACGCATGAAACGAGAGTTTTAGGGGCAAACAAAGATGGTGGAGAAATATTTTAAAACAAACACAAATTTTGGTCTGCATTTGAATAATTTAGTAGTTACTATCATTTTTTTCGAAAAATCCATCAGAGTTTTTTTTGAATTAAACGAGCAAACCAAGCCATGAAATATGAGTTTTTGGTGCAAACAAAGATTGTGGAGAAATATTTTAAATTGAACACAAATTTTTGTTTGCATTTGAATAATTTTGTATTTGCTATCATTCTTTACGAAAAATCTAGGCGTGTTTTTGTTTTGGGAAACGAGCAAATAAACGCATGAAACATGAGTTTTAGGTGCAAACAAAGATGGTGGAGAAATATTTTAAAATAAACACAAATTTAGGTTTGCATTTTATTAATTTAGTAGTTACTATCATTCGTTTCTAAAAATCTATCCGAGTCTTTTTTGAATGAAACGAGCAAACCAAGGCAAGAAATATGTTTTTTTGGTGCAAACAAAGATTGGGGAGACATATTTTTAATTGAACACAAATTTTGGTTTGCATTTGAATAATTTTTTATTTACTATCATTCGTTACGAAAAATCTAGACGTCTTATTTTGGTACAAAACGAGCGAACCTACGCATGAAACATGAGTTTTGGGTGCAAACAAGAATTGTGGAGAAATATTTTAAATTGAACAAAAATTTAGGTTTGCGTTTGAATAATTTCGTATTTACTATCATTCTTTACGAAAAATCTAGGCGAGTTTTTGTTTCATGAAACGAGCGAATAAACGCATGAAACATGAGTTTTAGGGGCAAACAAAGATGGTGGAGAAATATTTTAAGACAAACACAAATTTTGGTTTGCATTTGAATAATTTAGTACTTACTATCTTTTTTTTCGAAAAATCCATCAGAGTTTTTTTTGAATGAAATGAGCAAACCAAGCCAGGAAATATGAGTTTTTGGTGCAAACAAAGATTGTGGAGAAATATTTTAAATTGAACACAAATTTTTGTTTGCATTTGAATAATTTTGTATTTACTATCATTCTTTACGAAAAATCTACGCGAGTTTTTGTTTCATGAAACTTGCGAATAAACGCATGAAACAAGAGTTTTAAGGGCAAACAAAGATGGTGGAGAAATATTTTAAAACAAACACAAATTTTGGTCTGCATTTGAATAATTTAGTAGTTACTATCATTTTTTTCGAAAGACCCATCAGAGTTTTTTTTGAATGAAACGAGCAAACCAAGCCATGAAATATGAGTTTTTGGTGCAAACAAAGATTGTGGAGAAATATTTTAAATTGAACACAAATTTTTGTTTGCATTTGAATAATTTTGTATTTGCTATCATTCTTTACGAAAAATCTAGGCGTGTTTTTGTTTTGGGAAACGAGCAAATAAACGCATGAAACATGAGTTTTAGGTGCAAACAAAGATGGTGGAGAAATATTTTAAAATAAACACAAATTTAGGTTTGCATTTTATTAATTTAGTAGTTACTATCATTCGTTTCTAAAAATCTATCCGAGTCTTTTTTGAATGAAACGAGCAAACCAAGGCAAGAAATATGTTTTTTTGGTGCAAACAAAGATTGGGGAGACATATTTTTAATTGAACACAAATTTTGGTTTGCATTTGAATAATTTTTTATTTACTATCATTCGTTACGAAAAATCTAGACGTCTTATTTTGGTACAAAACGAGCGAACCTACGCATGAAACATGAGTTTTGGGTGCAAACAAAAATTGTGGAGAAATATTTTAAATTGAACACAAATTTAGGTTTGCGTTTGAATAATTTCGTATTTACTATCATTCTTTACGAAAAATCTAGGCGAGTTTTTGTTTCATGAAACGAGCGAATAAACGCATGAAACGAGAGTTTTAGGGGCAAACAAAGATGGTGGAGAAATATTTTAAAACAAACACAAATTTTGGTCTGCATTTGAATAATTTAGTAGTTACTATCATTTTTTTCGAAAAATCCATCAGAGTTTTTTTTGAATTAAACGAGCAAACCAAGCCATGAAATATGAGTTTTTGGTGCAAACAAAGATTGTGGAGAAATATTTTAAATTGAACACAAATTTTTGTTTGCATTTGAATAATTTTGTATTTACTATCATTCTTTACGAAAAATCTAGGCGTGTTTTTGTTTCTTGAAATGAGCGAATAAACGCATGAAACATGAGTTTTAGGTGCAAACAAAGATGGTGGAGAAATATTTTAAAATAAACACAAATGTAGGTTTGCATTTTATTAATTTAGTAATTACGATCATTCGTTTCTAAAAATCTATCCGAGTCTTTTTTGAATGAAACGAGCAAACAACGGCAAGAAATATGTTTTTTTGGTGCAAACAAAGATTGGGGAGAATTATTTTAAATTGAACAGAAATTTTGGTTTGCATTTGAATAATTTTTTATTTACTATCATTCGTTACGAAAAATCTAGACGTCTTATTTTTGTAAAAAACGAGCGAACCTACGCATGAAACATGAGTTTTGGGTGCAAACAAAGATTGTGGAGAAATATTTTAAATTGAACACAAATTTAGGTTTGCGTTTGAATAATTTCGTATTTACTATCATTCTTTACGAAAAATCTAGGCGAGTTTTTGTTTCATGAAACGAGCGAATAAACGCATGAAACATGAGTTTTAGGGGCAAACAAAGATGGTGGAGAAATATTTTAAAACAAACACAAATTTTGGTTTGTAGAAATATTTTAAAATAAACACAAATTTAGGTTTGCATTTTATTAATTTAGTAGTTACTATCATTTGTTTCTAAAAATCTATCCGAGTCTTTTTTGAATGAAACGAGCAAACAAAGGCAAGAAATATGTTTTTTTGGTGCAAACAAAGATTGGGGAGACATATTTTTAATTGAACACAAATTTTGGTTTGCATTTGAATAATTTTTTATTTACTATCATTCGTTACGAAAAATCTAGACGTCTTATTTTTGTACAAAACGAGCGAACCTACGCATGACACATGAGTTTTGGGTGCAAGCAAAAATTGTGGAGAAATATTTTAAATTGAACACAAATTTAGGTTTGCGTTTGAATAATTTCGTATTTACTATCATTCTTTACGAAAAATCTAGGCGAGTTTTTGTTTCATGAAACGAGCGAATAAACGCATGAAACATGAGTTTTAGGGGCAAACAAAGATGGTGGAGAAATATTTTAAGACAAACACAAATTTTGGTTTGCATTTGAATAATTTAGTACTTACTATCTTTTTTTTCCGAAAAATCCATCAGAGTTTTTTTTGAATGAAACGAGCAAACCAAGCCAGGAAATACGAGTTTTTGGTGCAAACAAAGATTGTGGAGAAATATTTTAAATTGAACACAAATTTTTGTTTGCATTTGAATAATTTTGTATTTACTATCATTCTTTACGAAAAATCTACGCGAGTTTTTGTTTCATGAAACTTGCGAATAAACGCATGAAACAAGAGTTTTAGGGGCAAACAAAGATGGTGGAGAAATATTTTAAAACAAACACAAATTTTGGTCTGCATTTGAATAATTTAGTAGTTACTATCATTTTTTTCGAAAAACCCATCAGAGTTTTTTTCGAATGAAACGAGCAAACCAAGACATGAAATATGAGTTTTTGGTGCAAACAAAGATTGTGGAGAAATATTTTAAATTGAACACAAATTTTTGTTTGCATTTGAATAATTTTGTATTTGCTATCATTCTTTACGAAAAATCTAGGCGTGTTTTTGTTTTGGGAAACGAGCAAATAAACGCATGAAACATGAGTTTTAGGTGCAAACAAAGATGGTGAAACACAAATTTAGGTTTGCATTTTATTAATTTAGTAGTTACTATCATTCGTTTCTAAAAATCTATCCGAGTCTTTTTTGAATGAAACGAGCAAACCAAGGCAAGAAATACGTTTTTTTGGTGCAAACAAAGATTGGGGAGACATATTTTTAATTGAACACAAATTTTGGTTTGCATTTGAATAATTTTTTATTTACTATCATTCGTTACGAAAAATCTAGACGTCTTATTTTTGTACAAAACGAGCGAACCTACGCATGAAACATGAGTTTTGGGTGCAAACAAAAATTGTGGAGAAATATTTTAAATTGAACACAAATTTAGGTTTGCGTTTGAATAATTTCGTATTTACTATCATTCTTTACGAAAAATCTAGGCGAGTTTTTGTTTCATGAAACGAGCGAATAAACGCATGAAACGAGAGTTTTAGGGGCAAACAAAGATGGTGGAGAAATATTTTAAAACAAACACAAATTTTGGTCTGCATTTGAATAATTTAGTAGTTACTATCATTTTTTTCGAAAAATCCATCAGAGTTTTTTTTGAATGAAACGAGCAAACCAAGCCATGAAATATGAGTTTTTGGTGCAAACAAAGATTGTGGAGAAATATTTTAAATTGAACACAAATTTTTGTTTGCATTTGAATAATTTTGTATTTACTATCATTCTTTACGAAAAATCTAGGCGTGTTTTTGTTTCTTGAAATGAGCGAATAAACGCATGAAACATGAGTTTTAGGTGCAAACAAAGATGGTGGAGAAATATTTTAAAATAAACACAAATGTAGGTTTGCATTTTATTAATTTAGTAATTACTATCATTCGTTTCTAAAAATCTATCCGAGTCTTTTTTGAATGAAACGAGCAAACAACGGCAAGAAATATGTTTTTTTGGTGCAAACAAAGATTGGGGAGAAATATTTTAAATTGAACACAAATTTTGGTTTGCATTTGAATAATTTTTTATTTACTATCATTCGTTACGAAAAATCTAGACGTCTTATTTTTGTAAAAAACGAGCGAACCTACGCATGAAACATGAGTTTTGGGTGCAAACAAAGATTGTGGAGAAATATTTTAAATTGAACACAAATTTAGGTTTGCGTTTGAATAATTTCGTATTTACTATCATTCTTTACGAACAATCTAGGCGAGTTTTTGTTTCATGAAACGAGCGAATAAACGCATGAAACATGAGTTTTAGGGGCAAACAAAGATGGTGGAGAAATATTTTAAAACAAACACAAATTTTGGTTTGTAGTTGAATAATTTAGTATTTACTATCTTTTTTTTCAAAAAATCCATCAGAGTTTTTTTTGAATGAAACGAGCAAACCAAGCCATGAAATATGAGTTTTTGGTGCAAACAAAGATTGTGGAGAAATATTTTAAATTGAACACAAAATTTGGTTGGCATTTGAATAATTTTGTATTTGCTATCAATATTTACGAAAAATCTGGGCGTGTTTTTGTTTCTTGAAACGAGCGAATAAATACATGAAACTTGAGTTTTAGGTGCAAACAAAGATGGTGGAGAAATATTTTAAAATAAACACAAATTTAGGTTTGCATTTTATTAATTTAGTAGTTACTATCATTTGTTTCTAAAAATCTATCCGAGTCTTATTTGAATGAAACGAGCAAACAAAGGCAAGAAATATGTTTTTTTGGTGCAAACAAAGATTGGGGAGACATATTTTTAATTGAACACAAATTTTGGTTTGCATTTGAATAATTTTTTATTTACTATCATTCGTTACGAAAAATCTAGACGTCTTATTTTTGTACAAAACGAGCGAACCTACGCATGAAACATGAGTTTTGGGTGCAAGCAAAAATTGTGGAGAAATATTTTAAATTGAACACAAATTTAGGTTTGCGTTTGAATAATTTCGTATTTACTATCATTCTTTACGAAAAATCTAGGCGAGTTTTTGTTTCATGAAACAAGCGAATAAACGCATGAAACATGAGTTTTAGGGGCAAACAAAGATGGTGGAGAAATATTTTAAGACAAACACAAATTTTGGTTTGCATTTGAATAATTTAGTACTTACTATCTTTTTTTTCGAAAAATCCAGCAGAGTTTTTTTTGAATGAAACGAGCAAACCAAGCCAAGAAATACGAGTTTTTGGTGCAAACAAAGATTGTGGAGAAATATTTTAAATTGAACACAAATTTTTGTTTGCATTTGAATAATTTTGTATTTACTATCATTCTTTACGAAAAATCTACGCGAGTTTTTGTTTCATGAAACTTGCGAATAAACGCATGAAACAAGAGTTTTAGGGGCAAACAAAGATGGTGGAGAAATATTTTAAAACAAACACAAATTTTGGTCTGCATTTGAATAATTTAGTAGTTACTATCATTTTTTTCGAAAAATCCATCAGAGTTTTTTTTGAATGAAACGAGCAAACCAAGCCATGAAATATGAGTTTTTGGTGCAAACAAAGATTGTGGAGAAATATTTTAAATTGAACACAAATTTTTGTTTGCATTTGAATAATTTTGTATTTGCTATCATTCTTTACGAAAAATCTAGGCGTGTTTTTGTTTTGGGAAACGAGCAAATAAACGCATGAAACATGAGTTTTAGGTGCAAACAAAGATGGTGGGGAAATATTTTAAAATAAACACAAATTTAGGTTTGCATTTTATTAATTTAGTAGTTACTATCATTCGTTTCTAAAAATCTATCCGAGTCTTTTTTGAATGAAACGAGCAAACAAAGGCAAGAAATATGTTTTTTTGGTGCAAACAAAGATTGGGGAGACATATTTTTAATTGAACACAAATTTTGGTTTGCATTTGAATAATTTTTTTATTTACTATCATTCGTTACAAAAAATCTAGACGTCTTATTTTTGTACAAAACGAGCGAACCTACGCATGAAACATGAGTTTTGGGTGCAAACAAAAATTGTGGAGAAATATTTTAAATTGAACACAAATTTAGGTTTGCGTTTGAATAATTTCGTATTTACTATCATTTTTTACGAAAAATCTAGGCGAGTTTTTGTTTCATGAAACGAGCGAATAAACGCATGAAACGAGAGTTTTAGGGGCAAACAAAGATGGTGGAGAAATATTTTAAAACAAACACAAATTTTGGTCTGCATTCGAATAATTTAGTAGTTACTATCATTTTTTTCGAAAAATCCATCAGAGTTTTTTTTGAATGAAACGAGCAAACCAAGCCATGAAATATGAGTTTTTGGTGCAAACAAAGATTGTGGAGAAATATTTTAAATTGAACACAAATTTTTGTTTGCATTTGAATAATTTTGTATTTACTATCATTCTTTACGAAAAATCTAGGCGTGTTTTTGTTTCTTGAAATGAGCGAATAAACGCATGAAACATGAGTTTTAGGTGCAAACAAAGATGGTGGAGAAATATTTTTAAAATAAACACAAATTTAGGTTTGCATTTTATTAATTTAGTAATTACTATCATTCGTTTCTAAAAATCTATCCGAGTCTTTTTTGAAGTAAACGAGCAAACAACGGCAAGAAATATGTTTTTTTGGTGGAAACAAAGATTGGGGAGAAATATTTTTAATTGAACACAAATTTTGGTTTGCATTTGAATAATTTTTTATTTACTATCATTCGTTACGAAAAATCTAGACGTCTTATTTTTGTAAAAAACGAGCGAACCTACGCATGAAACATGAGTTTTGGGTGCAAACAAAGATTGTGGAGAAATATTTTAAATTGAACACAAATTTAGGTTTGCGTTTGAATAATTTCGTATTTACTATCATTCTTTACGAAAAATCTAGGCGAGTTTTTCTTTCATGAAACGAGCGAATAAACGCATGAAACATGAGTTTTAGGGGCAAACAAAGATGGTGGAGAAATATTTTAAAACAAACACAAATTTTGGTTTGTATTTGAATAATTTAGTATTTACTATCTTTTTTTTCAAAAAATCCATCAGAATTTGTTTTGAATGAAACGAGCAAACCAAGCCATGAAATATGAGTTTTTCGTTCAAACAAAGATTGTGGAGAAATATTTTAAATTGAACACAAATTTTTGTTTGCATTTGAATAATTTTGTATTTACTATCATTCTTTACGAAAAATCTAGGCGTGTTTTTGTTTCTTGAAACGAACGAATAAACGCATGAAACATGAGTTTTAGGTGCAAACAAAGATGGTGGAGAAATAATTTAAAATAAACACAAATTTAGGTTTGCATTTTATTAATTTAGTAGTTACTATCATTCGTTTCTAAAAATCAATCGGAGTCTTTTTTGAATGAAACGAGAAAACAAAAGGCAAGAAATATTTTTTTTTGGTGCAAACAAAGATTGGGGAGAAATATTTTAAATTGAACACAAATTTTGGTTTGTATTTGAATAATTTTTTATTCACTATCATTCTTTACGAAAAATCTAGACGTCTTATTTTTGTACAAAACGAGCGAACCTACGCATGAAACATGAGTTTTGGGTGCAAACAAAGATTGTGGAGAAATATTTTAAATTGAACACAAATTTAGGTTTGCATTTGAGTAATTTTGTATTTACTATCATTCTTTACGAAAAATCTACGCGAGTTTTTGTTTTATGAAACGAGCGAATAAACGCATGAAACAAGAGTTTTCGGGGCAAACAAAGATGGTGGAGAAATATTTTAAAACAAACACAAATTTTGGTCTGCATTTGAATAATTCAGTAGTTACTATCATTTTTTTCGAAAAATCCATCAGAGTTTTTTTTGAATGAAACGAACAAACCAAGCCATGAAATATGAGTTTTTCGTGCAGACAAAGATTGTGGAGAAATATTTTAAATTGAACACAAATTTAGGTTTGCGTTTGAATAATTTCGTATTTACTATCATTCTTTACGAAAAATCTTGGCGTGTTTTTGTTTCTTGAAATGAGCGAATAAACGCATGAAACATGAGTTTTAGGTGCAAACAAAGATGGTGGAGAAATATTTTAAAATAGACACAAATTTAGGTTTGCATTTTATTAATTTAGTAGTAACTATCATTCGTTTCTAAAAATCTATCGGAGTCTTTTTTGAATGAAACAAGAAAACAAAAGGCAAGAAATATTTTTTTTTGGTGCAAACAAAGATTGGGGAGAAATATTTTAAATCGAACACAAATTTTGGTTTGTATTTGAATAATTTTTTATTTACTATCATTCTTTACGAAAAATCTAGACGTCTTATTTTTGTACAAAACGAGCGAACCTACGCATGAAACATGAGTTTTGGGTGCAAACAAAGATTGTGGAGAAATATTTTAAATTGAACACAAATTTAGGTTTGCGTTTGAATAATTTCGTATTTACTATCATTCTTTACGAAAAATCTAGGCGAGTTTTTGTTTCATGAAACGAGCGAATAAACGCATGAAACGAGAGTTTTAGGGGCAAACAAAGATGGTGGAGAAATATTTTAAAACAAACACAAATTTTGGTCTGCATTTGAATAATTTAGTAGTTACTATCACTTTTTTCGAAAAATCCATCAGAGTTTTTTTTGAATGAAACGAGCAAACCAAGCCATGAAATATGAGTTTTTCGTGCAGACAAAGATTGTGGAGAAATATTTTAAATTGAACACAAATTTAGGTTTGCGTTTGAATAATTTCGTATTTACTATCATTCTTTACGAAAAATCTAGGCTTGTTTTTGTTTCTTGAAATGAGCGAATAAACGCTTGAAACATGAGTTTTAGGTGCAAACAAAGATGGTGGGGAAATATTTTAAAATAAACACAAATTTAGGTTTGCATTTTATTAATTTAGTAGTTACTATCATTCGTTTCTAAAAATCTATCCGAGTCTTTTTTGAAGTAAACGAGCAAACAACGGCAAGAAATATGTTTTTTTGGTGGAAACAAAGATTGGGGAGAAATATTTTTAATTGAACACAAATTTTGGTTTGCATTTGAATAATTTTTTATTTACTATCATTCGTTACGAAAAATCTAGACGTCTTATTTTTGTAAAAAACGAGCGAACCTACGCATGAAACATGAGTTTTGGGTGCAAACAAAGATTGTGGAGAAATATTTTAAATTGAACACAAATTTAGGTTTGCGTTTGAATAATTTCGTATTTACTATCATTCTTTACGAAAAATCTAGGCGAGTTTTTCTTTCATGAAACGAGCGAATAAACGCATGAAACATGAGTTTTAGGGGCAAACAAAGATGGTGGAGAAATATTTTAAAACAAACACAAATTTTGGTTTGTATTTGAATAATTTAGTATTTACTATCTTTTTTTTCAAAAAATCCATCAGAATTTGTTTTGAATGAAACGAGCAAACCAAGCCATGAAATATGAGTTTTTCGTTCAAACAAAGATTGTGGAGAAATATTTTAAATTGAACACAAATTTTTGTTTGCATTTGAATAATTTTGTATTTACTATCATTCTTTACGAAAAATCTAGGCGTGTTTTTGTTTCTTGAAACGAACGAATAAACGCATGAAACATGAGTTTTAGGTGCAAACAAAGATGGTGGAGAAATAATTTAAAATAAACACAAATTTAGGTTTGCATTTTATTAATTTAGTAGTTACTATCATTCGTTTCTAAAAATCAATCGGAGTCTTTTTTGAATGAAACGAGAAAACAAAAGGCAAGAAATATTTTTTTTTGGTGCAAACAAAGATTGGGGAGAAATATTTTAAATTGAACACAAATTTTGGTTTGTATTTGAATAATTTTTTATTCACTATCATTCTTTACGAAAAATCTAGACGTCTTATTTTTGTACAAAACGAGCGAACCTACGCATGAAACATGAGTTTTGGGTGCAAACAAAGATTGTGGAGAAATATTTTAAATTGAACACAAATTTAGGTTTGCATTTGAGTAATTTTGTATTTACTATCATTCTTTACGAAAAATCTACGCGAGTTTTTGTTTTATGAAACGAGCGAATAAACGCATGAAACAAGAGTTTTCGGGGCAAACAAAGATGGTGGAGAAATATTTTAAAACAAACACAAATTTTGGTCTGCATTTGAATAATTCAGTAGTTACTATCATTTTTTTCGAAAAATCCATCAGAGTTTTTTTTGAATGAAACGAGCAAACCAAGCCATGAAATATGAGTTTTTCGTGCAGACAAAGATTGTGGAGAAATATTTTAAATTGAACACAAATTTAGGTTTGCGTTTGAATAATTTCGTATTTACTATCATTCTTTACGAAAAATCTTGGCGTGTTTTTGTTTCTTGAAATGAGCGAATAAACGCATGAAACATGAGTTTTAGGTGCAAACAAAGATGGTGGAGAAATATTTTAAAATAGACACAAATTTAGGTTTGCATTTTATTAATTTAGTAGTAACTATCATTCGTTTCTAAAAATCTATCGGAGTCTTTTTTGAATGAAACAAGAAAACAAAAGGCAAGAAATATTTTTTTTTGGTGCAAACAAAGATTGGGGAGAAATATTTTAAATCGAACACAAATTTTGGTTTGTATTTGAATAATTTTTTATTTACTATCATTCTTTACGAAAAATCTAGACGTCTTATTTTTGTACAAAACGAGCGAACCTACGCATGAAACATGAGTTTTGGGTGCAAACAAAGATTGTGGAGAAATATTTTAAATTGAACACAAATTTAGGTTTGCGTTTGAATAATTTCGTATTTACTATCATTCTTTACGAAAAATCTAGGCGAGTTTTTGTTTCATGAAACGAGCGAATAAACGCATGAAACGAGAGTTTTAGGGGCAAACAAAGATGGTGGAGAAATATTTTAAAACAAACACAAATTTTGGTCTGCATTTGAATAATTTAGTAGTTACTATCACTTTTTTCGAAAAATCCATCAGAGTTTTTTTTGAATGAAACGAGCAAACCAAGCCATGAAATATGAGTTTTTCGTGCAGACAAAGATTGTGGAGAAATATTTTAAATTGAACACAAATTTAGGTTTGCGTTTGAATAATTTCGTATTTACTATCATTCTTTACGAAAAATCTAGGCTTGTTTTTGTTTCTTGAAATGAGCGAATAAACGCTTGAAACATGAGTTTTAGGTGCAAACAAAGATGGTGGGGAAATATTTTAAAATAAACACAAATTTAGGTTTGCATTTTATTAATTTAGTAGTTACTATCATTCGTTTCTAAAAATCTATCCGAGTCTTTTTTGAATGAAACGAGAAAACAAAGGCAAGAAATATGTTTTTTTGGTGCAAAGGGGAGAAATATTTTAAATTGAACACAAATTTTGGTTTGCATTTGAATAATTTTTTATTTACTATCATTCTTTACGAAAAATCTAGACGTCTTATTTTTGTACAAAACGAGCGAACCTACGCATGAAACATGAGTTTTGGTGCAAACAAAGATTGTGGAGAAATATTTTAAATTGAACACAAATTTAGGTTTGCGTTTGAATAATTTCGTATTTATTATCATTCTTTACGAAAAATCTAGGCGAGTTTTTGTTTCATGAAACGACCGAATAAACGCATGAAACATGAGTTTTAGGGGCAAACAAAGATTGTGGAGAAATATTTTAAATTGAACACAAATTTTTGTTTGCATTTGAATAATTTAGTACGTACTATCTTTTTTTTTCGAAAAATCCATCAGAGTTTTTTTTGAATGAAACGAGCAAACCAAGCCATGAAATATGAGTTTTTGCTGCAAACAAAGATTGTGGAGAAATATTTTAAATTGAACACAAATTTAGGTTTGCATTTGAATAATTTTGTATTTACTATCATTCTTTACGAAAAATCTAGGCGAGTTTTTATTTCTTGAAACGAGCGAACAAACGCACGAAACATGAGTTTTAGGTGCAAACAAAGATGGTGGAGAAATATTTTAAAATAAACACAAATTTTTGTTTGCATTTGAATAATTTAGTAGTTACAATCATTCTTTTCGAAAAATCCATCAGAGTTTTTTTTGAATGAAACGAGCAAACCAAGCCACGAAATATGAGTTTTTGGTGCAAACAAAGATTGTGGAGAAATATTTTAAATTGAACACAAATTTAGGTTTGCATATGAATAATTTTGTATTTACTATCATTCTTTACGAAAAATCTACGCGAGTTTTTGTTTCATGAAACGAGCGAATAAACGCATGAAACAAGAGTTTTAGGGGCAAAGAAAGATGGTGGAGAAATATTTTAAAACAAACACAAATTTTGGTCTGCATTTGAATAATTTAGTAGTTACTATCATTTTTTTCGAAAAATCCATCAGAGTTTTTTTTGAATGAAACGAGCAAACCAAGCCATGAAATATGAGTTTTTCGTGCAGACAAAGATTGTGGAGAAATATTTTAAATTGAACACAAATTTAGGTTTGCGTTTGAATAATTTCGTATTTACTATCATTCTTTACGAAAAATCTAGGCGTGTTTTTGTTTCTTGAAATGAGCGAATAAACGCATGAAACATGAGTTTTAGGTGCAAACAAAGATGGTGCAGAAATATTTTAAAATAAACACAAATTTAGGTTTGTATTTTATTAATTTAGTAGTTACTATCATTCGTTTCTAAAAATCTATCCGAGTCTTTTTTGAATGAAACGAGAAAACAAAGGCAAGAAATATGTTATTTTGGTGCAAAGGGGAGAAATATTTTAAATTGAACACAAATTTTGGTTTGCATTTGAATAATTTTTTATTTACTATCATTCGTTACAAAAAATCTAGACGTCTTATTTTTGTACAAAACGAGCGAACCTACGCATGAAACATGAGTTTTGGTGCAAACAAAGATTGTGGAGAAATATTTTAAATTGAACACAAATTTAGGTTTGCGTTTGAATAATTTCGTATTTACTATCATTCTTTACGAAAAATCTAGGCGAGTTTTTGTTTCATGAAACGAGCGAATAAACGCATGAAACATGAGTTTTAGGGGCAAACAAAGATTGTGGAGTAATATTTTAAATTGAACACAAATTTTGGTTTGCATTTGAATAATTTAGTACGTACTATCTTTTTTTTCGAAAAATCCATCAAAGTTTTTTTTGAATGAAACGAGCAAACCAAGCCATGAAATATGAGTTTTTGGTGCAAACAAAGATTGTGGAGAAATATTTTAAATTGAACATAAATTTTTGCTTGCATTTGAATAATTATGTATTTACTATCATTCTTTACGAAAAATCTACGCGTGTTTTTGTTTCATGAAACGAGCGAATAAACGCATGAAACATGAGTTTTGGGAGCAAACAAAGATTGTGGAGAAATATTTTAAATTGAACACAAATTTAGGTTTGCATTTGAATAATTTTGTATTTACTATCATTCTTTACGAAAAATCTAGGCGAGTTTTTATTTCTTGAAACGAGCGAATAAACGCACGAAACATGAGTTTTAGGTGCAAACAAAGATGGTGGAGAAATATTTTAAAATAAACACAAATTTTGGTTTGCATTTGAATAATTTAGTAGTTACTATCATTCTTTTCGAAAAATCCATCCGAGGTTTTTTTGAATCAAACGAGCAAACAAAGCCATGAAATATGAGTTTTTGGTGCAAACAAAGATTGTGGAGAAATATTTTAAATTGAACACAAATTTTGGTTTGCATTGAATAATTTAATAGTTACTATCATTCGTTTCTAGAAATCTATCCGAGTTTTTTTTGAATGAAACGAGGAAACAAAGGCATGAAATATGAGTTTTTGGTGCAAACAAAGATTGTGGAGAAATATTTTAAATTGAACACAAATTTTGGTTTGCATTTAAATAATTTTTTATTTACTATCATTATTTACGAAAAATCTAGACGTCTTATTTTTGTACAAAACGAGCGAACCTACGCATGAAACATGAGTTTTGGGTGCAAAAAAAGATTGTGGAGAAATATTTTAAATTGAGCACAAATTTAGGTTCGCGTTTGAATAATTTCGTATTTACTATCATTCTTTACGAAAAATCTAGGCGAGTTTTTGTTGCATGAAATATGAGTTTTTGGTGCAAACAAAGATTGTGGAGAAATATTTTAAATTGAACACAAATTTTGGTTTGCATTTAAATAATTTTTTATTTACTATCATTATTTACGAAAAATCTAGATGTCTTATTTTTGTACAAAACGAGCGAACCTACGCATGAAACATGAGTTTTGGGTGCAAAAAAAGATTGTGGAGAAATATTTTAAATTGAACACAAATTTTGGTTTGCATTTGAATAATTTTGTAGTTACCATCATACTTTATGAAAAATCTAGGGGACTTTTTGTTTCTTGAAACGAGCGAATAAACGCATGAAACCTGAGTTTTAGGTGCAAAAAAAGATGGTGGAGAAATATTTTAAAATAAACACAAATTTTGGTCTGCATTTGAATAATTTGGTAGTTACTATCATTCTTTTCGAAAAATCCATCCGAGTTTTTTTTGAATAAAACGAGCAAATAAAGCCATGAAATATGAGTTTTTGGTGCAAACAAAGATTGTGGAGAAATATTTTCAATTGAACACAAATTTTGGCTTTCATTTGAATAATTTTTTATTTACTATCGTTCTTTTAGAAAAATCTAGGCGAGTTTTTGTTTCTTGAAACGAGCGAATAAACATATGAAACATGAGTTTTAGGTGCAAACAATGATGGTGGAGAAATATTTTAAAATAAACACAAATTTGGGTTTGCATTTGAATAATTTAGTAGATACTATCATTCCTTTCTAAAAATCTATCCGAGTCTTTTTTTAATGAAACGAGCAAACAAAGGCATGAAATATGAGTTTTTGGTGCAAACAAAGATTGTGGAGAAATATTTTAAATTGAACACAAATTTTGGTTTGCATTTGAATAATTTTGTATTTACTATCATTATTTACGAAAAATCTAGGCGTGTTTTTGTTTCCCGAAACGAGCGAATAAACGCATGAAACATGAGTTTTAGGTGCAAACAAAGATGGTGGAGAAATATTTTAAAATAAACACAAATTTAGGTTTGCATTTTATTAATTTAGTAGTTACTATCATTCGTTTCTAAAAATCTATCCGAGACTTTTTTGAATGAAACGAGGAAACAAAGGCAAGAAATATGTCTTTTTGGTGCAAACAAAGATGGTGGAGAAATATTTTAAAATAAACACAAATTTTGGTCTACATTTGAATAATTTGGTAGTTACTATCATTCTTTTCGAAAAATCGATCCGAGTTTTTTTTGAATAAAACGAGCAAATAAAGCCATGAAATATGAGTTTTTGGTGCAAACAAAGATTGTGGAGAAATATTTTAAATTGAACACAAATTTTGGCTTTCATTTGAATAATTTTTTATTTACTATAATTCTTTTAGAAAAATCTAGGCGAGTTTTTGTTTCTTGAAACGAGTGAATAAACGTATGAAACATGAGTTTTAGGTGCAAACAAAGATGGTGGAGAAATATTTTAAAATAAACACAAATTTTGGTTTGCATTTGAATAATTTAGTAGTCACTATCATTCGTTTCTAAAAATCTATCCGAGTCTTTTTTGAATGAAACGAGCAAACAAAGGCATGAAATATGAGTTTTTGGTGCAAACAAAGATTGTGGAGAAATATTTTAAATTGAACACAAATTTTGGTTTGCATTTAAATAATTTTTTATTTACTATCATTATTTACGAAAAATCTAGACGTCTTATTTTTGTACAAAACGAGCGAACCTACGCATGAAACATGAGTTTTGGGTGCAAAAAAAGATTGTGGAGAAATATTTTAAATTGAGCACAAATTTAGGTTTTCGTTTGAATAATTTCATATTTACTATCATTCTTTACGAAAAATCTAGGCGAGTTTTTGTTGCATGAGACATGAGTTTTTCGGACAAACAAAGATGGTGGAGAAATATTTTAAAACAAACACAAATTTTGGTTTGCATTTGAATAATTTAGTAGTTACTATCATTCGTTTCTAAAAATCTATCCGAGTCTTTTTTGAATGAAACGAGAAAATATAGGCAAGAAATATTTTTTTTTGGTGCAAACAAAGATTGGGGAGAAATATTTTAAATTGAACACAAAGTTTGGTTTGCATTTGAATAATTTTTTATTTACTATGATTCTTTACGAAAAATCTAGACGTCTTATTTTTGTACAAAACGAGCGAACCTACGCATGAAACATGAGTTTTGGGTACAAACAATGATTGTGGCGAAATATTTTAAATTGAACACAAATTTAGGTTTGCATTTGAATAATTTTGTATTTACTCTCATTCTTTACGAAAAATCTAGGGGAGTTTTTGTTTCATGAAACGAGCGAATAAACGCATGAAACATGAGTTTTAGGGGCAAACAAAGATGGTGGAGAAATATTTTAAAACAAACACAAATTTTGGTTTGCATTTGAATAATTTAGTACATAATATCTTTTTTTTCGAAAAATCCATCAGAGTTTTTTTGAATGAAACGAGCAAACCAAGCTATGAAATATGAGTTTTTGGTGCAAACAAAGATTGTGGAGAAATATTTTAAATTGAACACAAATTTTTGTTTTCATTTGAATAATTTTGTATTTACTATCATTCTTTACAAAAATCTAGGCGTGTTTTTGTTTCTTGAAACGAGCGAATAAACGCTTGAAACATGAGTTTTAGGTGCAAACAAAGATGGTGGAGAAATATTTTAAAATAAACACAAATTTAGGTTCGCATTTTATTAATTTAGTAGGTACTATCATTCGTTTCTAAAAATCTATCCGAGTCTTTTTTGAATGAAACGAGAAAACAAAGGCAAGAAATATGTTTTTTTGGTGCAAACAAAGATTGGGGAGAAATATTTTAAATTGAACACAAATTTTGGTTTGCATTTGAATAATTTTTTATTTACTATCATTCTTTACGAAAAATCTAGACGTCTTATTTTTGTACAAAACGAGCGAACCTACGCATGAAACATGAGTTTTTGTGCAAACAAAGATTGTGGAGAAATATTTTAAATTGAACACAAATTTAGGTTTGCGTTTGAATAATTTCGTATTTACTATCATTCTTTACGAAAAATCTAGGCGAGTTTTTGTTTCATGAAACGAGCGAATAAACGCATGAAACATGAGTTTTAGGGGCAAACAAGGATTGTGGAGTAATATTTTAAATTGAACACAAATTTTGGTTTGCATTTGAATAATTTAGTACGTACTATCTTTTTTTTCGAAAAATCCATCAGAGTTTTTTTTGAATGAAACGAGCAAACCAAGCCATGAAATATGAGTTTTTGGTGCAAACAAAGATTGTGGAGAAACATTTTAAATTGAACATAAATTTTTGCTTGCATTTGAATAATTATGTATTTACTATCATTCTTTACGAAAAATCTAGGCGTGTTTTTGTTTCATGAAACGAGCGAATAAACGCATGAAACATGAGTTTTGGGAGCAAACAAAGATTGTGGAGAAATATTTTAAATTGAACACAAATTTAGGTTTGCATTTGAATAATTTTGTATTTACTATCATTCTTTACGAAAAATCTAGGCGAGTTTTTATTTCTTGAAACGAGCGAATAAACGCACGAAACATGAGTTTTAGGTGCAAACAAAGATGGTGGAGAAATATTTTAAAATAAACACAAATTTTGGTTTGCATTTGAATAATTTAGTAGTTACTATCATTCTTTTCGAAAAATCCATCCGAGGTTTTTTTGAATCAAACGAGCAAACAAAGCCATGAAATATGAGTTTTTGGTGCAAACAAAGATTGTGGAGAAATATTTTAGATTGAACACAAATTTTGGTTTGCATTGAATAATTTAATAGTTACTATCATTCGTTTCTAAAAATCTATCCGAGTCTTTTTTGAATGAAACGAGGAAACAAAGGCATGAAATATGAGTTTTTGGTGCAAACAAAGATTGTGGAGAAATATTTTAAATTGAACACAAATTTTGGTTTGCATTTAAATAATTTTTTATTTACTATCATTATTTACGAAAAATCTAGACGTCTTATTTTTGTACAAAACGAGCGAACCTACGCATGAAACATGAGTTTTGGGTGCAAAAAAAAATTGTGGAGAAATATTTTAAATTGAGCACAAATTTAGGTTCGCGTTTGAATAATTTCGTATTTACTATCATTCTTTACGAAAAATCTAGGCGAGTTTTTGTTGCATGAAATATGAGTTTTTGGTGCAAACAAAGATTGTGGAGAAATATTTTAAATTGAACACAAATTTTGGTTTGCATTTAAATAATTTTTTATTTACTATCATTAATTACGAAAAATCTAGATGTCTTATTTTTGTACAAAACGAGCGAACCTACGCATGAAACATGAGTTTTGGGTGCAAAAAAATATTGTGGAGAAATATTTTAAATTGAACACAAATTTTGGTTTGCATTTGAAAAATTTTGTAGTTACCATCATACTTTATGAAAAATCTAGGGGACTTTTTGTTTCTTGAAACGAGCGAATAAACGCATGAAACCTGAGTTTTAGGTGCAAAAAAAGATGGTGGAGAAATGTTTTAAAATAAACACAAATTTTGGTCTGTATTTGAATAATTTGGTAGTTACTATCATTCTTTTCGAAAAATCCATCCGAGTTTTTTTTGAATAAAACGAGCAAATAAAGCCATGAAATATGAGTTTTTGGTGCAAACAAAGATTGTGGAGAAATATTTTAAATTGAACACAAATTTTGGCTTTCATTTGAATAATTTTTTATTTACTATCGTTCTTTTAGAAAAATCTAGGCGAGTTTTTGTTTCTTGAAACGAGCGAATAAACATATGAAACGTGAGTTTTAGGCGCAAACAAAAATGGTGGAGAAATATTTTAAAATTAACACAAATTTTGGTTTGCATTTGAAAAATTTAGTAGATACTATCATTCGTTTCTAAAAATCTATCCGAGTCTTTTTTTAATGAAACGAGCAAACAAAGGCATGAAATATGTGTTTTTGGTGCAAACAAAGATTGTGGAAAAATATTTTAAATTGAACACAAATTTTGGTCTGCATTTGAATAATTTTGTATTTACTATCATTATTTACGAAAAATCTCGGCGTGTTTTGTTTCCCGAAACGAGCGAATAAACGCATGACACATGAGTTTTAGGTGCAAACAAAGATGGTGGAGAAATATTTTAAAATAAACACAAATTTAGGTTTGCATTTTATTAATTGAGTAGTTACTATCATTCGTTTCTAAAAATCTATCCGAGACTTTTTTGAATGAAACGAGCAAACAAAGGCATGAAATATGTGTTTTTGGTGCAAACAAAGATTGTGGAAAAATATTTTAAATTGAACACAAATTTTGGTCTGCATTTGAATAATTTTGTATTTACTATCATTATTTACGAAAAATCTCGGCGTGTTTTTGTTTCCCGAAACGAGCGAACCTACGCATGAAACATGAGTTTAGGGTGCAAACAAAGATTGTGGCGAAATATTTTAAATTGAACACAAATTTAGGTTTGCATTTGAATAATTTTGTATTTACTATCATTCTTTATGAAAAATCTAGGGGACTTTTTGTTTCTTGAAACGAGCGAATAAACGCATGAAACCTGAGTTCTAGGTGCAAAAAAAGATGGTGAAGAAATATTTTAAAATAAACACAAATTTTGGTCTGCATTTGAATAATTTGGTAGTAACTATCATTCTTTTCGAAAAATCCATCCGAGTTTTTTTTGAATGAAACGAGCAAACCAAGCCATGAAATATGAGTTTTTGGTGCAAACAAAGATTGTGGAGAAATATTTTAAATTGAACACAAATTTTTCTTTGCATTTGAATAATTTTGTATTTACTATCATTCTTTTCGAAAAATCTAGGCGTGTTTTTGTTTCTTGAAACGAGCGAATAAACGCATGAAACACGAGTTTTAGGTGCAAACAATGATGGTGGAGAAATATTTGAAAGTAAACACAAATTTAGGTTTGCATTTTATTAATTCTGTAGTTACTATCATTCGTTTCTAAAACTCTATCCGAGTCTTTTTTGAATGAAACGAGCAAACAAAGGCAAGAAATATGTTTTTTTGGTGCAAACAAAGATTGGGGAGAAATATTTTAAATTGAACACAAATTTTGGTTTGCATTTCAATAATTTTTTATTTACTATCATTTTTTACGAAAAATCTAGACCTCTTATTTTTGTTCAAAACGAGCGGACCTACGCACGAAATATGTGTTTTAGGTGCAAACAAAGATTGTGGAGAAATATTTTAAATTGAACACAAATTTTGGTTTGCATTTAAATAATTTTTTATTTACTATCATTAATTACGAAAAATCTAGATGTCTTATTTTTGTACAAAACGAGCGAACCTACGCATGAAACATGAGTTTTCGGTGCAAAAAAATATTGCGGAGAAATATTTTAAATTGAACACAAATTTTGGTTTGCATTTGAAAAATTTTGTAGTTACCATCATACTTTATGAAAAATCTAGGGGACTTTTTGTTTCTTGAAACGAGCGAATAAACGCATGAAACCTGAGTTTTAGGTGCAAAAAAAGATGGTGGAGAAATGTTTTAAAATAAACACAAATTTTGGTCTGTATTTGAATAATTTGGTAGTTACTATCATTCTTTTCGAAAAATCCATCCGAGTTTTTTTTGAATAAAACGAGCAAATAAAGCCATGAAATATGAGTTTTTGGTGCAAACAAAGATTGTGGAGAAATATTTTAAATTGAACACAAATTTTGGCTTTCATTTGAATAATTTTTTATTTACTATCGTTCTTTTAGAAAAATCTAGGCGAGTTTTTGTTTCTTGAAACGAGCGAATAAACATATGAAACGTGAGTTTTAGGCGCAAACAAAAATGGTGGAGAAATATTTTAAAATTAACACAAATTTTGGTTTGCATTTGAAAAATTTAGTAGATACTATCATTCGTTTCTAAAAATCTATCCGAGTCTTTTTTTAATGAAACGAGCAAACAAAGGCATGAAATATGTGTTTTTGGTGCAAACAAAGATTGTGGAAAAATATTTTAAATTGAACACAAATTTTGGTCTGCATTTGAATAATTTTGTATTTACTATCATTATTTACGAAAAATCTCGGCGTGTTTTGTTTCCCGAAACGAGCGAATAAACGCATGAAACATGAGTTTTAGGTGCAAACAAAGATGGTGGAGAAATATTTTAAAATAAACACAAATTTAGGTTTGCATTTTATTAATTGAGTAGTTACTATCATTCGTTTCTAAAAATCTATCCGAGACTTTTTTGAATGAAACGAGCAAACAAAGGCATGAAATATGTGTTTTTGGTGCAAACAAAGATTGTGGAAAAATATTTTAAATTGAACACAAATTTTGGTCTGCATTTGAATAATTTTGTATTTACTATCATTATTTACGAAAAATCTCGGCGTGTTTTTGTTTCCCGAAACGAGCGAACCTACGCATGAAACATGAGTTTAGGGTGCAAACAAAGATTGTGGCGAAATATTTTAAATTGAACACAAATTTAGGTTTGCATTTGAATAATTTTGTATTTACTATCATTCTTTATGAAAAATCTAGGGGACTTTTTGTTTCTTGAAACGAGCGAATAAACGCATGAAACCTGAGTTCTAGGTGCAAAAAAAGATGGTGAAGAAATATTTTAAAATAAACACAAATTTTGGTCTGCATTTGAATAATTTGGTAGTAACTATCATTCTTTTCGAAAAATCCATCCGAGTTTTTTTTGAATGAAACGAGCAAACCAAGCCATGAAATATGAGTTTTTGGTGCAAACAAAGATTGTGGAGAAATATTTTAAATTGAACACAAATTTTTGTTTGCATTTGAATAATTTTGTATTTACTATCATTCTTTTCGAAAAATCTAGGCGTGTTTTTGTTTCTTGAAACGAGCGAATAAACGCATGAAACACGAGTTTTAGGTGCAAACAATGATGGTGGAGAAATATTTGAAAGTAAACACAAATTTAGGTTTGCATTTTATTAATTCTGTAGTTACTATCATTCGTTTCTAAAACTCTATCCGAGTCTTTTTTGAATGAAACGAGCAAACAAAGGCAAGAAATATGTTTTTTTGGTGCAAACAAAGATTGGGGAGAAATATTTTAAATTGAACACAAATTTTGGTTTGCATTTCAATAATTTTTTATTTACTATCATTTTTTACGAAAAATCTAGACCTCTTATTTTTGTTCAAAACGAGCGGACCTACGCACGAAATATGTGTTTTAGGTGCAAACAAAGATTGTGGAGAAATATTTTAAACTGAACACAATTTTGGTTTGCATTTGAATAATTTTGTATTTAGTATTATTCTTTACGAAAAATCTAGCCGAGTTTTTGTTTCATGAAACGGGCGAATAAACGCATGAAACACGAGTTTTGGGTGCAAACAAAAATTGTGGAGAAATATTTTAAATTGAACACAAATTTAGGTTTGCATTTGAATAATTTTGTATTTACTATCATTCTTTACGAAAAATCTAGGCGAGTTTTTATTTCTTGAAACGAGCGAATAAACGCACTAAACATGAGTTTTAGGTGCAAACAAAGATGGTGGAGAAATATTTTAGAATAAACACAAATTTTGGTTTGCATTTGAATAATTTAGTAGTTACTATCATTCTTTTAGAAAAATCCATCCGAGGTTGTTTTGAATGAAACGAGCCAACAAAGCCGTGAAATACGAGTTTTTTGTGCAAACAAAGATTGTGGAGAACTATTTAAAATTGAACCCAAATTTTGGTTTGCATTTGAATAATTTTGTAGTTACCATCATTCTTTACGAAAAATCTAGGAGACTTTTTGTTTCTTGAAACGAGCGAATAAACGCATGAAACCTGAGTCTGAGGTGCAAACAAAGATGGTGGAGAAATATTTTGAAATAAACACAAATTTTGGTCTGCATTTGAATAATTTGGTAGTTACTATCATTCTTTTCGAAAAATCGATCCGAGTTTTTTTTGAATAAAACGAGCAAATAAAGCCATGAAATATGAGTTTCTGGTGCAAACAAAGATTGTGGAGAAATATTTTAAATTGAACACAAATTTTGGCTTTCATTTGAATAATTTTTTATTTACTATAATTCTTTTAGAAAAATCTAGGCGAGTTTTTGTTTCTTGAAACGAGCGAATAAACGTATGAAACATGAGTTTTAGGTGCAAACCAAGATGGTGGAGAAGTATTTTAAAATAAACACAAATTTTGGTTTGCATTTGAATAATTTAGTAGTTACTATCATTCGTTTCTAAAAATCTATCCCAGTCTTTTTTGAATGAAACGAGCAAACAAAGGCAAGAAATATTTTTTTTTGGTGCAAACAAAGATTGGGGAGAAATATTTTAAATTGAACACAAATTTTGGTTTGCATTTGAATAATTTTTTATTTACTAGCATTCTTCACGAAAAATCTAGACGTCTTATTTTTGTACAAAACGAGCGAACCTACGCATGAAACACGAGTTTTGGGTGCAAACAAAGATTGTGGAGAAATATTTTAAATTGAACACAAATTTGGTTTGCATTTGAATAATTTTGTATTTACTATCATTCTTTACGAAAATTCTACGCGAGTTTTTGTTTCATGAAACGAGCGAATAAACGCAAGAAACAAGAGTTTTAGGGGAAAACAAAGATGGTGGAGAAATATTTTGAAATAAACACAAATTTTGGTCTGCATTTGAATAATTTGGTAGTTACTATCATTCTTTTCGAAAAATCGATCCGAGTTTTTTTTGAATAAAACGAGCAAATAAAGCCATGAAATATGAGTTTCTGGTGCAAACAAAGATTGTGGAGAAATATTTTAAATTGAACACAAATTTTGGCTTTCATTTGAATAATTTTTTATTTACTATAATTCTTTTAGAAAAATCTAGGCGAGTTTTTGTTTCTTGAAACGAGCGAATAAACGCATGAAACAAGAGATTTAGGTGCAAACAAAGATGGTGGAGAAATATTTTAAAATAAACACAAATTTAGGTTTGCATTTTATTAATTTAGTAGTTACTATCATTCGTTTCTAAAAATCGATCCGAGTCTTTTTTGAATGAAACAAGCAAACAAAGGCAAGATATATGTTTTTTTGGTGCAGAAAAAGATTGGGGAGAAATATTTTAAATTGAACACAAATTTTGGTTTGCATTTGAATAATTTTTTATTTACTATCATTCTTTACGAAAAATCTAGACGTCTTATTTTTGTACAAAACGAGCGAACCTACGCATGAAACATGAGTTTTGGGTGCAAACAAAGATTGTGGAGAAATATTTTAAATTGAACACAAATTTAGGTTTGCGTTTGAATAATTTCGTATTTACTATCGTTCTTTACGGAAAATCTAGGCGAGTTTTTGTTTCATGAAACGAGCGAATAAACGCATGAAACATGAGTTTTAGGGGCAAACAAAGATTGTGGAGAAATATTTTAAATTGAACACAAATTTTGGTTTGCATTTGAATAATTTAGTACTTACTATCTTTTTTTTCGAAAAATCCATCAGAGTTTTTTTTGAATGAAACGAGCAAACCAAGCCATGAAATATGAGTCTTTGGTGCAAACAAAGATTGTGGAGAAATATTTTAAATTGAACACAAATTTTTGTTTGCATTTGAATAATTCTGTATTTACTATCATTCTTTACGAAAAATCTAGGCGTGTTTTTGTTTCTTGAAACGAGCGAATAAACGCATGAAACATGAGTTTTAGGTGCAAACAAAGATGGTGGAGAAATATTTTAAAATAAACACAAATTTAGGTTTGCATTGTATTAATTTAGTAGTTACTATCATTCGTTTCTAAAAATCTATCCGAGTCTTTTTTGAATGAAACGAGAAAACAAAGGCAAGAAATATTTTTTTTTGGTGCAAACAAAGATTGGGGAGAAATATTTTGAATTGAACACAAATTTTGGTATGCATTTGAATAATTTTTTATTTACTATCATTCTTTACGAAAAATCTAGACGTCTTATTTTTGTACAAAACGAGCGAACCGACGCATGAAACATGAGTTTTGGGTTCAAACAAAGATTGTGGAGAAATATTTTAAATTGAACACAAATTTAGGTTTGCGTTTGAATAATTTCGTATTTACTATCATTCTTTACGAAAAATCTAGGCGAGTTTTTGTTTCATGAAACGAGCGAATAAACGCATGAAACATGAGTTTTAGGGGCAAACAAAGATTGTGGAGTAATATTTTAAATTGAACACAAATTTTTGTTTGCATTTGAATAATTTAGTACGTACTATCTTTTTTTTCGAAAAATCCATCAGAGTTTTTTTTGAATGAAACGAGCAAACCAAGCCATGAAATATGAGTTTTTGGTGCAAACAAAGATTTTGGAGAAATATTTTAAATTGAACATAATTTTTGCTTGCATTTGAATAATTATGTATTTACTATCATTCTTTTCGAAAAATCTAGGCGTGTTTTTGTTTCATGAAACGAGCGAATAAACGGATGAAACATGAGTTTTGGGAGCAAACTTGTGGAGAAATATTTTAAATTGAACACAAATTTAGGTTTGCATTTGAATAATTTTGTATTTACTATCATTCTTTACGAAAAATCTAGGCGAGTTTTTATTTCTTGAAACGAGCGAATAAACGCACGAAACATGAGTTTTAGGTGCAAACAAAGATGGTGGAGAAATATTTTAAAATAAACACAAATTTAGGTTTGCATTTGAATAATTTAGTAGTTACTATCATTTTTTTCGAAAAATCCATCCGATGTTTTTTTGAATCAAACGAGCCAACAAAGCCATGAAATATGAGTTTTTGGTGCAAACAAAGATTGTGGAGAAATATTTTAAATTGAACACAAATTTTGGTTTGCAATGAATAATTTAATAGTTACTATCATTCGTTTCTAAAAATCTATCCGAGTCTTTTTTGAATGAAACGAGGAAACAAAGGCATGAAATATGAGTTTTTGGTGCAAACAAAGATTGTGGAGAAATATTTTAAATTGAACACAAATTTTGGTTTGCATTTAAATAATTTTTTATTTACTATCATTATTTACGAAAAATCTAGACGTCTTATTTTTGTACAAAACGAGCGAACGTGCGCATGAAACATGAGTTTTGGGTGCAAAAAACGATTGTGGAGAAATATTTTAAATTGAGCACAAATTTAGGTTCGCGTTTGAATAATTTCGTATTTACTATCATTCTTTACGAAAAATCTAGGCGAGTTTTTGTTGCATGAAATATGAGTTTTTGGTGCAAACAAAGATTGTGGAGAAATATTTTAAATTGAACACAAATTTTGGTTTGCATTTAAATAATTTTTTATTTACTATCATTATTTACGAAAAATCTAGATGTCTTATTTTTGTACAAAACGAGCGAGCCTACGCATGAAACATGAGTTTTGGGTGCAAAAAAAGATTGTGGAGAAATATTTTAAATTGAACACAAATTTTGGTTTGCATTTGAATAATTTTGTAGTTACCATCATACTTTATGAATATGTTTTTTTGGTGCAAACAAAGATTGGGGAGAAATATTTTAAATTGAACACAAATTTTGGTTTGCATTTGAATGATTTTGTAGTTACCATCATTCGTTACGAAAAATCTAGGGTACTTTTTGTTTCTTGAAACGAGCGAATAAACGCATGAAACCAAAGTTTGAGGTGCAAACAAAGATGGTGGAGAAATATTTTAAAATAAACACAAATTTTGGTCTGCATTTGAATAATTTGGTAGTTACTATCATTATTTTCGAAAAATCGATCAGAGTTTTTTTTGAATAAAACGAGCAAATAAAGCCATGAAATATGAGTTTTTGGTGCAAACAAAGATTGGGGAGAAATATTTTAAATTGAAAACAAAGTTTGGTTTGCATTTGAATAATTTTTTATTTACTATCATTCTTTACGAAAAATCTAGACGTCTTATTTTTGTACAAAACGAGCGAACCTACGCATGAAACATGAGTTTTGGGTGCAAACAAAGATTGTGGCGAAATATTTTAAATTGAACACAAATTTAGGTTTGCATTTGAATAATTTTGTATTTACTCTCATTCTTTACGAAAA
Source organism: Juncus effusus (assembly GCA_027726005.1). Lineage (NCBI taxonomy): Eukaryota > Viridiplantae > Streptophyta > Magnoliopsida > Poales > Juncaceae > Juncus > Juncus effusus. The sequence goes on along the minus strand of CM050890.1, from coordinate 4,754,488 downwards.
ATCTAGGCGAGTTTTTGTTTCATGAAACGAGCGAATAAACGCATGAAACATGAGTTTTAGGGGCAAACAAAGATGGTGGAGAAATATTTTAAAACAAACACAAATTTTTGTTTGCATTTGAATAATTTAGTACATACTATGTTTTTTTTCGAAAAATCCATCAGAGTTTTTTTTGAATGAAACGAGCAAACCAAGCTATAAAATATGAGTTTTTGGTGCAAACAAAGATTGTGGTGAAATATTTTAAATTGAACACAAATTTTTGTTTTCATTTGAATAATTTTGTATTTACTATCATTCTTTACAAAAATCTAGGCGTGTTTTTGTTTCATGAAACGAGCGAATAAACGCATGAAACATGAGTTTTAGGGGCAAACAAAGATTGTGGAGTAATATTTTAAATTGAACACAAATTTAGGTTTGCATTTGAATAATTTAGTACGTACTATCTTTTTTTTCGAAAAATCCATCAGAGTTTTTTTTGAATGAAACGAGCAAACCAAGCCATGAAATATGAGTTTTTGGTGCAAACAAAGATTGTGGAGAAATATTTTAAATTGAACATAAATTTTTGCTTGCATTTGAATAATTATGTATTTACTATCATTCTTTACGAAAAATCTAGGCGTGTTTTTGTTTCATGAAACGAGCGAATAAACGCATGAAACATGAGTTTTGGGAGCAAACAAAGATTGTGGAGAAATATTTTAAATTGAACACAAATTTAGGTTTGCATTTGAATAATTTTGTATTTACTATCATTCTTTACGAAAAATCTAGGCGAGTTTTTATTTCTTGAAACGAGCGAATAAACGCACGAAACATGAGTTTTAGGTGCAAACAAAGATGGTGGAGAAATATTTTAAAATAAACACAAATTTTGGTTTGCATTTGAATAATTTAGTAGTTACTATCATTCTTTTCGAAAAATCCATCCGAGGTTTTTTTGAATCAAACGAGCAAACAAAGCCATGCAATATGAGTTTTTGGTGCAAACAAAGATTGTGGAGAAATATTTTAAATTGAACACAAATTTTGGTTTGCATTGAATAATTTAATAGTTACTATCATTCGTTTCTAAAAATCTATCCGAGTTTTTTTTGAATGAAACGAGGAAACAAAGGCATGAAATATGAGTTTTTGGTGCAAACAAAGATTGTGGAGAAATATTTTAAATTGAACACAAATTTTGGTTTGCATTTAAATAATTTTTTATTTACTATCATTATTTACGAAAAATCTAGACGTCTTATTTTTGTACAAAACGAGCGAACCTACGCATGAAACATGAGTTTTGGGTGCAAAAAAAGATTGTGGAGAAATATTTTAAATTGAGCACAAATTTAGGTTCGCGTTTGAATAATTTCGTATTTACTATCATTCTTTACGAAAAATCTAGGCGAGTTTTTGTTGCATGAAATATGAGTTTTTGGTGCAAACAAAGATTGTGGAGAAATATTTTAAATTGAACACAAATTTTGGTTTGCACTTAAATAATTTTTTATATACTATCATTATTTACGAAAAATCTAGATGTCTTATTTTTGTACAAAACGAGCGAACCTACGCATGAAACATGAGTTTTGGGTGCAAAAAAAGATTGTGGAGAAATATTTTAAATTGAACACAAATTTTGGTTTGCATTTGAATAATTTTATAGTTACCATCATACTTTATGACAAATCTAGGGGACTTTTTGTTTCTTGAAACGAGCGAATAAACGCATGAAACCTGAGTTTTAGGTGCAAAAAAAGATGGTGGAGAAATATTTTAAAATAAACACAAATTTTGGTCTGCATTTGAATAATTTCGTAGTTACTATCATTCTTTTCGAAAAATCCATCCGAGTTTTTTTTGAATAAAACGAGCAAATAAAGCCATGAAATATGAGTTTTTGGTGCAAACAAAGATTGTGGAGAAATATTTTAAATTGAACACAAATTTTGGCTTTCATTTGAATAATTTTTTATTTACTATAATTCTTTTAGAAAAATCTAGGCGAGTTTTTGTTTCTTGAAACGAGCGAATAAACGTATGAAACATGAGATTTTGGTGCAAACAAAGATGGTGGAGAAATATTTTAAAATAAACACAAATTTTGGTTTGCATTTGAATAATTTAGTAGTTACTATCATTCGTATCTAAAAATCTATCCGAGTCTTTTTTGAATGAAACGAGCAAACAAAGGCATGAAATATGAGTTTTTGGTGCAAACAAAGATTGTGGAGAAATATTTTAAATTGAACACAAATTTTGGCTTTCATTTGAATAATTTTTTATTTACTATAATTCTTTTAGAAAAATCTAGGCGAGTTTTTGTTTCTTGAAATGAGCAAATAAACGTATGAAACATGAGTTTTAGGTGCAAACAAAGATGGTGGAAAATATTTTAAAATAAACACAAATTTTGGTTTGCATTTGAATAATTTAGTAGTTACTATCATTCGTTTCTAAAAATCTATCCGAGTCTTTTTTGAATGAAACGAGCAAACAAAGGCATGAAATATGAGTTTTTGGTGCAAACAAAGATTGTGGAGAAATATTTTAAATTGAACACAAATTTTGGTTTGCATTTAAATAATTTTTTATTTACTATCATTATTTACGAAAAATCTAGATGTCTTATTCTTGTACAAAACGAGCGAACCTACGCATGAAACATGAGTTTTGGGTGCAAAAAAAGATTGTGGAGAAATATTTTAAATTGAGCACAAATTTAGGTTTGCGTTTGAATAATTTCGTATTTACTATCATTCTTTACGAAAAATCTAGGCGAGTTTTTGTTGCATGAGACATGAGTTTTTGGGACAAACAAAGATGGTGGAGAAATATTTTAAAACAAACACAAATTTTGGTTTGCATTTGAATAATTTAGTAGTTACTATCATTCGTTTCTAAAAATCTAGGCGTATTTTTGTTTCTTGAAACGAGCGAATAAACGCATGAAACATGAGTTTTAGGTGCAAACAAAGATGGTGGAGAAATATTTTAAAATAAACACAAATTTCGGTTTGCATTTTATTAATTTAGTAGTTACTATCATTCGTTTCTAAAAATCTACCCGAGTCTTTTTTGAATGAAACGAGCAAACAATGGCAAGAAATATGTTTTTTTGGTGCAAACAAAGATTGGGGAGAAATATTTTAAATTGAACACAAATTTTGGTTTGCATTTCAATAATTTTTTATTTACTATCATTCTTTACGAAAAATCCATCCGAGGTTTTTATTTCTTGAAACGAGCGAATAAACGCATGAAACACGAGTTTTAGGTGCAAACAAAGATGGTGGAGAAATATTTGAAAGTGAACACAAATTTAGGTTTGCATTTTATTAATTCAATAGTTACTATCATTCGTTTTTAAAAATCTATCCGAGTCTTTTTTTAATGAAACGAGCAAACAAAGGCAAGAAATATGTTTTTTTGGTGCAAACAAAGATTGGGGAGAAATATTTTAAATTGAACACAAATTTTGGTTTGCATTTCAATAATTTTTTATTTACTATCATTCTTTACGAAAAATCTAGACCTCTTATTTTTGTACAAAACGAGCGAACCTACGCATGAAATATGAGTTTTAGGTGCAAACAAAGATTGTGGAGAAATATTTTAAATTGAACACAATTTTGGTTTGCATTTGAATAATTTTATATTTAGTATTATTCTTTACGAAAAATCTAGCCGAGTTTTTGTTTCATGAAACGAGCGAATAAACGCATGAAACACGAGTTTTGGGTGCAAACAAAAATTGTGGAGAAATATTTTAAATTGAACACAAATTTAGGTTTGCATTTGAATAATTTTGTATTTACTATCATTCTTTACGAAAAATCTAGGCGAGTTTTTAATTCTTGAAACGAGCGAATAAACGCATGAAACATGAGTTTTAGGTGCAAACAAAGATGGTGGAGAAATATTTTAAAATAAACACAAATTTAGGTTTGCATTTTATTAATTTAGTAGTTACTATCATTCGTTTCTAAAAATCGATCCGAGTCTTTTTTGAATGAAACAAGCAAACAAAGGCAAGATATATGTTTTTTTGGTGCAGAAAAAGATTGAGGAGAAATATTTTAAATTGAACACAACTTTTGGTTTGCATTTGAATAATTTTTTATTTACTATCATTCTTTACGAAAAATCTAGACGTCTTATTTTTGTACAAAACGAGCGAACCTACGCATGAAACATGAGTTTTGGGTGCAAAGAAAGATTGTGGAGAAATATTTTAAATTGAACACAAATTTAGGTTTGCGTTTGAATAATTTCGTATTTACTATCATTCTTTACGAAAAATCTAGGCGAGTTTTTGTTTCATGAAACGAGCGAATAAACGCATGAAACATGAGTTTTAGGGGCAAACAAAGATTGTGGAGAAATATTTTAAATTGAACACAAATTTTGGTTTGCATTTGAATAATTTAGTACTTACTATCTTTTTTTTCGAAAAATCCATCAGAGTTTTTTTTGAATGAAACGAGCAAACCAAGCCATGAAATATGAGTCTTTGGTGCAAACAAAGATTGTGGAGAAATATTTTAAATTGAACACAAATTTTTGTTTGCATTTGAATAATTCTGTATTTACTATCATTCTTTACGAAAAAGCTAGGCGTGCTTTTGTTTCTTGAAACGAGCGAATAAACGCATGAAACATGAGTTTTAGGTGCAAACAAAGATGGTGGAGAAATATTTTAAAATAAACACAAATTTAGGTTTGCATTGTATTAATTTAGTAGTCACTATACTTCGTTTCTAAAAATCTATCCGAGTCTTTTTTGAATGAAACGAGAAAACAAAGGCAAGAAATATTTTTTTTTGGTGCAAACAAAGATTGGGGAGAAATATTTTGAATTGAACACAAATTTTGTTATGCATTTGAATAATTTTTTATTTACTATCATTTTTTACGAAAAATCTAGACGTCTTATTTTTGTACAAAACGAGCGAACCGACGCATGAAACATGAGTTTTGGGTGCAAACAAAGATTGTGGAGAAATATTTTAAATTGAACACAAATTTAGGTTTGCGTTTGAATAATTTCGTATTTATTATCATTCTTTACGAAAAATCTAGGCGAGTTTTTGTTTCATGAAACGAGCGAATAAACGCTTGAAACAAGAGTTTTAGGGGCAAACAAAGATTGTGGAGAAATATTTTAAATTGAACACAAATTTTGGTTTGCATTTGAATAATTTAGTACTTACTATCTTTTTTTTCGAAAAATCCATCAGAATTTTTTTTGAATAAAACGAGCAAACCAAGCCATGAAATATGAGTTTTTGGTGCAAACAAAGATTGTGGAGAAATATTTTAAATTGAACACAAATTTTTGTTTGCATTTGAATAATTTTGTATTTACTATCATTCTTTACGGAAAATCTAGGCGTGTTTTTGTTTCTTCAAACGAGCGAATAAACGCATGAAACATGAGTTTTAGGTGCAAACAAAGATGGTGGAGAAATATTTTAAAATAAACACAAATTTAGGTTTGCATTTTATTAATTTTGTAGTTACTATTATTCGTTTCTAAAAATCTATCCGACTCTATTTTGAATGAAACGAGCAAACAATGGCAGGAAATATGTTTTTTTGGTGCAAACAAAGATTGGGGAGAAATATTTTAAATTGAACACAAATTTTGGTTTGCATTTCAATAATTTTTTATTTACTATCATTCTTTACGAAAATCCTAGGCGAGTTTTTATTTCTTGAAACGAGCGAATAAACGCACGAAACATGAGTTTTAGGTGCAAACAAAGATGGTGGAGAAATATTTTAAAATAAACACAAATTTTGGTTTGCATTTGAATAATTTAGTAGTTACTATCATTCTTTTCGAAAAATCCATCCGAGGTTTTTTTGAATTAAACGAGCAAACAAAGCCATGAAATATGATTTTTTGGTGCAAACAAAGATTGTGGAGAAATATTTTAAATTGAACACAAATTTTGGTTTGCATTTGAATAATTTTGTAGTTACCATCATTCTTTATGAAAAATCTAGGGGACTTTTTGTTTCTTGAAACGAGCGAATAAACGCATGAAACCTGAGTTTTAGGTGCAAAAAAAGATGGTGAAGAAATATTTTAAAATAAACACAAATTTTGGTCTGCATTTGAATAATTTGGTAGTTACTATCATTCTTTTCGAAAAATCCATTCGAGTTTTTTTTGAATGAAACGAGCAAAACAAGCCATGAAATATGAGTTTTTGGTGCAAACAAAGATTGTGGAGAAATATTTTAAATTGAACACAAATTTTTGTTTGCATTTGAATAATTTTGTATTTACTATCATTCTTTACGAAAAATCTAGGCGTGTTTTTGTTTCTTGAAACGAGCGAATAAACGCACGAAACATGAGTTTTAGGTGCAAACAAAGATGGTGGAGAAATATTTGAAAGTAAACACAAATTTAGGTTTGCATTTTATTAATTCAGTAGTTACTATCATTCGTTTCTAAAAATCTATCCGAGTCTTTTTTGAATGAAACAAGCAAACAAAGGCAAGAAATATGTTTTTTTGGTTCAAACAAAGATTGGGGAGAAATATTTTAAATTGAACACAAATTTTGGTTTGCATTTCAATAATTTTTTATTTACTATCATTCTTTACGAAAAATCTAGACCTCTTATTTTTGTACAAAACGAGCGAACCTACGCATGAAATATGAGTTTTAGGTGCAAACAAAGATTGTGGAGAAATATTTTAAATTGAACACAATTTTGGTTTGCATTTCAATAATTTTGTATTTAGTATTATTCTTTACGAAAAATCTAGCCGAGTATTTGTTTCATGAAACGAGCGAATAAACGCATGAAACATGAGTTTTGGGAGCAAACAAAGATTGTGGAGAAATATTTTAAATTGAACACAAATTTAGGTTTGCATTTGAATAATTTTGTATTTACTATCATTCTTTACGAAAAATCTAGGCGAGTGTTTATTTCTTGAAACGAGCGAATAAACGCACGAAACATGAGTTTTAGGTGGAAACAAAGATGGTGGAGAAATATTTTAAAATAAACACAAATTTTGGTTTGCATTTGAATAATTTAGTAGTTACTATCATTCTTTTCGAAAAATCCATCCGAGGTTTTTTTGAATCAAACGATCAAACAAAGCCATGAAATATGAGTTTTTGGTGCAAACAAAGATTGTGGAGAAATATTTTAAAATAAACACAAATTTTGGTTTGCATTTGAATAATTTTGTATTTACTATCATTATTTACGAAAAATCTAGGCATGTTTTTGTTTCTTGAAACGAGCGAATAAACGCATGAAACATGAGTTTTAGGTGCAAACAAAGATGGTGGAGAAATATTTTAAAATAAACACAAATTTAGGTTTGCATTTTATTAATTTAGTAGTTACTATCATTCGTTTCTAAAAATCTATCCGAGTCTTTTTTGAATGAAACGAGGAAACAAAGGCAAGAAATATGTTTTTTTGGTGCAAACAAAGATTGGGGAGAAATATTTTTAATTGAACACAAATTTTGGTTTGCATTTGAATAATTTTTTATTTACTATCATTATTTACGAAAAATCTAGATGTCTTATTTTTGTACAAAACGAGCGAACCTACGCATGAAACATGAGTTTTGGGTGCAAACAAAGATTGTGGAGAAATATTGTGAATTGAACACAAATTTAGGTTTGCGTTTGAATAATTTCGTATTTACTATCATTCTTTACGAAAAATCTAGGCGAGTTTTTATTTCTTGAAACGAGCGAATAAACGCACGAAACATGAGTTTTAGGTGCAAACAAAGATGGTGGAGAAATATTTTAAAATAAACACAAATTTAGGTTTGCATTTTATTAATTTAGTAGTTACTATCATTCGTTTCTAAAAATCTATCCGAGTCTTTTTTGAATGAAACGAGGAAACAAAGGCAAGAAATATGTTTTTTTGGTGCAAACAAAGATTGGGGAGAAATATTTTTAATTGAACACAAATTTTGGTTTGCATTTGAATAATTTTTTATTTACTATCATTCTTTACGAAAAATCTAGACGTCTTATTTTTGTACAAAACGAGCGAACCTACGCATGAAACATGAGTTTTGGGTGCAAACAAAGATTGTGGAGAAATATTGTGAATTGAACACAAATTTAGGTTTGCGTTTGAATAATTTCGTATTTACTATCATTCTTTACGAAAAATCTAGGCGAATTTTTATTTCTTGAAACGAGCGAATAAACGCACGAAACATGAGTTTTAGGTGCAAACAAAGATGGTGGAGAAATATTTTAAAATAAACACAAATTTTGGTTTGCATTTGAATAATTTAGTAGTTACTATCATTCTTTTCGAAAAATCCATCCGAGTTTCTATTGAATGAAACGAGCAAACAAAGCCATGATATATGAGTTTTTGGTGCAAACAAAGATTGTGGAGAAATATTTTAAATTGAACACAAATATAGGTTTGCGTTTGAATAATTTTGTATTTACTATCATTCTTTACGAAAAATCTAGGCGAGTTTTTGTTTCATGAAACGAGCGAATAAACGCATGAAACATGAGTTTTAGGGGCAAACAAAGATTGTGGAGAAATATTTTAAATTGAACACAAATTTTGGTTTGCATTTGAATAATTTAGTACTTACTATCTTTTTTTTCGAAAAATCCATCAGAGTTTTTTTTGAATGAAACGAGCCAACAAAGCCATGAAATATGAGTTTTTGGTGCAAACAAAGATTGTGGAGAAATATTTAAAATTGAACAAAAATTTTGGTTTGCATTTGAATAATTTTGTAGTTAACATCATTCTTTACGAAAAATCTAGGGGACTTTTTGTTTCTTGAAACGAGCGAATAAACGCATGAAACCTGAGTTTGAGGTGCAAACAAAGATGGTGGAGAAATATTTTAAAATAAACACAAATTTTGGTCTGCATTTGAATAATTTTGTAGTCACTATCATTCTTTTCGAAAAATCGATCCGAGTTTTTTTTGAATAAAACGAGCAAATAAAGCCACGAAATATGAGTTTTTGGTGCAAACAAAGATTGTGGAGAAATATTTTAAATTGAACACAAATTTAGGTTTGCGTTTGAATAATTTCGTATTTACTATCATTCTTTACGAAAAATCTAGGCGAGTTTTTGTTTCATGAAACGAGCGAATAAACGCATGAAACATGAGTTTTAGGGGCAAACAAAGATTGTGGAGAAATATTTTAAATTGAACACAAATTTTGGTTTGCATTTGAATAATTTAGTACTTACTATCATTTTTTTCGAAAAATCCATCAGAGTTTTTTTTGAATGAAACGAGCAAACCAAGCCATGAAATATGAGTTTTTGGTGCAAACAAAGATTGTGGAGAAATATTTTAAATTGAACACAAATTTTTGTTTGCATTTGAATAATTCTGTATTTACTATCATTCTTTACGAAAAATCTAGGCGTGTTTTTGTTTCTTGAAACGAGCGAATAAACGCATGAAACATGAGTTTTAGGTGCAAACAAAGATGGTGGAGAAATATTTTAAAATAAACACAAATTTAGGTTTGCATTGTATTAATTTAGTAGTTACTATCATTCGTTTCTAAAAATCTATCCGAGTCTTTTTTGAATGAAACGAGAAAACAAAGGCAAGAAATATTTTTTTTTGGTGCAAACAAAGATTGGGGAGAAATATTTTGAATTGAACACAAATTTTGGTATGCATTTGAATAATTTTTTATTTACTATCATTCTTTACGAAAAATCTAGACGTCTTATTTTTGTACAAAACGAGCGAACCGACGCATGAAACATGAGTTTTGGGTGCAAACAACGATTGTGGAGAAATATTTTAAATTGAACACAAATTTAGGTTTGCGTTTGAATAATTTCGTATTTACTATCATTCTTTACGAAAAATCTAGGCGAGTTTTTGTTTCATGAAACGAGCGAATAAACGCTTGAAACATGAGTTTTAGGGGCAAACAAAGATTGTGGAGAAATATTTTAAATTGAACACAAATTTTGGTTTGCATTTGAATAATTTAGTACTTACTATCTTTTTTTTCGAAAAATCCATCAGAGTTTTTTTTGAATGAAACGAGCAAACCAAGCCATGAAATATGAGTTTTTGGTGCAAACAAAGATTGTGGAGAAATATTTTAAATTGAACACAAATTTTTGTTTGCATTTGAATAATTTTGTATTTACTATCATTCTTTACGGAAAATCTAGGCGTATTTTTGTTTCTTGAAACGAGCGAATAAACGCATGAAACATGAGTTTTAGGTGCAAACAAAGATGGTGGAGAAATATTTTAAAATAAACACAAATTTCGGTTTGCATTTTATTAATTTAGTAGTTACTATCATTCGTTTCTAAAAATCTACCCGAGTCTTTTTTGAATGAAACGAGCAAACAATGGCAAGAAATATGTTTTTTTGGTGCAAACAAAGATTGGGGAGAAATATTTTAAATTGAACACAAATTTTGGTTTGCATTTCAATAATTTTTTATTTACTATCATTCTTTACGAAAAATCCATCCGAGGTTTTTATTTCTTGAAACGAGCGAATAAACGCATGAAACATGAGTTTTAGGTGCAAACAAAGATGGTGGAGAAATATTTGAAAGTAAACACAAATTTAGGTTTGCATTTTATTAATTCACTAGTTACTATCATTCGTTTCTAAAAATCTATCCGAGTCTTTTTTGAATGAAAGGAGCAAACAAAGGCAAGAAATATGTTTTTTTGGTGCAAACAAAGATTGGGGAGAAATATTTTAAATTGAACACAAATTTTGGTTTGCATTTGAATAATTTTGTATTTACTATCATTCTTTACGAAAAATCTAGGCGTGTTTTTGTTTCTTGAAACGAGCGAATAAACGCATGAAACATGAGTTTTAGGTGCAAACAAAGATGGTGGAGAAATATTTGAAAGTAAACACAAATTTAGGTTTGCATTTTATTAATTCAGTAGTTACTATCATTCGTTTCTAAAAATCTATCCGAGTCTTTTTTGAATGAAAGGAGCAAACAAAGGCAAGAAATATGTTTTTTTGGTGCAAACAAAGATTGGGGAGAAATATTTTAAATTGAACACAAATTTTGGTTTGCATTTCAATAATTTTTTATTTACTATCATTTTTTACGAAAAATCTAGACCTCTTATTTTTGTACAAAACGAGTGAACCTACGCATGAAATATGAGTTTTAGGTGCAAACAAAGATTGTGGAGAAATATTTTAAATTGAACACAATTTTGGTTTGCATTTCAATAATTTTGTATTTAGTATTATTCTTTACGAAAAATCTAGCCGAGTTTTTGTTTCATGAAACGAGCGAATAAACGCATGAAACATGAGTTTTGGGAGCAAACAAAGATTGTGGAGAAATATTTTAAATTGAACACAAATTTAGGTTTGCATTTGAATAATTTTGTATTTACTATCATTCTGTACGAAAAATCTAGGCGAGTGTTTATTTCTTGAAACGAGCGAATAAACGCACGAAACATGAGTTTTAGGTGGAAACAAAGATGGTGGAGAAATATTTTAAAATAAACACAAATTTTGGTTTGCATTTGAATAATTTAGTAGTTACTATCATTCTTTTCGAAAAATCCATCCGAGGTTTTTTTGAATCAAACGATCAAACAAAGCCATGAAATATGAGTTTTTGGTGCAAACAAAGATTGTGGAGAAATATTTTAAAATAAACACAAATTTTGGTTTGCATTTGAATAATTTTGTTACTATCATTATTTACGAAAGATCTAGGCATGTTTTTGTTTCTTGAAACGAGCGAATAAACGCATGAAACATGAGTTTTAGGTGCAAAGAAAGATGGTGGAGAAATATTTTAAAATAAACACAAATTTAGGTTTGCATTTTATTAATTTAGTAGTTACTATCATTCGTTTCTAAAAATCTATCCGAGTGTTTTTTGAATGAAACGAGGAAACAAAGGCAAGAAATATGTTTTTTTGGTGCAAACAAAGATTGGGGAGAAATATTTTTAATTGAACACAAATTTTGGTTTGCATTTGAATAATTTTTTATTTACTATCATTCTTTACGAAAAATCTAGACGTCTTATTTTTGTACAAAACGAGCAAACCTACGCATGAAACATGAGTTTTGGGTGCAAACAAAGATTGTGGAGAAATATTTTGAATTGAACACATATTTAGGTTTGCGTTTGAATAATTTCGTATTTACTATCATTCTTTACGAAAAATCTAGGCGAGTTTTTTTTTCTTGAAACGAGCGAATAAACGCACGAAACATGAGTTTTAGGTGCAAACAAAGATGGTGGAGAAATATTTTAAAATAAACACAAATTTTGGTTTGCATTTGAAAAATTTAGTAGTTACTATCATTCTTTTCGAAAAATCCATGCGAGGTTTTTTTGAATGAAACGAGCCAACAAAGCCATGAAATATGAGTTTTTGGTGCAAACAAAGATTGTGGAGAAATATTTAAAATTGAACACCAATTTTGGTTTGCATTTGAATAATTTTGTAGTTAACATGATTCTTTACGAAAAATCTAGGAGACTTTTTGTTTCTTGAAACGAGCGAATAAACGCATGAAACCTGAGTTTGAGGTGCAAACAAAGATGGTGGAGAAATATTTTAAAATAAACACAAATTTTGGTCTGCATTTGAATTATTTTGTAGTTACTATCATTCTTTTCGAAAAATCGATCCGAGTTTTTTTTGAATAAAACGAGCAAATAAGGCCACGAAATATGAGTTTTTGGTGCAAACAAAGATTGTGGAGAAATATTTTAAATTGAACACAAATTTAGGTTTGCGTTTGAATAATTTAGTACTTACTATCTTTTTTTTCAAAAAATCCATCAGAGTTTTTTTTGAATGAAACGAGCAAACCAAGCCATGAAATATGAGTTTTTGGTGCAAACAAAGATTGTGGAGAAATATTTTAAATTGAACACAAATTTAGGTTTGCGTTTGAATAATTTCGTAATTACTATCATTTTTTACGAAAAATCTAGGCGAGTTTTTGTTTCATGAAACGAGCGAATAAACGCATGAAACATGAGTTTTAGGGGCAAACAAAGATTGTGGAGAAATATTTTAAATTGAACACAAATTTTGGTTTGCATTTGAATAATTTAGTACTTACTATCTTTTTTTTCGAAAAATCCATCAGGGTTTTTTTTGAATGAAACGAGCAAACCAAGCCATGAAATATGAGTTTTTGGTGCAAACAAAGATTGTGGAGAAATATTTTAAATTGAAAACAAATTTTGGTTTGCATTTGAATAATTTTGTAGTTACCATCATTCTTTATGAAAAATCTAGGGGACTTTTTGTTTCTTGAAACGAGCGAATAAACGCATGAAACCTGAGTTTTAGGTGCAAAAAAAGATGGTGAAGAAATATTTTAAAATAAACACAAATTTTGGTTTGCATTTGAATAATTTGGTAGTTACTATCATTCTTTTCAAAAAATCCATCCGAGTTTTTTTTGAATAAAACGAGCAAATAAAGCCATGAAATATGAGGTTTTGGTGCAAACAAAGATTGTGGAGAAATATTTTAAATTGAACACAAATTTTGGCTTTCAGTTGAATAATTTTTTATTTACTATCGTTCTTTTAGAAAAATCTAGGCGAGTTTTTGTTTCTTGAAACGAGCGAATAAACGCATGAAACATGAGTTTTAGGTGCAAACAAAGATGGTGGAGAAATATTTTAAAATAAACACAAATTTAGGTTTGCATTTTATTAATTTAGTAGTTACTATCATTCGTTTCTAAAAATCTATCCGAGTCTTTTTTGAATGAAACGAGGAAACAAAGGCGAGAAATATGTTTTTTTGGTGCAAACAAAGATTGGGGAGAAATATTTTTAATTGAACACAAATTTTGGTTTGCATTTCAATAATTTTGTATTACTATCATTATTTACGAAAAATCTAGGCGTGTTTTTGTTTTTTGAAACGAGCGAATAAACGCATGAAACATGAGTTTTAGGTGCAAACAATGATGGTGGAGAAATATTTTAAAATAAACACAAATTTAGGTTTGCATTTTATTAATTTAGTAGTTACTATCATTCGTTTCTAAAAATCTATCCGAGTCTTTTTTGAATGAAACGAGGAAACAAAGGCAAGAAATATGTTTTTTTGGTGCAAACAAAGATTGGGGAGAAATATTTTTAATTGAACACAAATTTTGGTTTGCATTTGAATAATTTTTTATTTACTATCATTCGTTACGAAAAATCTTCACGTCTTATTTTTGTACAAAACGAGCGAACCTAGGCATGAAACATGAGTGTTGGGTGCAAACAAAGATTGTGGAGAAATATTTTGAATTGAACAAAAATTTAGGTTTGCGTTTGAATAATTTCGTATTTACTATCATTCTTTACGAAAAATCTAGGCGAGTTTTTATTTCTTGAAACGAGCGAATAAACGCACGAAACATGAGTTTTAGGTGCAAACAAAGATGGTGGAGAATTATTTTAAAATAAACACAAATTTTGGTTTGCATTTGAATAATTTAGTGGTTACTATCATTTTTTTCGAAAAATCCATCCGAGGTTTTTTTGAATGAAACGAGCCAACAAAGCCATGAAATATGAGTTTTTGGTGCAAACAAAGATTGTGGAGAAATATTTAAAATTGAACACAAATTTTGGTTTGCATTTGAATAATTTTGTAGTTAACATCATTCTTTACGAAAAATCTAGGGGACTTTTTGTTTCTAGAAACGAGCGAATAAACGCATGAAACCTGAGTTTGAGGTGCAAACAAAGATGGTGGAGAAATATTTTATAATAAACACAAAGTTTGGTCTGCATTTCAATAATTTTGTAGTTACTATCATTCTTTTCGAAAAATCGATCCGAGTTTTTTTTGAATAAAACGAGCAAATAAAGCCACGAAATATGAGTTTTTGGTGCAAACAAAGATTGTGGAGAAATATTTTAAATTGAACACAAATTTAGGTTTGCGTTTGAATAATTTCGTATTTACTATCATACTTTACGAAAAATCTAGGCGAGTTTTTGTTTCATGAAACGAGCTAATAAACGCATGAAACATGAGTTTTAGGGGCAAACAAAGATTGTGGAGAAATATTTTAAATTGAACACAAATTTAGGTTTGCGTTTGAATAATTTCGTATTTACTATCATTCTTTACGAAAAATCTAGGCGAGTTTTTGTTTCATGAAACGAGCGAATAAATGCATGAAACATGAGTTTTAGGGGCAAACAAAGATTGTGGAGAAATATTTTAAATTGAACACAAATTTTGGTTTGCATTTGAATAATTTAGTACTTACTATCTTTTTTTTCGAAAAATCCATCAGAGTTTTTTTTGAATGAAATGAGCAAACCAAGCCATGAAATATGAGTTTTTGGTGCAAACAAAGATTGTGGAGAAATATTTTAAATTGAACACAAATTTTGGTTTGCATTTGAATAATTTTGTAGTTACCATCATTCTTTATGAAAAATCTTGGGGACATTTTGTTTCTTGAAACGAGCGAATAAACGCATGAAACCTGAGTTTTAGGTGCAAAAAAAGATGGTGGAGAAATATTTTAAAATAAACACAAATTTTGGTTTGCATTTGAATAATTTGGTAGTTACTATCATTCTTTTCGAAAAATCCATCCGAGTTTTTTTTGAATAAAACGAGCAAATAAAGCCATGAAATATGAGGTTTTGGTGCAAACGAAGATTGTGGAGAAATATTTTAAATTGAACACAAATTTTGGCTTTCATTTGAATAATTTTTTATTTACTATCGTTCTTTTAGAAAAATCTAGGCGAGTTTTTGTTTCTTGAAACGAGCGAATTAACATATGAAACATGAGTTTTAGGTGCAAACAAAGATGGTGGAGAAATATTTTAAAATAAACACAAATTTTGGTTTGCATTTGAATAATTTAGTAGTTACTATCATTCGTTTCTAAAAATCTATCCGAGTCTTTTTTGAATGAAACGAGCAAACAAAGGCATGAAATATGAGTTTTTGGTGCAAACAAAGATTGTGGAGAAATATTTTAAATTGAACACAAATTTTGGTTTGCATTTGAATAATTTTGTATTTACTATCATTATTTACGAAAAATCTAGGCGTGTTTTTGTTTCTTGAAACGAGCGAATAAATGCATGAAACATGAGTTTTAGGCGCAAACAAAGATGGTGGAGAAATATTTTAAAATAAACACAAATTTAGGTTTGCATTTTATTAATTTAGTAGTTACTATCATTCGTTTCTAAAAATCTATCCGAGTCTTTTTTGAATGAAACGAGGAAACAAAGGCAAGAAATATGTTTTTTTGGTGCAAACAAAGATTGGGGAGAAATATTTTTAATTGAACACAAATTTTGGATTGCATTTGAATAATTTTTTATTTACTATCATTCTTTACGAAACATCTAGACGTCTTATTTTTGTACAAAACGAGCAACCTACGCATGAAAGATGAGTTTTGGGTGCAAATAAAGATTGTGGAGAAATATTTTGAATTGAACACAAATTTAGGTTTGCGTTTGAATAATTTCGTATTTACTATCATTCTTTACGAAAAATCTTGGCGAGTTTTTATTTCTTGAAATGAGCGAATAAACGCACGAAACATGAGTTTTAGGTGCAAACAAAGATGGTGGAGAAATATTTTAAAATAAACACAAATTTTTGTTTGCATTTGAATAATATAGTAGTTACTATCATTCTTTTCGAAAAATCCATCCGAGGTTTTTTTGAATGAAACGAGCCAACAAAGCCATGAAATATGAGTTTTTGGTCCAAACAAAGATTGTGGAGAAATATTTAAAATTGAACACAAATTTTGGTTTGCATTTGAATAATTTTGTAGTTACCATGATTCTTTACGAAAAATCTAGGGGACTTTTTGTTTCTTGAAACGAGCGAATAAACGCATGAAACCTGAGTTTGAGGTGCAAACAAAGATGGTGGAGAAATATTTTAAAATAAACACAAATTTTGGTCTGCATTTGAATAATTTGGTAGTTACTATCATTCTTTTCGAAAAATCGATCCGAGTTTTTTTTGAATAAAACGAGCAAATAAAGCCATGCAATATGAGTATTTGGTGCAAACAAAGATTGTGGAGAAATCTTTTAAATTGAACACAAATTTTGGCTTTCATTTGAATAATTTTTTATTTACTATAATTCTTTTAGAAAAATCTAGGCGAGTTTTTGTTTCTTGAAACGAGCGAATAAACGTATGAAACATGAGTTTTAGGTGCAAACAAAGATGGTGGAGAAATATTTTAAAATAAACACAAATTTTGGTTTGCATTTGAATAATTTAGTAGTTACTATCATTCGTTTCTAAAAATCTATCCCAGTCTTTTTTGAATGAAACGAGCAAAGAAAGGCATGAAATATGAGTTTTTGGTGCAAACAAAGATTGTGGAGAAATATTTTAAATTGAACACAAATTTTGGTTTGCATTTAAATAATTTTTTATTTACTATCATTATTCAGGAAAAATCTAGACGTTTTATTTTTGTACAAAACGAGTGAACCTACGCATGAAACATGAGTTTTGGGTGCAAAAAAAGATTGTGGAGAAATATTTTAAATTGAGCACAAATTTAGGTTTGCGTTTGAATAATTTCGTATTTACTATCATTCTTTACGAAAAATCTAGGCGAGTTTTTGTTGCATGAAACATGAGTTTTTGGGACAAACAAAGATGGTGGAGAAATATTTTAAAACAAACACAAATTTTGGTTTTCATTTGAATAATTTAGTAGTCACTATCATTCGTTTCTAAAAATCTATCCGAGTCTTTTTTGAATGAAACGAGGAAATATAGGCATGAAATATTTTTTTTTGGTGCAAACAAAGATTGGGGAGAAATATTTTAAATTGAACACAAAGTTTGGTTTGCATTTGAATAATTTTTTATTTACTATCATTCTTTACAAAAAATCTAGACGTCTTATTTTTGTACAAAACGAGCGAACCTACGCATGAAACATGAGTTTTGGGTGCAAACAAAGATTGTGGCGAAATATTTTAAATTGAACACAAATTTAGGTTTGCATTTGAATAATTTTGTATTTACTATCATTCTTTACGAAAAATCTACGCGAGTTTTTGTTTCATGAAACGAACGAATAAACGCATGAAAGATGAGTTTTTGGGGCAAACAAAGATGGTGGAGAAATATTTTAAAAACAACACAAATTTTGGTCTGCATTTGAATAATTTAGTAGTTACTATCATTTTTTTCGAAAAATCCATCAGAGTATTTTTTTTGAATGAAACGAGCAAACCAAGCCATGAAATATGTGTTTTTGGTGCAAACAAAGATTGTGGAGAAATATTTTAAATTGAACACAAATTTTTGTTTGCATTTGAATAATTTTGTATTTACTATCATTCTTTACGAAAAATCTAGGCGTGTTTTTGTTTCGTGAAACGAGCGAATAAACGCATGAAACATGAGTTTTAGGTGTAAACAAAGATGGTGGAGAAATATTTTAAAATAAACATAAATTTAGGTTTGCATTTTATTAATTTAGTAGTTACTATCATTCGTTTCTAAAAATCTATCCGAGTCTTTTTTGAATGAAACGAGCAAACAAAGGCAAGAAATATGTTTTTTTCGTGCAAACAAAGATTGGGGAGAAATATTTTAAATTGAACACAAATTTTGGTTTGCATTTGAATAATTTTTTATTTACTATCATTCTTTACGAAAAATCTAGACATCTTATTTTTGTACAAAATGAGCGAACCTACGCATGAAACATGAGTTTTAGGTGCAAACAAAGATTGTCGAGAAATATTTTAAATTGAACACAATTTTGTTTTGCATTAGAATAATTTTGTATTTAGTATTATTCTTTATGAAAAATCAAGCCGAGTTTTTGTTTCATGAAACGAGCGATTAAACGCATGAAACATGAGTTTTGGGTGCAAACAAAAATTGTGGAGAAATATTTTAAATTGAACACAAATTTAGGTTTGCATTTGAATAATTTTGTATTTACTATCATTTTTTACGAAAAATCTAGGCGACTTTTTATATCTTGAAACGAGCGAATAAACGCACGAAACATGAGTTTTAGGTGCAAACAAAGATGGTGGAGAAATATTTTAAAATAAACACAAATTTTGGTTTGCATTTGAATAATTTAGTAGTTACTATCATTCTTTTCGAAAAATCCATCCGAGGTTTTTTTGAATGAAACGAGCCAACAAAGCCATGAAATATGAGTTTTTGGTGCAAACAAAGATTGTGGAGAAATATTTTAAATTGAACACAAATTTAGGTTTGCATTTGAATAATTTTGTATTTACTATCAATCTTTACGAAGAATCTAGGCGTGTTTTTATTTCTTGAAACGAGCTAATAAACGCACGAAACATGAGTTTTAGGTGCAAAGAAAGATGGTGGAGAAATATTTTAAAATAAACACAAATTTTGGTCTGCATTTGAATAATTTGGTAGTTACTATCATTCTTTTCGAAAAATCGATCCGAGTTTTTTTTGAATAAAACGAGCAAATAAAGCCATGAAATATGAGTTTTTGGTGCAAACAAAGATTGTGGAGAAATATTTTAAATTGAACACAAATTTTGGCTTTCATTTGAATAATTTTTTATTTACTATAATTCTTTTAGAAAAATCTAGGCGAGTTTTTGTTTCTTGAAACGAGCGAATAAACGCATGAAACATGTATTTTAGGTGCAAACAAAGATGGTGGAGAAATATTTTAAAATAAACACAAATTTTGGTTTGCATTTGAATAATTTAGTAGTTACTATCATTCGTTTCTAAAAATCTATCCGAGTCTTTTTTGAATGAAACGAGCAAACAAAGGCATGAAATATGAGTTTTTGGTGCAAACAAAGATTGTGGAGAAATATTTTAAATTGAACACAAATTTTGGTTTGCATTTAAATAATTTTTTATTCACTATCATTATATACGAAACATCTAGACGTCTTATTTTTCTACAAAACGAGCGAACCTACGCATGAAACATGAGTATTGGGTGCAAAAAAAGATTGTGGAGAAATATTTTAAATTGATCACAAATTTAGGTTTGCGTTTGAATGATTTCGTATTTACTATCATTCTTTACGAAAAATCTAGGCGAGTTTTTGTTGCATGAAACATGAGTTTTTGGGACAAACAAAGATGCTGGAGAAATATTTTAAATTAACAGAAATTTTGGTTTCCATTTTAATAATTTTGTATAGAGTATCATTCTTTACGAAAAATCTAGCCGAGTTTTTGTTTCATGAAACGAGCAAATAAACGCATGACACATGAGTTTTAGGTGCAAACAAAGATGGCGGAGAAATACTTTAAAACAAACACAAATTTTTGTATGAATTTGAATAATTTAGTAGTTACTATCATTTTTTTCGAAAAATCCATCAGAGTTTTTTTTGAATGAAACGAGCAAACAAAGCCATGAAATATGAGTTTTTGGTGCAAACAGAGATTGTGGAGAAATATTTTAAATTGAACACAAATTTTGGTTTGCATTTGAATAATTTTGTATTTACTATCATTCTTTACGAAAAATCTAGGCGTGTTTTTGTTTCTCGAAACGAGCGAATAAACGCATGAAACATGAGTTTTAGGTGCAAACAAAGATGGTGGACAAATATTTTAAAATAAACACAAATTTAGGTTTGCATTTTATTAATTTAGTAGTAACTATCATTCGTTTCTAAAAATCAATCCGAGTCTTTTTTGAATGAAACGAGGAAACAAAGGCAAGAAATATTCTTTTTTGGTGCAAACAAAGATTGGGGAGAAATAATTTAAATTGAACACAAATTTTGGTTTGCATTTGAATAATTTTTTATTTACTATCATTCTTTACGAAAAACCTAGACATCTTATTTTTGTACAAAACGAGCGAACCTACGCATGAAACATGAGTTTTAGGTGCAAACAAAGATTGTGGAGAAATAATTTAAATTGAACACAATTTTGTTTTGCAATTGAATAATTTTGTATTTAGTATTATTCTTTACGAAAAATCTAGCCGAGTTTTTGTTTCATGAAACGAGCGAATAAACGCATGAAACATGAGTTTTGGGTGCAAACGAAGATTGTGGAGAAATATTTTAAATTGAACAGAAATTTAGGTTTGCATTTGAATAATTTTGTATCTACTATCATTCTTTACGAAAAATCTAGGCGAGTTTTTATTTCTTGAAACGAGCGAATAAAGGCACGAAACATGAGTTTTAGGTGCAAACAAAGATGGTGGAGAAATATTTTAAAATAAACACAAATTTTGGTTTGCATTTGAATAATTTAGTAGATACTATCATTCTTTTCGAAAAATCCATCCGAGGATTTTTGAATGAAACGAGCCAACAAAGCCATGAAATATGAGTTTTTGGTGCAAACAAAGATTGTGGAGAAATATTTTAAATTGAACACAAATTTTGGTTTGCATTTGAATAATTTTGTAGTTAGCATCATTCTTTACGAAATATCTTGGGGACTTTTTGTTTCTTGAAACGAGCGAATAAACGCATGAAACCTGAGTTTGAGGTGCAAACAAAGATGGTGGAGAAATATTTTAAAATAAACACAAATTTTGGTCTGCATTTGAATAATTTGGTAGTTACTATCATTCTTTTCGAAAAATCGATCCGAGTTTTTTTTGAATAAAACGAGCAAATAAAGCCATGAAATATGAGTTTTTGGTGCAAACAGAGATTGTGGAGAAATATTTTAAAACAAACACAAATTTTGGTATGAACTTGAATAATTTAGTAGTTACTATCATTTTTTTCGAAAAATCCATCAGAGTTTTTTTTGAATGAAACTAGCAAACAAAGCCATGAAATATGAGTTTTTGGTGCAAACAGAGATTGTGGAGAAATATTTTAAATTGAACACAAATTTTGGTTTGCATTTGAATAATTTTGTATTTACTATCATTCTTTACGAAAAATCTAGGCGTGTTTTTGTTTCTCGAAACGAGCGAATGAACGCATGAAACATGAGTTTTAGGTGCAAACAAAGATGGTGGACAAATATTTTAAAATAAACATAAATTTAGGTTTGCATTTTATTAATTTAGTAGTAACTATCATTGGTTTCTAAAAATCTATCCGAGTCTTTTTTGAATGAAACGAGGAAACAAAGGCAAGAAATATTCTTTTTTGGTGCAAACAAAGATTGGGCAGAAATATTTTAAATTGAACACAAATTTTGGTTTGCATTTGTATAATTTTTTATTTACTATCATTCGTTACGAAAAATCTAGACATCTTATTTTTGTACAAAACACAAATTTTGGTTTGCATTTGAATAATTTTGTATTTACTATCAATATTTACGAAAAATCTAGGCGTGTTTTTGTTTCTTGAAACGAGCCAATAAACGCATGAAACATGAGTTTTAGGTGCAAGCAAAGATGGTGGAGAAATATTTTAAAATAAATACAAATTTAGGTTTGCATTTTATTAATTTAGTAGTTACTATCATTCGTTTCTAAAAATCTATCCGAGTCTTTTTTGAATGAAACGAGGAAACAAAGGCAAGAAATATGTTTTTTTGGTGCAAACAAAGATGGGGGAGAAATATTTTTAATTGAACACAAATTTTTGTTTGCATTTAAATAATTTTTTATTTACTATCATTCTTTACGAAAAATCTAGACGTCTTATTTTTGTACAAAACGAGCGAACCTACGCATGAAACATGAGTTTTGGGTTCAAACAAAGATTGTGGAGAAATATTTTAAATTGAGCACAAATTTAGGTTTGCGTTTGAATAAATTCGTATTTACTATCATTCTTTACGAAAAATCTAGACGAGTTTTTGTTGCATGAAACATGAGTTTTAGGGGCAAACAAAGATGGTGGAGAAATATTTTAAAATAAACACAAATTTTGGTTTGAATTTGAATAATTTAGTAGTTACTATCATTCGTTTCTAAAAATCTATCTGAGTCTTTTTTGAATGAAACGAGCAAACAAAGATTGGGGAGAAATATTTTAAATGGAACACAAATTTTGGTTTGTACTTGAATAATTTTTTTTTACTATCATTCTTTAAGAAAAATCTAGACGTCTTATTTTTGTACAAAACGAGCGAACCTATGCATGAAACATGAGTTTTTGGTGCAAACAAAGATTGTGGCGAAATATTTTAAATTAACAGAAATTTTGGTTTCCATTTTAATAATTTTGTATGTAGTATCATTCTTTACGAAAATCTAGCCGAGTTTTTGTTTCATGAAACGAGCAAATAAATGCACGAAACATGAGTTTTAGGTGCAAACAAAGATCGTGGAGAAATATTTTAAAATAAACACAAATTTTGGTTTGTATTTGAATAATTTAGTAGTTACTATCATTCGTTTCTAAAAGTCTATACGAGCCTTTTTTGAATGAAACGAGCAAACAAAGGCATGAAATTCGAGTTTTTGGTGCAAACAAAGATTGTGGAGAAATATTTTAAATTGAACACAAATTTTGGTTTGCATTTGAATAATTTTGTATTTACTATCATTATTTACGAAAAATCTAGGCGTGTTTTTGTGTCTTGAAAGGAGCGAATAAACGCATGAAACATGAGTTTTAGGTGCAAACAAAGATGGTGGAGAAATATTTTAAAATAAACACAAATTTAGGTTTGCATTTTATTAATTTAGTAGTTACTATCATTCGTTTCTAAAAATCTATCCGAGTCTTTTTTGAATGAAACGAGCAAACAAAGGCAAGAAATATGTTTTTTTGGTGCAAACAAAGATTGGGGAGAAATATTTTAAATTGAACACAAATTTTGGTTTGCATTTGAATAATTTTTTATTTACTATCATTCTTTACGAAAAATGTAGACATCTTATTTTTGTACAAAATGAGCGAACCTACGCATGAAACATGAGTTTTAGGTAAAAACAAAGATTGTGGAGAAATATTTTAAATTGAACACAATTTTTGTTTGCATTTGAATAATTTTGTATTTAGTATTATTCTTTACGAAAAATCTAGCCGAGTTTTTGTTTCATGAAACGAGCGAATAAACGCATGAAACATGAGTTTTGGGTGCAAACATAGATTGAGGAGGAATATTTTAAATTGAACACAAATTTAGGTTTGCATTTGAATAATTTTGTATTTACTATCATTCTTTACGAAAAATCTTGGCGAGTTTTTATTTCTTGAAACGAGCGAATAAACGAATGAAACATGAGTTTTAGGTGCAAACAAAGATGGTGGAGAAATATTTTAAAATAAACACAAATTTAGGTTTGCATTTTATTAATTTTGTACTTACTATCATTCGTTTCTAAAAATCTATCCGAGTCTTTTTTGAATGAAACGAGGAAACAAAGGCAAGAAATATTCTTTTTTGGTGCAAACAAATATTGGGGAAAAATATTTTAAATTGAACACAAATTCTGTTTTGCATTTGAATAATTTTTTATTTACTATCATTATTTACGAAAAATCTAGACGTCTTATTTTTGTACAAAACGAGCGAACCAACGCATGAAACATGAGTTTTGGGTGCAAACAAAGATTGTGGAGAAATATTTTAAATTGAACACAAATTTAGGTTTGCATTTGAATAATTTTGTATTTACTATCATTCTTTACGAAAAATCTAGGCGTGTTTTTGTTTCTTGAAACGAGCGAATAAACGCAGGAAACATGAGTTTTAGGTGCAAACAAAGATGGTGGAGAAATATTTTACAATAAACACAAATTTAGGTTTGCATTTTATTAATTTAGTAGTTACTATCATTCGTTTCTAAAAATCTATCCGAGTCTTTTTTGAATGAAACGAGCAAAGAAAGGCAAGAAATATGTTTTTTTGGTGCAAACAAATATTGGGGAGAAATATTTTAAATTGAACACAAATTTTGGTTTTCATTTGAATAATTTTTTATTTACTATCATTCTTTACGAAAAATCTAGACATTTTATTTTTGTACAAAACGAGCGAACCTACGCATGAAACATGAGTTTTAGGTACAAACAAAGATTGTGGAGAAATATTTTAAATTGAACACAATTTTGGTTTGCATTTGAATAATTTTGTATTTAGTATTGTTCTTTACGAAAAATCTAGCCGAGTTTTTGTTTCATGAAACGAGCGAATCAACGCATGAAACATGAGTTTTGGGTGCAAACATAGACTGAGGAGAAATATTTTAAATTGAACACAAATTTAGGTTTGCATTTGAATAATTTTGTATTTACTATCATTCTTTACGAAAAATCTCGGCGAGTTTTTATTTCTTGAAATGAGCGAATAAACGCATGAAACATGAGTTTTAGGTGCAAACAAAGATGGTGGAGAAATAGTTTAAAATAAACACAAATTTAGGTTTCCATTTTATTAATTTACTAGTTACTATCATTCGTTTCTAAAAATCTATCCGAGTCTTTTTTGAATGAAACGAGCAAAGAAAGGGTGCAAACAAATATTGGGGAGAAATATTTTAAATTGAACAAAAATTTTGGTTTGCATTTGAATAATTTTTTATTTACTATCATTCTTTACGAAAAATCTAGACATCTTATTTTTGTACAAAACGAGCGAACCTACGCATGAAACACGAGTTTTAGGTACAAACAAAGATTGTGGAGAAATATTTTAAATTGAACACAATTTTGGTTTGCATTTGAATAATTTTGTATTTAGTATTGTTCTTTACGAAAAATCTAGCCGAGTTTTTGTTTCATGAAACGAGCGAATAAACGCATGAAACATGAGTTTTGGGTGCAAACATAGACTGAGGAGAAATATTTTAAATTGAACACAAATTTAGGTTTGCATTTGAAAAATTTTGTATTTACTATCATTCTTTACGAAAAATCTAGGCGAGTTTTTATTTCCTGAAACGAGCGAATAAACGCATGAAACATGAGTTTTAGGTGCAAACAAAGATGGTGGAGAAATAGTTCAAAATAAACACAAATTTAGGTTTCCATTTTATTAATTTAGTAGTTACTATCATTCGTTTCTAAAAATCTATCCGAGTCTTTTTTGAATGAAACGAGGAAACAAAGGCAAGAAATATTCTTTTTTGGTTCAAACAAAGATTGGGGAAAAATATTTTAAATTGAACACAAATTCTGTTTTGCATTTGAATAATTTTTTATTTACTATCATTATTTACGAAAAATCTAGACGTCTTATTTTTGTACAAAACGAGCGAACCAACGCATGAAACATGAGTTTTGGGTGCAAACAAAGATTGTGGAGAAATATTTTAAATTGAACACAAATTTAGGTTTGCATTTGAATAATTTTGTATTTACTATCATTCTTAACGAAAAATCTAGTCGAGTTTTTGTTTCATGAAACGAGCGAATAAACGCATGAAACATGAGTTTTAGGGGCAAACAAAGATGGTGGAGAAATATTTTAAAACAAACACAAATTTTGGTTTGCATTTGAATAATTTAGTAGTTACTATCATTCGTTTCTAAAAATCTATCCGAGTCTTTTTGGAATGAAACGAGCAAACAAAGGCATGAAATATGAGTTTTTGGTGCAAACAAAGATTGTGGAGAAATATTTTAAATTGAACACAAATTTAGGTTTGCGTTTGAATAATTTTGTATTTACTATCATTCTTTACGAAAAATCCAGCCGAGTTTTTGTTTCATGAAACGAGCGAATAAACGCATGAAACATGAGTTTTCGGTGCAAACATAGATTGACGAGAAATATTTTAATTTGAACACAAATTTAGGCTTGCATTTGAATAATTTTGTATTTACTATCATTCTTTACGAAAAATCTAGGCGAGTTTTTATTTCTTGAAACGGGCGAATAAACGCATGAAACATGAGTTTTAGGTGCAAACAAAGATGGTGGAGAAATATTTTAAAATAAACACAAATTTAGGTTTGCATTTTATTAATTTAGTACTTACTATCATTCGTTTCTAAAAATCTATCCGAGTCGTTTTTGAATGAAACGAGGAAACAAAGGCAAGAAATATTCTTTTTTGGTGCAAACAAAGATTGGGGAAAAATATTTTAATATGAAACACAAATTTTGGTTTGCATTTGAATAATTTAGTAGTTACTATAATTCGTTTCTAAAAATCTATCCGAGTCTTTTTTGAATGAAACGAGCAAACAAAGGCATGAAATATGAGTTTTTGGTGCAAACAAAGATTGTGGAGAAATATTTTAAATTGAACAAAAATTTTGGTTTGCATTTGAATAATTTTTTATTTAGTATCATTATTTACGAAAAATCTAGGCGTGTTTTTGTTTCTTGAAAGGAGCGAATAAACGCATGAAACATGAGTTTTAGGTGCAAACAAAGATGGTGGAGAAATATTTTAAATTGAACACAATTTTGGTTTGCATTTGAATAATTTTGTATTTAGTATTGTTCTTTACGAAAAATCTAGCCGAGTTTTTGTTTCATGAAACGAGCGAATAAACGCATGAAACATGAGTTTTGGGTGCAAACATAGACTGAGGAGAAATATTTTAAATTGAACACAAATTTAGGTTTGCATTTGAAAAATTTTGTATTTACTATCATTCTTTACGAAAAATCTAGGCGAGTTTTTATTTCCTGAAACGAGCGAATAAACGCATGAAACATGAGTTTTAGGTGCAAACAAAGATGGTGGAGAAATAGTTCAAAATAAACACAAATTTAGGTTTCCATTTTATTAATTTAGTAGTTACTATCATTCGTTTCTAAAAATCTATCCGAGTCTTTTTTGAATGAAACGAGGAAACAAAGGCAAGAAATATTCTTTTTTGGTTCAAACAAAGATTGGGGAAAAATATTTTAAATTGAACACAAATTCTGTTTTGCATTTGAATAATTTTTTATTTACTATCATTATTTACGAAAAATCTAGACGTCTTATTTTTGTACAAAACGAGCGAACCAACGCATGAAACATGAGTTTTGGGTGCAAACAAAGATTGTGGAGAAATATTTTAAATTGAACACAAATTTAGGTTTGCATTTGAATAATTTTGTATTTACTATCATTCTTAACGAAAAATCTAGTCGAGTTTTTGTTTCATGAAACGAGCGAATAAACGCATGAAACATGAGTTTTAGGGGCAAACAAAGATGGTGGAGAAATATTTTAAAACAAACACAAATTTTGGTTTGCATTTGAATAATTTAGTAGTTACTATCATTCGTTTCTAAAAATCTATCCGAGTCTTTTTGGAATGAAACGAGCAAACAAAGGCATGAAATATGAGTTTTTGGTGCAAACAAAGATTGTGGAGAAATATTTTAAATTGAACACAAATTTAGGTTTGCGTTTGAATAATTTTGTATTTACTATCATTCTTTACGAAAAATCCAGCCGAGTTTTTGTTTCATGAAACGAGCGAATAAACGCATGAAACATGAGTTTTCGGTGCAAACATAGATTGACGAGAAATATTTTAATTTGAACACAAATTTAGGTTTGCATTTGAATAATTTTGTATTTACTATCATTCTTTACGAAAAATCTAGGCGAGTTTTTATTTCTTGAAACGGGCGAATAAACGCATGAAACATGAGTTTTAGGTGCAAACAAAGATGGTGGAGAAATATTTTAAAATAAACACAAATTTAGGTTTGCATTTTATTAATTTAGTACTTACTATCATTCGTTTCTAAAAATCTATCCGAGTCTTTTTTGAATGAAACGAGGAAACAAAGGCAAGAAATATTCTTTTTTGGTGCAAACAAAGATTGGGGAAAAATATTTTAATATGAAACACAAATTTTGGTTTGCATTTGAATAATTTAGTAGTTACTATAATTCGTTTCTAAAAATCTATCCGAGTCTTTTTTGAATGAAACGAGCAAACAAAGGCATGAAATATGAGTTTTTGGTGCAAACAAAGATTGTGGAGAAATATTTTAAATTGAACAAAAATTTTGGTTTGCATTTGAATAATTTTTTATTTAGTATCATTATTTACGAAAAATCTAGGCGTGTTTTTGTTTCTTGAAAGGAGCGAATAAACGCATGAAACATGAGTTTTAGGTGCAAACAAAGATGGTGGAGAAATATTTTAAAATAAACACAAATTTAGGTTTGCATTTTATTAATTTTGTAGTTACTATCATTCGTTTCTAAAAATCTATTCGAGTCTTTTTTGAATGAAATGAGCAAACAAAGGCAAGAAATATTCTTTTTTGGTACAAACAAAGATTGGGGAAAAATATTTTAAATTGAACACAAATTTTGTTTTGCATTTGAATAATTTTTTATTTACTATCATTATTTACGAAGAATCTAGACATCTTATTTTTGTACAAAACGAGCGAACCTACGCATGAAACATGAGTTTTGGGTGCAAACAAAGATTGTGGAGAAATATTTTAAATTGAACACAAATTTAGGTTTGCATTTGAATAATTTTGTATTTACTATCATTATTTACGAAAAATCTAGGCGTGTTTTTGTTTCTTGAAACGAGCGAATAAACGCATGAAACATGAGTTTTAGGTGCAAACAAAGATGGTGGAGAAATATTTTAAAATAAACACAAATTTAGGTTTGCATTTTATTAATTTAGTAGTTACTATCATTCGTTTCTAAAAATCTATCCGAGTCTTTTTGAATGAAACGAGCAAACAAAGGCAAGAAATATGTTTTTTTGGTGCAAACAAAGATTGGGGAGAAATATTTTAAATTGAACACAAATTTTGGTTTGCATTTGAATAAATTTTTATTTACTGTCATTCTTTACGAAAAATCTAGACATCTTATTTTTGTACAAAACGAGCGAACCTATGCATGAAACATGAGTTTTAGGTACAAACAAAGATTGTGGAGAAATATTTTAAATTGAACACAATTTTGGTTTCCATTTGAATAATTTTGTATTTAGTATTATTCTTTACGAAAAATCCAGCCGAGTTTTTGTTTCATGAAACGAGCGAATAAACGCATGAAACATGAGTTTTCGGTGCAAACATAGATTGACGAGAAATATTTTAATTTGAACACAAATTTAGGTTTGCATTTGAATAATTTTGTATTTACTATCATTCTTTACGAAAAATCTAGGCGAGTTTTTATTTCTTGAAACGAGCGAATAAACGCATGAAACATGAGTTTTAGGTGCAAACAAAGATGGTGGAGAAATATTTTAAAATAAACACAAATTTAGGTCTGCATTTTATTAATTTAGTACTTACTATCATTCCTTTCTAAAAATCTATCCGAGTCTTTTTTGAATGAAACGAGGAAACAAAGGCAAGAAATATTCTTTTTTGGTGCAAACAAAGATTGGGGACAAATATTTTAAATTGAACACAAATTCTGTTTTGCATTTGAATAATTTTTTATTTACTAACATTATTTACGAAAAATCTAGCCGAGTTTATGTTTCATGAAACGAGCGAATAAACGCATGAAACATGAGTTTTGGGTGCAAACAAAGATTGTGGAGAAATATTTTAAATTGAACATAAATTTAGGTTTGCATTTGAATAATTTTGTATTTACTATCATTCTTTACGAAAAATCTAGGCGTGTTTTTGTTTCTTGAAACTAGCGAATAAACGCACGAAACATGAGTTTTAGGTGCAAACAAAGATGGTGGAGAAATATTTTAAAGGAAACACAAATTTAGGTTTGCATTTTATTAATTTAGTAGTTACTATCTTTCGTTTCTAAAAATCTATCCGAGTCTTTTTTGAATAAAACGAGCAAAGAAAGGCAAGAAATATGTTTTTTTGGTGCAAACAAATATTGGGGAGAAATATTTTAAATTGAACACAAATTTTGGTTTGCATTTGAATAATTTTTTATTTACTATCATTCTTTACGAAAAATCTAGACATCTTATTTTTGTACAAAACGAGCGAACCTACGCATGAAACATGAGTTTTAGGTACAAATAAAGATTGTGGAGAAATATTTTAAATTGAACACAATTTTGGTTTGCATTTGAATAATTTTGTATTTAGTATTATTCTTTACGAAAAATCTAGCCGAGTTTTTGTTTCATGAAACGAGCGAATAAATGCTTGAAATATGAGTTTTGGGTGCAAACATAGATTGAGGAGAAATATTTGAAATTGAACACAAATTTAGGTTTGCATTTGAATAATTTTGTATTTACTATCATTCTTTACGAAAAATCTAGGCGAGTTTTTATTTCTTGAAACGAGCGAATAAACGCATGAAACATGAGTTTTAGGTGCAAACAAAGATGGTGGAGAAACATTTTAAAATAAACACAAATTTTGGTATGCATTTGAATAATTTAGTAGTTACTATCATTCTTTTCGAAAAATCCATCCGAGGTTTTTTTGAATGAAACGAGCAAACAAAGCCATGAAATATGCGTTTTTGGTGCACACAAAGATTGTGGAGCAATATTATAAATTGAACACAAATTTTGGTTTGCATCTGAATAATTTTGTAGTTACTATAATTTTTTACGAAAACTCTAGGGGACTTTTTGTTTCTTGAAACCTGAGTTTTAGGTGCAAATAAAGATGGTGGAGAAATAGTTAAAAATAAACACAAATTTTGGTTTGCATTTGAATAATTTGGTAGTTACTATCATTCTTTTCGAAAAATCCACCCGAGTTTTTTTTTGAATAAAATGAGCAAATAAAGCCATGATATATGAGTTTTTGGTGCAAACAAAGATTGTGGAGAAATATTTTAAATTGAACACAAATTTTGGCCTTCATTTGAATAAATTTTTATTTACTATCGTTCTTTTAGAAAAATCTAGGCGAGTTTTTGTTTCTTGAAACGAGCGAATAAACCTATGAAACATGAGTTTTAGGTGTAAACAAAGATGGTCGAGAAATATTTTAAAATAAACACAAATTTTGGTTTGCATTTGAATAATTTAGTAGTTACTATCATTCGTTTCTAAAAATCTTTCCGAGTCTTTTTTGAATGAAACGAGCAAACAAAGGCATGAAATATGTTTTTTTGGTGCAAACAAAGATTGTGGAGAAATATTTTAAATTGAACACAAATTTAGGTTTGCATTTGAATAATTTTGTATTTACTATCATTCTTTACGAAAAATCTAGGCGTGTTTTTGTTTCTTGAAACGAGCGAATAAACGCACGAAACATGAGTTTTAGGTGCAAACAAAGATGGTGGAGAAGTATTTTAAAATAAACACAAATTTAGGTTTGCATTTTATTAATTTAGTAGTTACTATCATTCGTTTCTAAAAATCTATCTGAGTCTTTTTTGAATGAAACGAGCAAACAAAGGCAAGAAATATGTTTTTTTGGTGGAAACAAATATTGGGGAGAAATATTTTAAATTGAACAAAAATTTTGGTTTGCATTTGAATAATTTTTTATTTACTATCATTCTTTTCGAAAAATCTAGACATCTTATTTTTGTACAAAACGAGCGAACCTACGCATGAAACATGAGTTTTAGGTACAAATAAAGATTGTGGAGAAATATTTTAAATTGAACACAATTTTGGTTTGCATTTGAATAATTTTGTATTTAGTATTATTCTTTACGAAAAATCTAGCCGAGTTTTTGTTTCATGAAACGAGCGAATAAACGCATGAAACATGAGTTTTGGGTGCAAACATAGATTGAGGAGAAATATTTTAAATTGAACACAAATTTAGGTTTGCATTTGAATAATTTTGTATTTACTATTATTCTTTACGAAAAATCTAGGCGAGTTTTTATTTATTGAAACGAGCGAATAAACGCATGAAACATGAGTTTTAGGTGCAAACAAAGATGGTGGAGAAATATTTTACAAATAAACACAAATTCAGGTTTGCATTTTATTAATTTAGTAGTTACTATCATTCGTTTCTAAAAATCTATCCGAGTCTTTTTTGAATGAAACGAGGAAACAAAGGCAAGAAATATTCTTTTTTGGTGCAAACAAAGATTGGGGAAAAATATTTTAAATTGAACACAAATTCTGTTTGGCATTTGAATAATTTTTTATTTACTATCATTATTTACGAAAAATCTAGACGTCTTATTTTTGTACAAAACGAGCGAACCAACGCATGAAACATGAGTTTTGGGTGCAAACAAAGATTGTGGAGAAATATTTTAAATTGAACACAAATTTAGGTTTGCATTTGAATAATTTTGTATTTACTATCATTCTTTACGAAAAATCTAGGCGTGTTTTTATTTCTTGAAACGAGCGAATAAACGCACGAAACATGAGTTTTAGGTGCAAACAAAGATGGTGGAGAAATATTTTAAAATAAACACAAATTTAGGTTTGCATTTTATTAATTTGGTAGTTACTATAATTCGTTTCTAAAAATCTATCCGAGTCTTTTTTGAATGAAACGAGCAAACAAAGGCAAGAAATATGTTTTTTTGGTGCAAACAAATATTGGGGAGAAATATTTTAAATTGAACACAAATTTTGGTTTGCATTTGAATAATTTTTTATTTACTATCATTCTTTACGAAAAATCTAGACATCTTATTTTTGTACAAAACGAGCGAACCTACGCATGAAACATGAGTTTTAGGTACAAATAAAGATTGTGGAGAAATATTTTAAATTGAACACAATTTTGGTTTGCATTTGAATAATTTTGTATTTAGTATTATTCTTTACGAAAAATCTAGCCGAGTTTTTGTTTCATGAAACGAGCGAATAAACGCATGAAACATGAGTTTTGGGTGCAAACATAGATTGAGGAGAAATATTTTAAATTGAACACAAATTTAGGTTTGCATTTGTATAATTTTGTATTTACTATCATTCTTTACGAAAAATCTAGGCGTGTTTTTATTTCTTGAAACGAGCGAATAAACGCACGAAACATGAGTTTTAGGTGCAAACAAAGATGGTGGAGAAATATTTTAAAATAAACACAAATTTAGGTTTGCATTTTATTAATTTGGTAGTTACTATCATTCGTTTCTAAAAATCTATCCGAGTCTTTTTTGAATGAAACGAGCAAACAAAGGCAAGAAATATGTTTTTTTGGTGCAAACAAATATTGGGGAGAAATATTTTAAATTGAACACAAATTTTGGTTTGCATTTGAATAATTTTTTATTTACTATCATTCTTTACGAAAAATCTAGACATCTTATTTTTGTACAAAACGAGCGAACCTACGCATGAAACATGAGTTTTAGGTACAAATAAAGATTGTGGAGAAATATTTTAAATTGAACACAATTTTGGTTTGCATTTGAATAATTTTGTATTTAGTATTATTTCTTTACGAAAAATCTAGCCGAGTTTTTGTTTCATGAAACGAGCGAATAAACGCATGAAACATGAGTTTTGGGTGCAAACATAGATTGAGGAGAAATATTTTAAATTGAACACAAATTTAGGTTTGCATTTGTATAATTTTGTATTTACTATCATTCTTTACGAAAAATCTAGGCGAGTTTTTATTTCTTGAAACGAGCGAATAAACGCATGAAACATGAGTTTTAGGTGCAAACAAAGATGGTGGAGAAATATTTTAAAATAAACACAAATTTAGGTTTGCATTTTATTAATTTAGTAGTTACTATCATTCGTTTCTAAAAATCTATCCGAGTCTTTTTTGAATGAAACGAGGAAACAAAGGCAAGAAATATTCTTTTTTGGTGCAAACAAAGATTGGGGAAAAATATTTTAAATTAAACACAAATTCTGTTTTGCATTTGAATAATTTTTTATTTACTATCATTATTTACGAAAACTCTAGGGGACTTTTTGTTTCTTGAAACCTGAGTTTTAGGTGCAAACAAAGATGGTGGAGAAATAGTTCAAAATAAACACAAATTTTGGTTTGCATTTGAATAATTTGGTAGTTACTATCATTCTTTTCGAAAAATCCACCCGAGTTTTTTTTTGAATGAAACGAGCAAATAAAGCCATGATATATGAGTTTTTGGTGCAAACAAAGATTGTGGAGAAATATTTTAAATTGAACACAAATTTTGGCCTTCATTTTAATAATTTTTTATTTACTATCGTTCTTTTAGAAAAATCTAGGCGAGTTTTTGTTTCTTGAAACAAGCGAATAAACGTATGAAACATGAGTTTTAGGTGTAAACAAAGATGGTCGAGAAATATTTTAAAATAAACACAAATTTTGGGTTGCATTTGAATAATTTAGTAGTTACTATCATTCGTTTCTAAAAATCTTTCCGAGTCTTTTTTGAATGAAACGACCAAACAAAGGAATGAAATATGTTTTTTTGGTGCAAACAAATATTGGGGAGAAATATTTTAAATTGAACACAAATTTTGGTTTGCACTGGAATAATTTTTTATTTACTATCATTCATTACGAAAAATCTAGACGTCTTATTTTTGTACAAAACGAGCGAACCAACGCATGAAACATGAGTTTTGGGTGCAAACAAAGATTGTGGAGAAATATTTTAAATTGAACACAAATTTAGGTTTGCATTTGAATAATTTTGTATTTACTATCATTCTTTACGAAAAATCTAGGCGTGTTTTCGTTTCTTGAAACGAGCGAATAAACGCACGAAACATGAGTTTTAGGTGCAAACAAAGATGGTGGAGAAATATTTTAAAATAAACACAAAATTTGGTTTGCATTTGAATAATTTAGTAGTTACTATCATTCTTTTCGAAAAATCCATCCGAGGGTTTTTTTGAATGAAACGAGCAAACAAAGCCATGAAATATGCGTTTTTGGTGCAAACAAAGATTGTGGAGAAATATTTTAAATTGAACACAAATTTTGGTTTGCATTTGAATAATTTTGTAGTTACTATCATTTTTTACGAAAACTCTAGGGGACTTTTTGTTTCTTGAAACCTGAATTTTAGGTGCAAACAAAGATGGTGGAGAAATATTTTAAAATAAACTCAAATTTTGGTTTGCATTTGAATAATTTGGTAGTTACTATCATTCTTTTCGAAAAATCCATCCGAGTTTTTTTTTGAATAAAACGAGCAAATAAAGCCATGATATATGAGTTTTTGTTGCAAACAAAGATTGTGGAGAAATATTTTAAATTGAACACAAATTTTGGCCTTCATTTGAATAATTTTTTATTTACTATCGTTCTTTTAGAAAAATCTAGGCGAGTTTTTGTTTCTTGAAACGAGCGAATAAACGTATGAAACATGAGTTTTAGGTGTAAACGAAGATGGTCGAGAAATATTTTAAAATAAACACAAATTTTGGTTCGCATTTGAATAATTTAGTAGTTACTATCATTCGTTTCTAAAAATCTTTCCGAGTCTTTTTTGAATGAAACGAGCAAACAAAGGCATGAAATATGTTTTTTTGGTGCAAACAAATATTGGGGAGAAATGTTTTATATTGAACACAAATTTTGGTTTGCACTAGAATAATTTTTTATTTACTATCATTCATTACGAAAAATCTAGACGTCTTATTTTTGTACAAAACGAGCGAACCTACGCTTGAAACATGAGTTTTGGGTGCAAACAAAGATTGTGGAGAAATATTTTCAATTGAACACAAATTTAGGTTTGCATTTGAATAATTTTGTATTTACTATCATTCTTTACTAAAAATCTAGGCGAATTTTTGTTTCATGAAACATGAGTTTTAGGTGCAAACAAAGATGGTGGAGAAATATTTTAAAACAAACACAAATTTTGGTTTGCATTTAAATCATTTAGTAGTTACTATCATTTCTTTCGAAAAATCCATTAGAGTTTTTGTTGAATGAAACGAGCAAACGAAGCCATGAAATACGAGTTTTCGGTGCAAACAAAGATTGTGGAGAAATATTTTAAATTGAACACAAATTTTGGTTTGCATTTGAATAATTTTGTATTTACTATCATTCTTTACGAAAAATCTAGGCGTGTTTTTGTTTCTCGAAACGAGCGAATAAACGTATGAAACATGAGTTTTAGGTGCAAACAAAGATGGTGGAGAAATATTTTAAAATATACACAAATATTGGTTTACATTTTATTAATTTAGTAGTTACTATCATTCGTTTCTAAAAATCTATCCGAGTATTTTTTGAATGAAACGAGCAAACAAAGGCAAGAAATATGTTTTTTTGGTGCAAACAATGATTGGGGAGAAATATTTTAAATTGAACATAAATTTTGGTTTGCATTCGAATAATTTTTTATATACTATCATTCTTTACGAAAATTCTAGACATCTTATTTTTGTACAAAACGAGTGAACCTACGCAAGAAACATGAGTTTTAGGTGCAAACAAAGATTGTGGAGAAATATTTTAAATTGAACACAAATTTTGGTTTGCATTTGAATAATTTTGTATTTAGTATCATTCTTTACGAAAAATCTAGCTGAGTTTTTGTTTCATGAAACGAGCGAATAAACGTATGAAACATGAGTTATGGGTGCAAACGAAGATTGTTGAGAAATATCTTAAATTGAACACAAATTTAGGTTTGCATTTGAATAATTTTGTATTTACTACCATTCTTTACGAAAAATCTAGGCGAGTTTTTATTTCTTGAAACGAGCGAATAAACGCATGAAACATGAGTTTTAGGTGCAAACAAAGATGGTGGAGAAATATTTTAAAATAAACATAAATTTTTGTTTGCATTTGAATAATTTAGTAGTTACTATCATTCTTTTCGAAAAATCTATCCGAGGTTTTTTCAAATGAAACGAGCAAACAAGGCCATGAAATATGAGTTTTTGGTGCAAACAAAGATTGTGGAGAAATATTTTAAATTGAACATAAATTTTGGTTTGCATTTGAATAATTTTGTAGTTACTATCGTTCTTTACGAAAAATCTAGGGGACTTTTTGTTTCTTGAAACGAGCGAATAAACGCATGAATCCTGATTTTTAGGAGCAAACAAATATGGTGGAGAAATATTTTAAAACAAACACAAATTTTGGTTTGCATTTGAATCATTTAGTAGTTACTATAATATTTTTCGAAAAATCCATCAAATTTTTTTTTGAATGAAACGAGCAAACCAAGCCATGAAATACGAGTTTTTGGTGCAGACAAAGATTGTGGAGAAATATTTTAAATTGAACACAAATTTTGGTTTGCATTTGAATAATTTTGTATTTACTATCGTTCTTTCAGAAAAATCTAGGCGAGTTTTTGTTTCTTGAAACGAGCGAATAAACGCATGAAACTTGAGTTTTGGGTCCAAACAAAGATGGTGGAGAAATATTTTAAAATAAACACAAATTTTATTAATTTAGTAGCTACTATCATTCTTTTCGAAAAATCCATCCGCGTTGTTTTTAAATAAAACGATTAAATAAAGCCATGAAATATGAGTTTTTGGTGCAAACAAAGACTGTGGAGAAATATTTTAAATTGAACACAAATTTAGGTTTGCATTTGAATAATTTTGTACTTACTATCATTCTTTACGAAAAATCTAGGCGAGTTTTTGTTTCATGAAACGAGCGAACCTACGCATGCAACATGAGTTTTAGGTGCAAACAAAGATAGTGGAGAAATATTTTAAAATAAACACAAATTTAGGTTTGCATTTGAATAATTTAGTAGTTACTATCATTCTTTTCGAAAAATCCATCCGAGTTGTTTTTGAATAAAACGAGCAAATAAAGCCATGAAATATGAGTTTTTGGTGCAAACAAAGATTGTGGAGAAATATTTTAAATTGAACACAAATTTTGGTTTTCATTTGAATATTTTTTTATTTACTATCGTTCTTTTAGAAAAATCTAGGCGAGTTTTTGTTTCTTGAAACGAGCGAATAAACGCATGAAACATGAGGTGCAAACAAAGATGGTGGAGAAATATTTTAAAATAAACACAAATTTAGGTTTGCATTTTATTAATTTAGTAGTTACTATCATTCGTTTCTAAAAATCTATCCGAGTCTTTTTCGAATGAAACAAGCAAACAAAGGCAGGAAATATGTTTTTTTGGTGCAAACAAAGATTGGGGAGAAATATTTTAAATTGAACACAAATTTTGGTTTGCATTGGAATAATTTTTTATTTACTATCATTCTTTACGAAAAATCTAGACGTCTTATTTTTGTACAAAACGAGCGAACCTACGCATGAAACATGAGTTTTGGGTGCAAACAAAGATTGTGGAGAAATATTTTAAATTGAACACAAATTTACGTTTGCATTTGAATAATTTTGTATTTACTATCATTCTTTACTAAAAATCTAGGCGAGTTTTTGTTTCATGAAACGAGCAAATAAACGCATGAAACATGAGTTTTAGGGGCAAACAAAGATGGTAGAGAAATATTTTAAAATAAACACAAATTTTGGTTTGCATTAGAATCATTTAGTACTTACTATTATTTTTTTCGAAAAATCCATCAGAGTTTTTTTTGAATGAAACGAGCAAACGAAGCCATGAAATACGAGTTTTTGGTGCAAACAAAGATTGTGGAGAAATATTTTAAATTGAACACAAATTTTGGTTTGCATTTGAATAATTTTGTATTTACTATCATTCTTTACGAAAAATCTAGGCGTGTTTTTGTTTCTCGAAACGAGCGAATAAACGCATGAAACATGAGTTTTAGGTGCAAACAAAGATGGTGGAGAAATATTTTAAAATAAACACAAATTTTGGTTTACATTTTATTAATTTAGTAGTTACTATCATTCGTTTCTAA